>CM053622.1:128241508-128291178 GCA_028646595.1 Phalanger gymnotis | reverse complement strand
TAAATTGTATCTGATTGCTTACCATCTCAGGGAAGGGGGCAGGGAGGGAGAGAGGGGTTTAATTTGGAACTCAAAACTTTTTTAAAAGTTTAAAAATGTTTTAACATGTAATTGGGGGAAAATAAAATATTTTAAAATTTTTTAGATAAAATAAGAGCCAAGTAGAAATATTTTTCTCTTAGGTGAAATGAATGAATAGCATCCTTGGAGTTGCCTCTGCTCACTCCTGTTATGATAGGGTCAAAGAATTACTAATGGTTGATTGTTTTTATTTCATGCTTTAAGCAATTCCAGGCATGATTTTGACTGACTGCCAAAGCTGGGTGAAAAAGATTATAGAATGTATACCAGGCTGTATTGTGTTTTTCAAGAAACACAGCATGAAAATAATATGTCAGTGTTTCATTAAAAAATACACCATGCAAGGGAATAAACGAGTGGGGGAGGGGATTGACCTCACCTGTTTGTGAAACTCTCAACAAATCCTTGTTGATTGATAGGTTGTATTTTCACGTAATCACACACACTATTATGTCCTCTTTTTCTCTTTGAAAGGAAATAGTAAGAAATATTATCATTTCAGTCTGAAATCCTTTTACATTCACCTGAATAGAAAACTTTATCAATACTTAATCAGCTTCCAAGGAGGTGGGGCCAGCCCTGCTCTAAAATCCTGTGCTTCATCCTTAGTAAAGGTCTATTCTTTTTTTTTTTAAATCATTCTTCCCTTTTAAATTTTTTTTTTGATTTTTAGAAAAAAAATTTATTTTTAATTTTATTTCTATAACATAGTATAATAAAAAAAAGATGATTGCACATGAAACTGCAAATCTACTATGTGTAACTTGCTATTCCTTTTAAATATACAATTATCATGTAAATTTCTTTTTTCTTTTTTTCTTCCCTCCTCCCCAGCCTTCCTCCTCCCCCGACACACATGGCTACCTCTAGTCACAAACAGTATATGTAAAATTATTCTATACATACTTCTCTTTACCAGTTCTTTCTCTGGATGCAGATAGCATCTTTCTTCACATGTCCATTATAGTCAATTTAGGCATTTATAAAGTGATTCTAAAGGGAAACAATCAACACTCTGAGATGAACCCTGATTCTCTGAAAATAAGTTAAGGTCCTGACTAAGAGCAGGAATATGCTTTGATTAATCCATTTAAGAATAGTATCTCTTTTCCCCCTTAGACCAAATTGAATAATCTCCAGGAAGACCAATCATTTTCAAGGGTGTGCCTCCTCTGCACAAACATTTCTATAATTCTATTCAAGCAAATTACCCTAAAATTGAACTTTGTATCCCTGTTTACTCTTGAATGAGGATTTCTGTTCCTTGAACACTATAAAATGTGTAGAGATATTAATGATGGAGATAGTTTTCAATAAGCAGGAAGAAACTGCTCTTTCAGATTGTTTTCTAAGCAGCAATGCTTGGAAATAGTTAATACATTGTCTCTGACAAGCATTGGCTAAATAAACACATAATACTGAGTTTTTCTTCAGCCATAGATTGGTTACTTCCTTAACGGAATTCAACCCCAGGGGCTAACAAATCTAGGTATGTTACCTAAAAAAAAAAAAAGGGAGGGGCACAGGAGGAGAGCCAAGTTGAACTGAGTAGGAACTTGACCTGGATGAGGGCAAGTAATGCTAGTTTGTTGGGAGGAGGGAGAGTTGGGGAAAGGAGGTGGGGTGTCTCCATGTCACACTGAATTGTGGCAGGCATTTGGGGATTTTCAAAAGCTCCAAGAACTGTCCTCTGTGTAACCTACATTCCCCCTCCTCACCATGATTCCTGTGATTGGAAATGGTCCTTCCCTTATTCCCAGTTCAGTTTTCAATGAAAAGGTTCAAAACAGTTTACAATTGAAAATTATACGCAATCTCACATCCTCCCTGAGCAGCAAAAAGGCACCTTTCTTTTAAAATAGAGTGGAGCATTACCAATGTGAGGATGTTTTCCTCTTAGGTGAAATGAATGAATGGCATCTTTGGAGCTGCCTCTGCTCACTCCTGTGATGATAAGGTCAAAGAATCACTAATGCCTGTTTGTTTTGATTTCATACCTTAAGCAATTCCAGGCATGATTTTTGGCTATTGCCAAGGTCGAGTGAGAAGGGATATGTGGAATCTATGCCAGGACAGACTTTATTGTGTTTTTCAAGAAACACAATATGAAAATAATATGTTGGTGTTTCACTCGAAAATAGGCCATCCTGGGAGAGGGGGAGAGAGGGCAAGACAGATCCCTCCTGCTTGTGTGATTCTCTTTCTAGTGGACCCCTTTGATTAACCTATATAGAAGGAAATATATTTGCCCTGTGGGCCAACTGATCTGTCAAGAGTTTTCAGAATAGACTTTGGTGTTTTGAGGAACATCATTTGGGCAGTGCTATAACAAGGCTGTTAGCAATAGGTGCTGGGTGAAGAACACAGGAAGAATTAAGCTCCTAAGGTTCCTCGGGCACCTGGGTTGGAGAAAAAGTATTTAAGGTCCAATCTTCAGTTAATGCTGAAGGACAATTGTCAAGTGAGCCTACTTCTTGTGAGGATTACTTTGTAGTGGGCAGGAGAATGTGGGGATGAGCAGAAAGGTAAGGCTCCATCCAGACGGCTTACAGTGGCTCTTCTGGGTAGTCTGGGCTTCCTGCTTTCCTCAGCGTTTGTTCTGATGGCCCTGGCTGTTGACAGACTGAAAGAGAAAGCCAGGATTCTTTATGATATATCAGTGTTCCCCTCCTGTCTGTGCATGAGTGCTTGGCCTCATCCTGTGATGCTCTAGAGCTCCAGTAGAGAACATTTCAAAAAGAGCAATTGAAACCCGACAAGACGTCATTCCTGTACATTTGGCCTAGAACCATATATCTGATCTTCTCAAATTGAGCTCTCTTTCCCATCCCTCAGAAGCCACGTCATGTAGTGATGAATGTTATGTGCCCCCCAAACACGAGCCTTAATGGAGCTGTCTTCCTCCTGCCCAGTCACCCTAGGAGGGGTAGTGCGGGTGGTGAACAGATTGGGGGAGCAATTTCGGAGGGTGAACGGGTTGGAGGAACAGTTTGAGGAGTAATGGGTGATGGCTACCCAGGTAGTGTCTCTAAAGACAGTCTTTGTAGATGTCTCAGGGCCCCCTCCAAAACAGCGTTGTGTTTTCCCCCGAAATCTGCTAGAGATTTCAGAACCCATCATAGTTTCAGGGACAGAGGACAGAGACCCTGACTCTTCTTGGTCAGAGTGAATTGGTGTACTATAGAACACGGGACAGTTTTTAATTAATTTAGAATTTTTTTATTTTTAAGAAAGCAAACTGTAGTGAATGGCTTCATGTAGAATCCTCTTTCTGTGCATATGGATATGCTCTTTTTTGGTGTTTAAGTTCAAAATTTAAAAATAAAATTAAAAAATTAGCATACGCACACACACACACAAGAACTAGCCATATACCTTTATAACTGATCATGCTCAAGGAGCCTTTGCCATTGATAAAATAGAAGAAAGGCCTCCCTTGCATAGAGGCACCCACCTCCAGTGAAGGAAGGAAGTCCTTGTAGGAGCAATTTAGATTTGAAGATCTTTCCCACCCATTAATAGGCCATGTGACCTGCTTACATCACAAGAAGCCTAAGTCACATGTGGTGGGAGGAGCTTCCTGACAGGAAAAGGAAGTGATGTCACAGGAAATGGAGAGAGAGCGAGAGCACAGTTATGGCTGCTAATGGCCGCCCTTGTGATAGAACTGAACAGGCTGACTTAGCTGTACTGTGAGTTTGTTTTGGGAAGACCCCAGCAGGGGGTCGGAGAGGTTTGGGGATGGCCAGGCTCCATGTTGTGATATTGTGTGTGGAATGTTTTCCTGCTCTGATACATTGGGTAAATGGCCCGTGGGATCTGGTCCTCTGGTGTCTGCACAAATGGTTCACTTCTTCGACCTTCTGTGTGGAGAGGCTGGTACGCTTGGCGATCCAGAACCACATGGGCATTTGGACAGTTATCATCCACATACTGTGGTTATTGGCTTACTGTTGCGCTCCTTTAGTGGGCTGTAGGCTCCTTTCAATGTGATTCATGGCGATATTTGGAAACATTCAAAAAGAGAGACGCTGCAAAGTTAATGCGGGGTTAAGGCCACTAACAAACACATTAATGGGTTTCAATAATTGCAAACTGTTTTAGTGAAGGGAGGAGCTAGTATGGATTGAGATTTCCAGGAGGAGATTAAATAATACCTTTAAGGATTTATTATCAGGGCACGTGAGATCTTAGGGTTTGGTGGGATTCGTAAATCTGATAAGAGACAGTATGGCACAGTGGATAAGAGTTGGCCTTGGAATTAGGAAGATCTGAGTTCAAGTTCTGACACTAACACATACTAGCTGTGTGACCATAGGTAGACAAGGCAACTTACGCTCTTGGGTTAGTGACCTCCCCAATTCTCTAAAACTCTAGATTGCAAAGCAGTTGTTAACCTGCATTAGTAGGGACAGTCCCTCCTTGGACGTTCCCTGTATCAATGAAATCATAGATTTGATCATAATCCACAAATGTGGTGGTCGGGCTACGTAATGAGTTAGAGGAATAGAGAAAAACATAGATTTTTCAGAGACCAGAAGGTAGAAAGCAGACAATACAGCTGGGAGATGGTTTGGGATGGTCGATTTGAGCTGGAAAGCAAAGGGGGAGGGGGCTGCTTCTTTTATGAAAAATGACGCGTGAACACCTAGTGACGAATGGTCTACCTTTTGGCAGTCATTTGGTAGTATCCCGGGAAACTATTTCCTTCATTTGGTAGGCAGAGGGTGATGGAGGGCAAAATGTGCAGATGGCTGGCATCTTTTCTGTGTTGCCATGGTAACTACAACACTACCCTATTGAATAGGATGTAGAGCCTGTGGATTTTACCCAAGCAGGAGCCTCTCAGTCAGATCTGGAAACACCCAGGAACTGCCTTCAGGACCATCGTATACATAAAATCACAAAATCTCTGAGCCTGTATCTCAACAGGAGTCCTCTCATTGACATTCCTGAAAAGTAATCACCCAGGCTCTGCTTGGAGACCTCTAATGAAGAACCCACTGGCCTCTGAAGTAACCCACTTTGCTTCTGAAAATCTCTACTTATTAGGAAGTTGTTCCTTACATTGGACCTAAATCTTTGGATCCCAAGCATTTTGCACAGTGCCTGGCATAAAATAAGCAAGAGGGCAGGGATAATCTTGTTTTTGAATTATGTCTCCAGGGCTTAGCACAATGCCCGGCACAAAATAAATGCTTAACGTAGGCTTGTTGGTTGATCGATTGATTTATTGAATAGATAGCCTGGCTCTCTCTTCCTAGGCTACACAGCACACACCGGTACCCACAACAACATGGTGAATACAACTTTACTACCAAAGACTACGTCTTGTGAATATACCTTCCCCTGACCCCCAACTCCAGGGACCATGCCACTGGAGAGACTAGACCAATAGGAAACTCCATCTAATCTGAAGCAGAGAGTCACACCAAGGACAGACAGATCCAGAAAGACAGAATTCTTTGCCTCATTTCTTATCTAGCCTTAATCACTGGATGGGAATTGTCTCAGACAAACTGAGACTTGGGAAAGACTTTAGCTTAAAAAGGCTAAGGTTTCTCACTGTATCCAGGGCCATGTCCAGTCATCCCGATCTATGTCCAGCCAGATGGCTCCAGAGGAGAGAGTGAGGCTGGTGACTGCACAGCCCTGCCTCACTTAAATCCAATTCACTTGCAAGTCATGGCATCACCTTCCTGATATCATGGTCCTGTGAGAATGCAGGACAAACAACAACCACCCAAGGTAGAAGGCAGGGGATGTGTCAGGGAATGTGACCACTTGTAGCAAGGAGGACTGCCAAATATATCACCACAAGAGAAACGGCATGAGGACTTGATGAAAAAAGAATATTAAAGGCAGTCAGGTGGAGCAGTGAATAGACTGTGGGGCTTAGATTCAGGATGGACCTATGTTTACATCTTGCCTCAGATACTTGCTGGCTGGGCAGCCCTGACCACATCATTTCACCTCATTTCTCTTATCTATAAAATGAGGGGGTCAGACTTGATGGGCCTCTAAGATCTCTTCACAACCTTATATCTATGATCCTATTGTTCTGGGCCCTGAAGGACCAAGAGACATACCAAAAGTTTATTGCACCTCAAGTCCGAGCCCCGTCTTTTCCATGGATGTTGTGTGTATCGGTAGGAGATTATGCCCCAGGTTTGGGAGAGGGAATGTTTTGTACTAACTGTTTTTATTTTTCCAGCTTCGTAAATCCTTTTGCTAAAAGCTAATCAAGTTGACTGGCTGATTAATCTGTCATTGTTCCATTTTATTGTAACTCCAAATTATTATAATTCTATTTCCATTATTAATGGAAAGCACACCAGTAGGAACTTGTGGACTACACCGTTAGAAGCAGCCGCCTAGACGGTTGAACCTTTGACGACCCAACTTATAAATACTAGTGTAAGTTGAAGGAGTGGCCCCAGAAGCAAGTGTTTGTCACATTTACATCCTGCATCACTTCTTGCAAGTCTCCCCTTACTTCTTGGAGTTCTCCAGATGAATAATCCCTTGAGAAGCCTGTGGCATAGCAGATGTCTAACTGGCTTGGGAGTGCAGAAGCCCCATCTCTGACACCCCCTGGTAATGGGACATTGGGGAAGTCACTAAATGTCTCAGTGATTGCTACAGGTGACTCTCCTAGGACTAAAAGTTGCTTAATAGTTGCTATTTGCATTAGTGGAGGGAGTGTCCCCACCCAGAGTTCATTGCATCGATGACATCTCAGGTCCCTGCTAAAACCAAATCATCCTTTGTGATCCAAAGAATGCTCATATTCTCAATTTATTCAATTATGCCCCGATTGTTGGACATATAGTTGCTTCCAATTTTTTGCTATTACAACCAAGGCTGCTATGGATATTTTCATACAGGTAGGCCTTTTCTTGTTATCCATAGCATCCTTAAGGGTACAAACCTAATAGTTGGATCAAAGGGTATTCTACTACTCCACCCAGAGTTCAGGAAACAGGGAAATTTTCATACCCTGTTCATCTAGCTACAGGTTTATTATAGCATGTAGACAAATGTGGTATACAGAGAGTATTTATTGAGAATGGAGGTACTCTGACTATCTCACTCATTGTATCTCGGTCTTCATTTTGGTACAATAAATGAAACAGAATGTTTGATAGGCCTACAATGCTAAGGATGGCCTTTGGTCAATGGACTCCCTCCACTCTGTTTGAGTGTAGGGAGTTTTCTCACCAGAAATTGATCACACCAATGAAATAATAGGTCTGGACCAAAATACATATATACTTACATATACACATATAAAGGGCAGCTAGGCGGCTGCGTGGATAGTGTGCCAGACCTGAAATCAGGAAGACTTATCATCCTGAGTTCAAATCCATTCTCAGACTCTTACTAACTGAACGAGTCACTTAATCCTGTTTGCCTCAGTTTCCTCATCTGTAAAATGAGCTGGAGAAGGAAATGACCAACCACTCCAGTATATTTGCCAAGAAAATCCCAAATGGGGTCATGAAGAGTTGGACCTGACTGAAACAACCGAACAACAAAAAACCCACACCTACACAATTAAATATACACACATGTATGTATATAGGTGTATATGTACATAGATACACATATATACTTGTGTATATATATACACAAATGCACACATATCATTACTTACAGAGCAATACCATGTGGACTGATTCTCAGTGCCCTCAAGGTGATTAGGATCTATAAGGTTTTATACCTTGGAAATCGGAGACTTAACAAATGCACCAGTCAAAGATAAAGCCCCTAGCCTCTTGTCAATAAACTGGGCGTGAGTTGGTCTGATAAAGATAAACACAGGGTTTATAGAATCCCTTTGCTAGTAGGGGATGCCTGTAACAGACTCATCACTTATTCTAGTGGTTCTGTCTACATGCTCCCTCCCTCTGCCTTCTGGGGAAAGGGCCCAACGGACCATATTTCACTAAGTATGAATAATTTTTAACTCTCGTTGTATAATTCCAAATTGTTTCTCTAAATGTTTCGGACAATTCAAATTTCTCCAGCAATGAATTATTGCACTTGTTTTTCTCACGTACTTGCCAACACTGAATTTTGTCGTTTTCAACTTCTTTGCCAATTTGATGGAGGAGAGAGGATGTCTCAGAGTTGTTTTAATTTGCATTTCTCCGATTGATAGCAAATTTGAGCCCATTTTTAATATAGCTATTAATAGTCTGTGTTTCTTCCTCTGAGAAGTATTTGTTCATAGCATTTGATGACTTATCAATTAAATAATGACCCAATAGATTTGCACTAATTCTCTGTTGATTCTGGATGTTGGCCTTTTATCAGATTGCTATGCAAATTTAAAACTCAGTCTTTACCTTTGCTTCTTTCTCTAGCTGCATTTATTTTATTTTTATCTGTCACCAAAGTGTTCTGTTTTCATAGATAGATAGGTAGACAGAGCATTTATTAAGCACTTACTGTGTGCTATGCACTGCATTAGATTCCTTTATTCTGGTAGATTAATCATTTGGCCAGACAAGAGAGGAAGGCTGAACCCGGAGGCCACACCTTTCCTGCCTACTAGTCCAGGTGTGAGGGCCCTGTGGCATCTGCTCCCTTCATCTTACATATGATAAAACTGAGGCCCAGGAGGTTAACTTACTTGTTCAAGATCACAAAGGTATTAAGGATTAGAGGCAGGCTTTGAACCCAGTTCTTTTGACCTCCGAGCCAGTGTACCCTGTGTCTGGAGCAAACAGCGTTCTACTCGGAGCATCCGTCTGCTCATGTTTGATATGAAAAACCAGTCGGTCTGAGGAGGCTGATCACCAATCTGTGCCACCTGTAAGGTCAGGGTTGAGAGAGTGTGACAACAGGTCTGGCAGTAACGTAGCTGTTACCGGGTCACAGTGGGAGTGCCGGGACTGTTCCCTCAGTGACCGAGTTAACCTACGATATTGTAGTTGTTTGTCTTTAGTTTTCTAAGAAGACCAGGGATATCACAGAGTGGTGTGTTGACTCCCACATGAATAGGACTTAAGCGAGGCAAAGTCGCACAAAGTCCTCAGCCTCACTTTCTCTTCCAGAGTCACCAAAATCCAGGCAGGACAAAAGTCAGGATGACAGGCGCCGGCTCAGGGTGCGTCAGATCCTTGACATCTTTAATGTCTGACCAAACTCTAAGCGCTGCACGGCACCTTCTTAAGGGGGAATGTTGGAACAAATTGTTCTCATCTGTCTGTTCCACCAGGGCAGGGGTGGGGAACCTGTGGCCTTGAGGCCACATGTGGCCTTCTGCATCTTTAAGTGCAGCCCTTTGACTGAATCCAAATTTTACAGAATTTACAAGATTTTATTCTGTAAAATGTTTACAGAATTATACAGAATTTACAGAATTTTATTCTGTAAAATCTGGATTCAGTCAAAAGGCCGTACTTAAGGATCTAGAAGGTCACATGTGGCCTCAAGGCTGTAGGTTCCCCATCTCCGCACCTGAGAAAGAAAGTCTTCATGTGCTTGGGGTAGACGTCTCCCTCACTCACTGACAGGTTTGAGACCTACTGGTTATCCTCAACCTGGTTTAGCCCATCTGCTGAGATGGTTTTAAAGGGTGTGGCCGCTGCACATGCTACAGCTTCTTGGAGCTACAGGTGACAGCCCAGTGCCAGGTGGACACCAAAGGTGGATGAGCAGCCCTGAAAAGGTCTTGGCAAGCCTTCACACTGGAGCTGCCAGTCAGTGGTGGGATTCAAATGAATTAACAACCTTTCTGAGCGGAGGCACCGCAGCTGCTGCTGACGTGGCGGGTGCAGGCTCTGCTCCACTAACAACTGGTTCAGCAAACCCTACCTAAAATTAGGTACCAGTTCTGGCGAGGCAGTGCTAACCGGCTGAATCCCACCCCTGGTGCTAGTCATCTCTGAACACCCCGCCTATGATATACCAGGTCTAACAAAGGAGCTGCTTATCCATATAGTTAGATAATTGGCTCATTGTTAGATGTCATGTAATATGTGTTTTATATCTATAACATATGATGTTACATGTGGCATTGATGCCGTTATGTTTCTTCCATGTATGCTAATAGGTGAATGCTAGAATTTTTGTACTTTTGTGCCTGAATTACCACTCTGAATGTGGCCTGTGTCTCTAGTTACTGCATATAAGATAGCTAGATAATATTATGCTCTATGTATTACGACAGGTGCATTTCTAGTCTCTAGTAGACAGTGTTATAATCAAAAAGCATTTATTAATCACCAACTGTGTGATAAGCATTGGAAAGATGAACATAAAAAAGAAATGGACCCTGCCTTCAAGGAGCTTACTTTCCATTGGACAAAAATGACACAGAGACATAAGTAAATAAGAAATATATATACAAAATAAGCACAAGGCGATCTCAGGTCTGGGGAAGTGGAAGGGCCCTGCGGATCTTAGGAGTAAGGTAGATTCTACGAGATAAAGTGAAGAGGGAGTGCATTCTAGACATCAGGGACAGACTGTGCAACTTCCCAGAGATGAAAGTTCATGTATGAGGAGTAATGAGGAGTCTATTTTGCCTAGCCCCATTAGATTGTAAGCTCCTTAAAGGCAGAGACAGTCTTTCAGTTCTTTTTGTACCCCCAGCACTTGTTTGATTAATTGACGATCTACCCTGATGTTCACAATCTAATGGAGAAAGACAACGCATGGCAACTATGTGGCACAGTGGACAGAGTGCTGGACCTGGAGTCCGGAAGACCTGAGTTCAAATCCAGTCTCAGACACTTACTGTCTGTGATCCTGAGTCACTTAACCCTCTTTGCCTCAGTTTCCTCATCTGTAAAATGAACTGGAGAAGGAAATGGCAAACCACTCCAAGATCTTTGCCAAAAAAAAAAAAAAACTTAAAAGGGATCATAGTCAGACACAACTAAAAAATGACTAAACAAACAAAATATGACATATGAATAAATACGTACATATAACATATATGCAAACTAGGAATGAGAAAATCTCAGAGGGAAGGCACTAGCAGCAGAGAAGCCTGGGAAAGGAGATAGAAGTAATGAGGGAGAACATTGTCCTTGTCAGTAAATTTATCAGCATTCATAGTACATATACAATACATATTTGTAATAGTTGCTATATATATTTATAATATATATGCAATATATTTTCTTAGGTAGCATGGGGTATTAGAAGTGGTGAACATGTTATAGCGACAGAACTCTCAATTGCAAGAAAATAAAAATAAAAATTTTAAAAAGCAAAGCTAAAAAAAAAATGCCCAGTCCTCTCAAATGCATTCCTTAGCATTATTAGAGAAGCTGTCAGATCCGGGGCTAGCATGGGCAGCAGAGTTAGTTCAAATTGGGCTCGCGTTGTCAGCATCATGTGAGACCAGCCACAGCTGTGAGCAAACAGATCATCATCATGCCAGTCTGCCATGGCAGTGAGAGCTGGAATATTTTGGGAGGAGAAATAGGGCAACGACTAGTGGGCCTCGAGATGCTTTTCACTGCATATGGAGTGAGAGGCATACCTCTGGGTGTGGTTTGAGACTGGCACGGTTGCATTTTGGGAAGTGTCAGGAAGAGTGCCTGAAATGGGTGTGTCCTGGGTCTCTGCCCTGCTGCTTTGACTGGCACGGAAGCAGCCAGAACAGGCTGTGCGGAGTCTGTCAACATGACCTTTCTCAGGCATCGTGTGTGCCGACTGCCTCACACTGTCCCGGTGGCTGGGTTGCTTTTCTATAAGAGGTGAATCTGTGATGATAAGGCTGTTGTGAGGTGTTGTCTCCATCATCTTCAGCATGGGTTTGAGAGCCCAGACTTAACAAAACCGCTATTTCCTTTTGCCCAAACCCCCCTTTTGCCTTCATTTTCTATCATCTGGATGATTTCTTTGACACCCAATTCAATTCTCCTGTGAAACGCCACGGAGGTACATCTCCTTCGGTTTTGTCTCCATCTTTGTCTGTCCCCCTCTATACACAGTCATTACTGGCACTTTCACCATGAAGCCTAACTCTTCAGGTGATAATCACACAAGAAAGAGTGCACTTCACACATGCCAAAAGGGTCTATTAAGATGACAGCTAGAAATTTAAGATGCTCCTGGAACCAGCAAAAATTCAGTTTGTTTTTACACGGCTCTCGAGGTATCCTAAATCAAAATTCATTGCCAGGGGAATGGGGAATCACTACCCCAGTGACTGGAGAATGTCAATTCTGCTTTGAATGTAAACTACAGATTCAGGCAAAACCTCAGTCTCTCCCAAATAAGCTTACCTCTATGGTTTGTGTCTACTCTTAGCTTCATAATAAACATTTACACTAAACAAGACAAAAACCAAAAACTTCCTCTAAAGACCAGGGACCCAAATAAAATGGAATAACATTCATAAGGAAGAAGGAACCTTAAAGGTTGTCTGATCTAAACTGCTTCCTTTTACAGAATGAAAAAAATATTTCTCTAGGAGGTTAAACGACTTTCCAAAGGTCACATAGCTTATTAATGCCAAGAAGGAAATGGAACCCAGATATCTAGACTTCCAAATAAATGAGGACTCCTTCCACTGTACTTTACAGCCTCCAATCCGTTATGGGTTCATTTTGGCGACTACTTTGATATTCTGGTATATAATGTTAGGAAATAGGTACTTAGCTATAGCTTAATCTGTTCGGTAAAGTTTGCTTTTTTTTAATTAGCTGAACTCATAGTTCTCTCTCTCTCTCTCTCTCTCTATATATATATATATGAGATATATAAAATATAAATGTACAGTGTATATATACATATATAGGTATATCTACACATATATATACATTATACATGTGCATACATACATGTGGAGGAATATATGTATGTCCCCAGTGTGTATACATGTGTATATATACATGTGTAGGTACATATGTGTACCCATACGTGCATATACACATATGCATGTATGTACATATATGGGTATATATACATACATATATACTTGTTCAGTTATGCCCAATTCTTCATGACCCCATGGACCATAGAACACTAATACTGACCACAGGATTTTCTTGGCAAAGACGCTGGAGTGGTTTGCCATTTCCTTCTCCAGTGGATTAGGGCAAACAGAATTTAAATGACTCATCCACGGTCACACAGATAGAAAGTGTCTGAGACCAGATTTGAAATCAGCTCTTCATAACTCCAGGCCCAGAGCTCTTTCCACTGAGCCACCTAGCTGCCTCATATATACACTGTGGATACACATACTCTCCTTTCTATCACCTAAGTCCCTGGAAAGAGTGAGCTCAAGCATAATGTGGTTATTACAAAACATTCGCATCATCAAATTCCCTTCTGAATGTGGCCTTACCAATGGATGGAGTTGCTCCTTGCTTGAACAATGTGGTGTCTTGGCTGCCAGGTAGACTGACTACTAGGCTAGATCCCACAGCTTGCTCTTCAGAGATGTACTCCCTACTGGGCTCAGCTGTACAGCTGTCTTCTCCATGGAATCTCATGTCTGAACCTGTGGTGGCTCCCCTGGGCCCAGTACTGAAGGGAAGAAGACACAACCTAGAGGTGGCCCCATCCCAGACACAGTTTCACCTAGGAGGCCCTGCATTCATGAGCTACCCTGGATGTAGGGGCGAAGAGTAACAACCTCCATCTACTCTCTGTAGGGCATAGCCAGCAGAGAGGAAAAGGAGAGAATTTTTCCCTTGGAGCTTTTTATATTTCTGTTCTAGGTCTGCAGTCAGCCAAAAGGTCCTCCTTTACCACATAGTCTGCAAACAGGAAACAGTCACGTAATACCTTCGCATGCTCTGAAGCAGAAAGCCAGATCCCTCCATTCCATGTCATCACTCATTTCCGGGAGCAGGCTCATCAAATATCACCATGGGAACCCTGTTTAAATGCTCCCAGGACTGGCATCTCATTGGCTCACCTTCATTATTCAAAAAAAAAAAAAAGGAGGGGGGAAAGCAAAAGCAGTTTTGAGTGTGGTGTGGTCAGTTCAGGAAATGAATGTGGTTGCTTAGGTTCAAAGTTCCCATTGAAGAATAAAACTTGCTCTATTGTCGGTTGAATAGCTTAGGCCACAGGTTCTGTAGGCAGACTCATTTGCCCAAAAGAATGGAAAGAAATGCCAAGAAAGGGCAGGGAAAGGGGAAAAGTGAGGAAAGGGAAGGGTATAGTCCACCCCATCCCATCCCCACCCCAATCGTTCTATTCACAATGTGCTCATTTCTATCTCAGATTTGAAAGGAGAATAACAGCTGGAAGAAAAAAAAAAGGCAAATTAAAATACTTCTTCAGTTCAGGGCCTGAAGTTAGGCAGTCGGTGCAAAGACTGACAGGACCTTCTTGTCCTGAGTGTCATCGCCCAGTAGGCATGCAGCCCTTCATGTGTGTCAGTGCTGAGGCCAACCAGGGGCAATGGATTCCCTCCAGCCCCGATTGGCTGACACTGCCAGGGCCCGCACAGACAGCTGGCCAGCACAGTAGAAGCAACAGGCAGGGACTCACAGAGGTCCAGAGACCTGGAACACTTCCAAGCTTCCTGGCCCCTAGTTATAATTTTTTTAAGTGAACATATATGAAAAGAAAATAAAACACCAAAACTAGTACAGTATTATTTTAATTTTTATGTTTTTATAAGTCAATACGAGAGAGAGAAAGAGCAAGAGAGACAAAGAGCACAGCTAGGTGGCACAGTGGTTAGAATGCCAGACCTGGAATCAGAAAGACTCATCTCTGTGAGTTCAAATCCAGCCACAGATACTTCTTAGTTTTGTGAGCCTGGGCAAGTCACTTAACCCTGTTTGCCTCAGTTTCCTCATCTTTAAAATGAGCCATCCAACAATGCTTTTTGTAATTCTTTCTCAAAGAGGATCATGACATCAGGAAGATGATGTGCTCACTTGCAAATGAATTGGATTTAAGTGAGGGAGGGCTGTGCAAGGTCACCAGCCTCACTTTCTCTTCTGGAGCCATCTGGGTCCAGTGGCAAGATATAGATCAGGACAACTGGAGATGGCCCCGGGTTAAAATAAGCTAAAGAGGAAAGTGACAAACCCCTCCAGTATCTTTGCCAAGAAAACCCCAAGTGAGGTCACATGACTGAAAAACTACTCAACAAATAGATAAAGAAGATAGATGATTGATAGATAGATAGATAGATAGACAGACAGACAGACAGACAGATAGATAGATGAATTGATGTTTAGATAAATAGAGTCCATATGGTATAGTAGGGAAGAGGGAGGGAGAGTGACCATTATCTGTATGAGGTAGGGCGAGTCACTTAAATACTTAGAACTCTAGCTTCTTCATCTTCAAGGTAAGCACAATAACATTCACCTGACTTTCTTAACAGAGTTGTTGTGATCAAAGTATTTTATAAACCATTATTTGGGTTTTGTCTTTGTATTTAGAACAATACCTAGCACATAGTAGGTGCTTAATAAATTAAGTGCTTAAGTGATTAATTAATATGTGTGTTGTTGTTTTTTATTTGACTTATAATCACCTTGGTATAAGGAACTTCCAGTGAGGATAACTCCTGCTACCAATGTGGATTGGCATTTTCTCTTCAATTTATAGTCTTAGAGCTTTCTTGAGGTCATTGAGAGCTGGAGTGACTTATGCAGAGTTACACAGCCAGAGTGTGTCAAAGGCAGGACTTGAACCCATGTCTCCCCATTGCCAAGGTTGGCTCTCTACTACTATGGCACTACTGTGATGTTCTAGCTTTAAATCTATGATCGTATCTTTTATATTTACAAATGGCCACATTATGGAAGTCCAGCTTTCAGGAATGTCACTATGAATATTAAGCCTGGTGAGAACATTCATATGCTCCTGTCCCTTAGTCGAACCATAGATAGGTCTTTGCCTACTAATTTCAGATTCCCGTTGAGCTTGGGGTTCGTGCCAAATGGCCCTCTTGACATCTCCTTCATCTGGGCCTGATGGCAGTGCTGGGGTAGGGCAGAGCGGGACAGGAAAAAGGAGCTCTCTTTTCCTCCTCCTGTTTTGTTTGCTCTGGGGACCCACTGCTCTGTGTCGCTGCACTGTGTACATAAGATAATACTTGGCCTGCTTCTAGTTTAGATTCCATAGCTGCCCCTCCCCTTCTCTCTCTCCTTGGCATCCTTCCTCTTATCATCCACTATATCAGTATGCCTGCTCTGCAACCTGATCTCAGGCACTTGAGTCTCAAAACATGAATAATTATGCTGTATTAATAACCCCACTGGTCAGTGCCCAGAATATGGCCAACTCTGCCTCCTCCTATTACATTGAACTCTTCCATCATTACAGATTTCTAAACATGACGATGTTTCAATTAGCATCTGATAGGGAGGGAGGTCTTCCTGTCTTTCCTCAACTTTATACCATAGCCTCAGTCTTCCTCACATTTTGCTTAGCATTATGTTTAGAACGCTGTTATGCTTTTTTTTTTAAACTAGATGTGTGATTTCATTGGGGTAAGAAGCTCTCTGTTAGGAACTCCCTCTTCCCATGTAGGTTGGCACCTCCTTGTCAACTTATAGTCATTCAGTCAATAAACATTTATTAAATACCTACTATATACTATACTGGGGATAGTCTTAGAAAGTTGCCAAGAGTTGAGGGGTCAAATGGCCCACAATACTCCCTAGTGCTGCCCAAACCAGATTAAAACATAACTGAGAAAGATTTAACAAAATAAATTAAAATACAAAACAATATAGATAACATTAATTTGTGGTTTTCTAAGTCACTATGAGGTGAGCAGGGATCTGTTTCTCTTTGAGTTTGATACCACTGGCCTAGAAAACAAAGAGGTTAAGTGACTTGCCCAGGGACATGTAGCCAGGCTGGGTTAAGTCCTCCTGGCTCTGAGGCCAGCTCTCTATCCACTAGGCCACAGTACATCTTTGATAAACTGAGAATTATAAAATGATCATCATTGTTATCATTGGCATCCTTATCACCAGAGCTGACATTTACATCCTGGTTCTATTCTTCAAGTTTCTCTAGCCCAAATTGTTACTGTTCAGTCATTATCAGTGCTATGACTCTTCATGACCCCTTTTTGAGATTTCTTGGCAGAGATACTGCAGTGGTTTGTCATTTCCTTCTCCAGCTCATTTTACAGATGAGGAAACTGAGGCAAATGGGATTCAGTGACTTGCCCAGGGTCACACAGTTAGTAAATGTCTGATGCCAAATTTAAACTCAGGTCTTCCTGACTCCAGGCCCAGCACTTTATCCACGGGGCCACCTACCTGTCCCAACTGTACGTGCCCAAACCATACATAAAGAGAAATCCCCTTTATGGCATTTTCAACAAATGGTCATTCCAACAACCCTGAAGACCTCTACCAGTGGTGTGAATAACCTATCAAGGGAGCCCATTTAACTTTGGAATAGGATGAATTGTTAGGAAGGTTGTTCTGTTTTATGTTTTTCTCTTATATCCAGTTAAAGTTTGCCTTTGCAATTTAAAATCAATGATCCTCATTCTGTCTTCTAGAGTCAATTCCTTTTTCCTCGTGACAACCCTCCAATTACTTGAAGATAACTACCATTTTCTCTGTACGTTTTCTTCTCTTTTCCAGAGTCTAACACCCTCAGTTCCTTCAACCTAACCTCACATGATATGGTCTCTAAGCTTTTCACCGTCCTGACTGCCATTCATCCAATACACTTGTGTTTTTTGGCATCTTTCCTAGAGTGGCTACTAGACAGGAAGCATGTTATAGCGGATAAAGCACCGGCCATGGAGCCAGGAAGATCTGGGTTTGGGTCCTGTCTATGACACATATTGGCTGTGTGGTGTGACCCTAGATGAGTCATGTAACCTGTCAATGCTCTAACCAGAGCTTCTTAAACTGTGGGTCATGACCCCATGGGGAGGGAGGGGTTGAAAAAAATTCGGCATCGGGCAACTTCACTGCAGCCTTGATTCTGAACACAAAGCATGCACACTTTGTACTGCACATGCTCTTAGGTCACACAATGGCAACAAACCTGCTGAAATGTGAAAACGGGTCATGGGGCAGGGTGGGGGGCAGGAATTTAAGAAGCCTTGCCCTAAGCAACTCTAAAGCCATATGTTGTGGAGATAAAGTTCATCTACATTGGTTGAGGGAATTTCTTTGCCCAAGAATATCCCGTATTAATGAAGTCACTAATCAAAGAGTCCCCATCTCTTCCTAAACAGCAGCATCCAGACGTATGCCAGCCACGATCAGGAACTGTAATGATCCAGTTTTTTATACATTCTGCAATTTTGCCAGAGATTGAAGTCAAGCTGTCATGATTTGGCTGGTTTGAATGTTCACTTTATTTCCCCTTTTAAAAACAGAAAATTTTTGCATGTGTCCAGTTCTGTGGTCTGACTCTCACACTAGAGGATTTTTCAGAGATCACTGATGGTGGCTCAGAATAATAGTGTTCTGGAGTCTGCTGATATCAGCTCTGGAGAGCTAACTGTTAAATTTTCAGGGTGAGCATTTACACCTTCAAAATTGGCAAGCACTAGAAGCTTGATCTGTTGTTTTGTTAATTGTCTAGACTAGGGGTGGAGAACCTTAGGCCTTGAGACCTCATGGGGCCCTCCAGGTCCTCAAATGTGGCCCTTTGACTGAATCCAAACTTCACAGAACAAATCTCCTTAATAAAAGGATTTGTTCTGTAAAACTTAGACTCAGTCAAAAGGTCACATCCAAGGACCTAGAAGGTCACATGTGATCTTGAGGCTGCAGGTTCCCCACCCCTGGTCTAGACTCAGTAAAATTATGGCAAAAATGTCAATAATGCGAGTTAAAATTAAAAGGGTGCCATATGCACATTTTTTTTTCTGGAGACCTGGTTGTTAAACATTTGTCAGCACACTTCTGTTCAGAAATCACAGATGCTATTTCTTTCAATAACATAGAATGTTATCTGTTGAGGCCTGGTGGTGAACTTATTGAGGTCAGCTAAGTGTTTACTATTTCCTCACTTATCTCAGGTTTCAATTCCTCATCTACTTTTTTTATTTCTTCTTCTTTCTATTCCAAACTCAGCTAGCTGACGCAGTGAATAAAGTTCTGGACCTGGATTCAGGAAGACCTGAATTCAAATCCAACCTCACACACTCATTAGCTGTGTGCCCTGGGCAATTCATTTGACCTGTGTCTGCCTTGGTTACCTCATTTGTAAAACGGGGATAATTATAGCACCTACTTTCCAGAGTTGTTTTGAGGATAAAATGAGATAATATTTGTAGAGCACTTTGCAAATCTTAAAGCATTAATTATATAAATGCTAGCTATTATTTTTATTGTAATCTTTGATACCTATTTTTGTAGGCAAAAAAGAAAATTAATTCTCAAAACAGGAAAATAGTTCTCATTATATTGTAATTTACAATATAGTTATCTGTGTGTTTTTCTCATCTGCATCTCCTTCACTAAGCTCCGTGCGGGGCAGGAACAGTGCATTTTCTTTCTTTTTTCATGTTTGTATCATCTACACTTGCTATAGGTCAGTCCACGTGGCTGGCACTTAATAAATGTCCATTGGAAAGGATGAAATCTATTCTGGTTTCCCTGAATGAACTAACTCCTTGCTCTCTGAACTTAACCTCTGCCCATTTCAGAGGCCCAGGCTCGTTGATTGAGACTCTGAATGTGCCCTGCTGAGGAGATAGATCTTCTGCACCTCCCATCCTATCCCCCGACCAGATCAGAGGACTTCCTTAAAGCCAGCCCAGGAAACCCTTACGTAAAGGAAGGTGCTGATACACATGATGGTGTCATCATTTCTTATTCACTCAGTCTACCTCGGCTGGGCTTTCTGTTGTCCCTAAAATCATACCAGGCTGATGTCACTATAATCCCAGTTTACAGTTCATAGGAACTCAGAACAGAGCTAGGACCTCCAAGGTCAGACAATTCAACCCCTCCCCCCTCACCACTGCACCGTCTCAACGCACACACTTTACAGGGAAGTGAAGCCATTTGCCCAACGTCACTCAGCTTGTATCAATCAATAAATGTTTATTAAGTGCCTGTGATGTGCCAGGCACTGGGCTAAGTGGTGGGGATACAAAAAGAGGCAAAAGTAGTTCCTGCCCTCAAGGAGCCTACAATCTAATGGAAGATGCAACATAAAAACAACTACGTACAAACAAGACATGTGTATGTATACGTGTGTGTATGTGTATGTATGCATGCATGTATGTATGTATACAAATATATTTATTTATATATGATTAACAGAGGGAAGGCACTGGAATGAAGAAGGGTTGGGAAAGGTTTCTTGTAGAAGAAGCGTTAGGGAAGGCTTTTTGTAGAAGGTAAATAGCATTTGAACTCAGGTCCTCTGACTTACCAGTTCAATGCTTTCCACTCTGTACAGCACCGGAGCCATAGCACTGGACAGCCAGAACAAACTTTAAAAGTTCAACCAGTATTTTCCCCTATCCGGCTTCTAGAGATTCATCTGAGCAGAATGTTTTTCCTGCCCCAGCCTCACTGCCCAAGCTTTGTCAGGATGAAATCTTAATTTTCTTCTCTGGATTCTTTATTCTACCCAAAGAAATTCAGTCATACCACACAATCCATCAAGGTTGAGGATGGAGCACAGATTGGGAGGAAAGAAGAAAGAAATTTAAAAATAGTTTTTAAAAAAGCAAAATAACTCCTGCGTATTTTGATTTAAGCGAATTTCTTTGTCTCCCTCAATGAACATTGTTTTAGTCTGAGAGAGCCTCTGAACAGTGTTTGCTATTTCAGATTAAAACCAGTCCCTAACTCAGGCTGTGTGTACACAGACACCCAATAAATATGAATGCATTTGACTGCAGCGTGACTAGGCACCCTCTTCTGGGTGGTCACGTCTACCTTTCATGGCTACTGAAATCTAATGGCTCCATTATGGAAATTGGAGTCAGAATAAACTTAAGCCTCTCTATAACTGTTTTTGTACCTAAACTTATACGCTTTACACATATCATCTCATTTGATCCTTACAACAACCCTGTGGGGTAGATGCTATTATTTCACCCCTTTTAAAGATGAGAAAATTAGTTAAGCGATGAGCCCACAAGTATACAGCAGTGAGTGCCTGAAGGAGGATTCAAACAGTTTTTCCTGACGAGTCTGGCACTCTGTTCACTGCACCGCCTATAATCTGCTTCCTACATGATTCCAACACTCCAAGACAACTTTGTTTTTCACCCTGGACTCTTTAACCTTCACACCTTACTAAAATTTCCCTGATTCCTGATCTCTGGATTCTTTTTTTAAAATTATATTTTATTTTTTCTGAAATTACATGTCAAAACAATTTTTTTAACATTTAAAAAAAAATTTTAATTCTAAATTCTATCCCTCCCTCTCTGCTCCCCTGATTTATGAGCTCTTAACTCTGACAATAAAGCCTCCTAACCAGCAGTGGGCTGGTAAATGTTTAACAACTGACTCTCTAGGGAGGAGAAAACCACAACATACCCATGGCACTCAGGGCAGCTAGGTGGCATAGTGGATAAAATGCATGGCCTGGAGTCAGGAAGACCTGAGTTCAAATTTGACTTCAAACACTTATTTAGCTGTGTGACCCTGGACAAATCACTCAACCCTGTTTGCCTCAGTTTCCTTATCTGTAATATGAGCTGGAGAAGGAAATGGCAAACCACTCTAGTATCTTGGCCAAGAAAACCCCAAATGGGTTCACAAAGAGCTGGGCATGAATGAACAACACCAATGATATTCTTCTAAGTTTAATCTGCATTAGTAACATTTTCTTCATCACTTTCTTAAGTCTAGATGATCAATAGAACAACAAATCTAGCCCTGACTTGTATCTTTTGCCAATTTCTGAGATGTAAATTCTCATCACACTGAAAATTTAACAAGCAGAAAGCCCATAGGAGCTGGCTTCAGCAAACACCTGCTAGCCTTCCTGGCCTCGGCTGACTTGCCTCCTTGAGCTCAGTAGCCTGTTCCTAGGAGCTGCCATCATGATCTACAGACTCTTTTCTCTGTCTCTGCCACTGCCTCTGGGCACCTTTGTCTGGCACTCACATGTCTTGTTCCCTTCTGTGAACCCCTGTTCCGTTGTTCAGCCATGTCTGATTCTTCACGACCCCGTGGGCCAACATGTCCATGGGGTGGTGGTTGGCCATTTCCTTCTCTAATGGATTAAGGCAAACAGAGGTTAAGCGACTTGCCCAAGGTCACACAGCTAGTGTCTGAGGTCTGACCTGAACTCAGGTCTTCCTGACTCCAGGCCCAGCACTCTATTCACTGAGCCATGTAGCTACCCCCTTACAGCCCTACCTCCCTCCAATCTCCACATACACCAGATCACAAATGTACATCTTCCAGGGTTTTTCAACAAAAAGGGAAAGGGAAGAGAATTAGCATTTATATGGTACCAACTACATGCCAGACACTGTGCTAAGAGCTTTACAAATATTCTCATTTGATCCTTACAACAACCTCTTCAAGGTAGGTACAGTTATTATCCCCACTGTACAGTTGAGGAAACTAAGGCAAATGGAAGAGAAATGGCTTGGCCAGGGTCACACAGCTAGTCTGAGTCTAGATTTGAACTCACATCTTCTTGACTCCAGACCTAGTGCTCTGTCCATTTCTTTGGGTCTCAGAGCCTCATCTATAAAGAGAGGCGTGGACTAAATGGTCTCTGGGGGTACTTTCAAGCTCTAACTCATCAGTCCTTTCAAAATACATTCAGACTGATTTTGACATTACATCACCTGGACTTTTTTGACTGAGTTCATTGGTTCATTCTCAGGCAAATCAGAAGCCTCTGCATGCTAAGTCAGGTTTGTGGTTCTTTCCCAGTCCTTCCACCCACCCCATCCCGACCTCCACCCCCCACCCCTAGGGTAACACTTTAGCTAATTGAATATTTAACCTACTCTAGCCGCCAAAGGACTCCAAACACGTAAATATCAGCTCATGATCAGAATAATTGATCCAGACCCTAAGGTCTTCACAGCAGACTCAAGTCACCCACTCTTTTTGCCCTCTTTGCATACTTTTTATGACATTAAGGAAACCCTCCACACCAATATTCTCAATTCTTGATTACCCTCGCCACATTTCTGATGATAGCCTTCCCTCTCTCCCCCATCTCTGGACCTGATTGTGATTCAGAACTAGAGAGTAGCTTAGAGGGCCAGAATACTAGGTCACTTCTCCCCTTTACCAAAAAAACAAAACAAAACGAAAAACAACTTTAGAACAATTAAATGCCTTTAAAAATAAATCATCATTGGTCTCACCTGCCTAAGGTTGGGACAGTGAAGTTATGGCAGGAAGTGACGGGCAGAGAAGGGTGGGCAGGATCAAAGCCTTAATAGGGGAAGTATGACCAAGCAGTCACTGCTCATGGCAAGGTCTTGGAAGATGACCATTGATTAGCTCTGATCTCCATAATTCCTGCAATTCCTTTGTGACTTCCTTAGGTGGGACCTCCCCTGGACAAAAGTATAGAGTATAGGTTCAGCTTTATTGTCTCCCTAAGTTCCATTTTGGTCCTTTTGCCCACTTCTGTCCCTCCTGTCCCATTAGCCATTTTGCTTTCAGCCATTGCTCGATTTCCTCAGTGAAGGGTTAGCAAATAAGAGACTGGGGACAACCCTCATATGTGTTTGTACTGACGATCCTTTCAGATTATTTGAATCCCAGTAAGATCCAAAGCCTGAATTCATCATCCAAACTGATTTGCTCTATTCTAAAAATGCCCCTTTCTGTGTCAGCAACTTCAAAGACCAGATAAGATTGACAAGGGGCATCTTTCCTGTTGGTGACAGAATGTCTGCAACCAGAACAGTGGGATTTCTCTTATCTTGATATTCTGGGGACATTTGCATCTTGGGATCATAATCTCTAAGTGCCACTACCTTGTCAATTGTCTTGTTCAATTAAGAAACTTCCTTTCTCATGATATGGAGATCATAAACTGGAGTTGGGATTGTTACTTAGACCTTGTCTTTCTTCTTTCAGTCAACCAGAAGTTTGCTTCTGATTCCACGATCATATATCTGCCAGCTTTAAGGGAATAAACCATATGAATTTATATATCACCTAGCCTGTTTGCCTCCTTTAGCCAAACTTTCAGGTCGACAGTACTTTAACTGAGGACTACAGGAGACCTAAATTTCTTTGGTACCCAAATAAATTTCCAGTGGTAGAATTTCAGGCACCAAAATCAAAGAGATGAATGGAGCCACACCCCAAAGGCACATAAATGTAGCCAAGCAGGTAGTGGACCTGTGATTTCATCAGTAAAGGGAATTTTCAGATAAGGTAAATTGTCATTTTCTCTGCAAGTTAGTGCTTAGTACAGTGTCTGGTATATAGTAGGTGCTTAATAAATGTTTATTGAATGAATGCACTTATGGTTTTGGAAAGCTGCCTAGAGGAAAGTTGCTCAGGATAATCTATTCTATATCAAAGTCAGGATTTGAACCCAGGTTTTCCTGGCTCTGAGGCCAGCTCTCTAGATTCACCATGAATATAATGGCATATTATTGGGTTGTAAGAAAAATAAATGAATACAAAGAATTCAGAGAAAGGTGGAAGGCTTGGGGCAGCTAGGTGGCAGTGAGTAGAGCACCAGCCCTGGAGTCAGGAGGACCTGAATTCAAATCCTGCCTCAGACATGTGACACATTTACTAGCTGTGTGACCTTGGGCAAGTCACTTAACCCCAATTGCCTTGCCTTACCCCCTCAAAAAAAGAGGAAATTAAAAAAAAGAAAAAAGAAAGATGGAAAGCTTCTGCAAACGCATCAATATAACATAGAATCAGGGAAACCACATACATGACCACAATAATGTAAGTAAAAAGCACATCAGAATGAGGTCAAACACTACTGGTCGGGTAATTAGCTATGTAACTGGCCAGGTTGGGCCCCAGAACAGAGGTTAAGTAATGAAACTGCCTCCTTTCCTAGAGAGGTGGACGGCCAAGGGTACAGAATGTCATATAATCTGTCAAACATGTCTGTCCTGTCAATTTTGCTTAATTGTTTTTCTTTGTAACAAGGAATGACTCACAGGATGGGTGGGATATATCCAGAAATGACACATAAAAAGAAAAAGCATAAATTAACCTTCAATTTTTAAAAGAAAATAAAAAAACATTCCATTATAAAAGTGTGCCTAGTGGAAAGCGTAGCCCATCAGAGGATTATAGGAATTAAGTCCTGGAAGGGCCCTTAAAAACGGGCTAATCTGATCTCCTCATTTTATAGAGTGAGAAATAGTGCTCCACAGAAGCTGTAACTAGCCCACACACCAGGTTAATATGAGAACCAGGGCCCCGACTCCTTAGCAGTTCTGACCCCTGGCTTGAGAAGTATGAGAGTGAACTGACTCATGATGAAATAGAGTTAATTTTAGCAGTCACCTCTGACAAAGGAAAGTGAAGAGCTAGCAAGGAGTCCCAGGCACTAGAGGAAATTTAACAAAAGTCACTTGACAAGGAAGATCAGATTGGGACCAGGGGCATCTGTAGCAGGAACAGAGGACAGGCAGGTGAGTCAGGTTAAAATAATGGGATGGGAGCTTCCAGATGAATAGCACCCTGAATTTAGGCAGAAAATAGGTGGACTGCAGTTCGAAGGTCCTGGGAGAGGGCTGATGTTAGATAATAAGTCAGGAAAATAGGCTTTGCAATATGCTATATGAGATTAGGGGAGGAGAAGGATAAGGTGTGGCTGACAGGGGAAAGAGCAGAGATGTTAAGGGAACGATAATTTAAAAAAGAAACTCTGGATATACTGTATTAAAAATTTTTTAATTTAATTTAATTTTTAATGCTTCCGGCTCCATTTTCTGAGGTTCATAGGAAAGACTATCACCTACTAAAGAAATTTTATGTAGAAGAACCTACTTTTTATAGGATAGGAGAAGATAACAAAAATAGGCCTAAAGCAGTCTGTGAAAAATAGAACAAAGTTTCAGTTGTTAGTCCCTAGCCCAGTAGGAGATAAAATTAAAAACAAACAAACAAATAAAAAATCAAAACACAAAAGAACACAGAAAAGGTCCTGGTGAGATGCCCAGAACTGGGTGCCTTTTGTAATGCAATCTGTGTTTACAACCCAATTCACTGTGGTAGATTTTATGGTGAGTAGGGCCAGATCTAGGTAAATCTGAAGATTGTTTTTGTAATCCAAGTCGACCGTGTTATATTTAGTATCGTATTTGTCTCTGGTGTTTGGGATACCCAGTAAACCAAGTTTAATTAACTCCGCACTGAAGTCTGTGAGTTACCAATTTTGTTGTGTGTTTTTTTAAGACATACTTTCTGAAAATAATAAATTTTGTTTCAATACCTACAAAACCCCATTGTATATACACACAGATAAATTCCTCGCAATGTGCAGATCCTGGAAGCAGCTTAAGAAAACAGCATGAAGAATGATTGTGACTATATGGTACAATGAAAAGAGCACAGAATTTGGAGTCCAAAGATCTGGGTTGAAATCCTGCCTTTGTCATTTAATACCTGGGTGACCTTGGGCAAATCGCTTAGCTCATCTGAGCCTCAGTTTCATCTTCTGAAAAATGAGATTAGACTGGATGGTCTCTGAGGTCTTTTCTAGTTCTAAATTTATGATCCTATTGCTAGGACTATATACAACAGAGCTCCATGCAGGCAAGGCAACAAGCATTTATTTACTTATTATTTTACTTATTATCGTTACTTATTACTTACTATGTGCCAGGCACTTTGCCAAGTGCTGGGGGCACAAGTGCAAGAGAAAAGGAGATCATCTCTGCCCTTAAGGAGTTCCCATTCTCATGAGAGAGGGGAAGACAACACTGGTAGGAGAGTGAGGATAAGGGACACAAAGGCATGATGGCAAAGTCCTTAGTATCAGCACAGCCAAGAGGAAAACGAAACAAGGCTGGCCTGGACCCATTCCCCAAAATGGAGAGCAGGAAAAGAACTCACCAGCAGGAGAGGGGGCTGGCACAAAGGACAGATATTGCAGAGTAAGAAGGCCCTAAGAGCCGAGGGAAGTTTCAAGAGGAGAATGAAGCTTTGAATGTTAAGCCATTGTTGGAAACCTGTTGAGTGGCAGTGTTGGAAACCAGATTGCAAAAGGTCAAGAAGTAAGTTGGAGGTTGGAAAATCAAGGGAAGAAGTAGAGTCTGGGTTTTTTTCCCTCTAGAAATGTGGTTGTGGGAGGGCAGAGAGAGATGAGAGAATACATGGAGGGGGCAGAAGGTTCTCAAATGAGAGCTTTTTAAGGATAGGGAACTCCTGAGTATGTCCGTAGGCAACAGTCAAGAACAAATTGGTAAGAATTGTTGAAAGACAGGACAGCACAGTGGAAAGCAGAAAGATCAAAGCCATGGAGATGAAATGAATTGGCGAAGGTAACGCAGATAGGAAGGAACACTCTAAATCCAGTCTCTGTTTCTGGAGCCATTTATTTTGGATAGGCTTAGATGCGCACATGTTATGCTTGTTTCATCCTCCTATAGAATACAAGCTCCTTGAGGGCAAGGATTGTTTCGTTTTTTCCTTTGCATCCCCTGCGTTTAATACAGTCCTTAGCAGTGAGCCAATCAACACTAAGTGCCTACTATGTGCAAGGCACTGTGCCAAGTGCTGGGGATATAAAGGCCAAAAAAAAAAAAGTCCCTGCCCTCAAGGAGCTCACAGGAAGACAACATACCAAAGGAAGCCGAAACGCAGAGGTAGTAGGAAGTGGGGGAGAGGAGGATATCTCATACAGGAACATGATAAAGTCTATGGTCAAGTGGGAAAATATGAAGTGGCTTCCCTAGGTCCCCTTCTTAAAAAGAGGATGAATTCCTCTCTGATTATTCACTCTCTACTGCCTACCTCCAATCAGAGAGAGGGTCCCAAAAGGCAGGGGAGGTCCATAAGGGTTGTGAGCTTCAGAATGGATATGATTTTGCAAGAAATGAGCTTCTGAAGGCTATGATGAAGTCCGTGGCAAATAATAAAAATCTTTTAATTGACTGGCTCACAGTTAGTCTAAATCTGGGATTTCCTCCTATCTTTTGGAAAACCATATCCCCACTGTACCCTCACCAAGAATCTTAGTTGAAGCTTATTCTTGAATACATCCAGAAATACAAACACATTTTGGTAAAAATAGGACCCAGGGATCAAAGGATTTAATAGGCAGAAGGAACCTTGGAGATCATCTAATCTGATATTCAGTTTTATAGGACTCTGAACCCTGTTTGGAGTTTGATCAGATGAGAAAAAGTGGTTGTTTCCAGTGATGCCACTATTGGGTTAATACCTCAAAGAGACTTGCCTGTGTTAGAATATTCATAACAGCATTGTTTGTGTAAGGGGGGAATAATCAGGAGCCCTTAACTAATTTGACGAGTCCCCCCAACGGAGTGATAAGATGAAGGGGGTGTGGAAAACGAATTCAAGGTAATATGGGGAGAGTTATATGAAACAACTATGGAAACACTAAACACAATTACTATACCCATATTAAAAAAAAAAGCTTTAAAAGAGCATCAAAATTCAGATCTCAAACATTGGTCAATGCATAAACTAATTCATTGTAACATACAAAAAGTTCAAGAGACAGTTTCTGGGTGATTGATCATTTTATTAATTATTGCTGGCAGATAATTAATAAAAGGATTATTTGGTCATCTCTCCTAAACCAAAAATGGATCCTGGCTGCTTCTTGATGCCCTTGGAAGAGTGAGTGTTCCCAACAGATGGCAATCACCTCTGACTGGTTAACGATTAATGAGAGAATGAATATTTTAATGAAAGGTGGACCTATTAATGAGGGGCTAGAGAAAGAGACTGATTGTCTCTTACTCCCAAATCACCCCCAGCCTTGGGCAAACTAGGCAAAGGATTCTCCCTTCCTACCCCCTACCCCAGACCCCCAAGCCCTAGTAGAAAGCAATGGGCTTTTCCATTTGGGTGGGGTCTGAAGGAGACTGAGGAGAAAGTTAATCTAATCTCATTATCAACAATGTGCTTCAGATGCTGGCTTGACCTAGTAGAGAATGAGGAAATAAGAAGGGAAAAATCCCTGGATCTCTCAATAATTAGTTATTTAATAAAAATATATACACGTGGTTTTTCTTTTTCACAAATAAGCAAATTTCTTGGGATTCTTTATTTTCACCGTTCTTTGATGGAGCAGGAGTATTCCATTATTATCTTTAAGCCTTTATATTTTTATCTTTGTTCAACCATCCCTCAGTCTATGATCATATGGTTTCTCGCCCCAACTTTTGCCGGAATGCTTGAATTCCAGGGGGAAATGATACCCTTTAAATACTTCCAAACAAAAGTCCACATTCCATCATCTTACCAGCTCATTGAGGATCTCATCAAATTAGTCAAAGACTTCCTTAGCACCTCTCTTACACAAACAATGCTGCCATGAGTACTTCCATACAGATATGTTTCTCCTTATTTTCCATGTCACAGTCTCTACCTTGGCCTGAAGGCCAGGTATGTTATTTTTGCCCTCTACTCCAGGGTTTCATAGTACTTAAGGGACTTTGGGGTGCCTAATCTCTCTGCCATTGGCTCAAGCTTTCACTGATTATGTCCTGACCCCAATTTTAGAGATCATCTACAGCCCCATTCCCTTTAACTAATTTACAGGTAAGCTTTAACAAAAGAATATTTGCTTTACACTATAGCAAGAACAAACATGTAATACCCTCCCTAAAAAAAAGTGGGGTCATAATTCCTTCTTTGTTCCAATTCAGTCACTGGGGAAGGGAAGGGAGTTAGGTTCACAGTTTAACTCAGTTCCTATATGGCACAGCCTCATCAAATTCAGAGCCCCCCTTGGGTTCAAGTCTCAGGCAGCCTGGCTTCTTAGGGCTTCCCTTGTGGTCTGGGACCAATATCCAGCTTAGAATCCTGCCTCCAAAGTCACCATGGCTCAAGTCAGAGTCTGGGGACTCTGCTGCCTGCATCTAAAAGGACAAATGAAACCAGGCTAGACCAAAGCCTAACTCCATCTCTCAGGGCCATAGTGCCTAAAAGGGAGAGAGGGAAGTTTCCCTTCTCTATACCCAGCTCAGTTCTTGACACCTTTGCTGTGGGTAAGCAGGACTGTCATACTTCTGGTTGCTAGAAAGAGAGAGAGAGAGAGAGAGAGAGAGAGAGACAGACAGAGAGACAGAGACAAAGACACAGACATACAGACAGATAGTCTTAAAGACGCATCTTGTTCTAGCTATACAGCCAATGGAAAAAGGCTGGTAGAGGAATGGTAGAGGAATATAAAATACCATCTCCCAGTTGGGGACTGATCCAGGCATTCTGGAGAGCAATTTGGAACTATGTCCAAAGGACTATACGAATGTGCATACCCTTTGACCGAGCAATACCACTTCTAGGGCTATATCCCAAAGAGACCACACAAGTGGGAAATGACCCGTATGTATAAAAATATTTATAGCAGCTCTTTTTGTGGTGGCAAAGAATTGGATGTCAAGGGGATGCCCATCAATGGCTAAACAAGTTGTGGTATATGAATGTAATGGAATACTATTGTGCTATAAGAAATGAGGAGCAGATGGACTTCATAATAACCTGAAAAGAGTTATGTGATCTGATGCTGAGGTAGGGGAGTAGAATCAGTAGAACATTATACATGATGACAGACACACAGTGTCTGTGATGACTAACTTTGATAGACTTGGCTCTTCTCAGCAATACAAGGTTCTAACACAGCTCCAAAAGACTCATGATGGGAAAAGCTATCCATATCCAGAGAAAGAATTACACAGTCTGAATGCAGATTGAAGCAAACTATTTCCTCTCTCTTTTTTTCTTCTTTTTTGGTTTTGTTTCTTCCTTGTCATGGTTCATTCCATTGGTTGTAATTCTTCTTTACAACTTGACTATTGTGTAAATAAGTTTAATGTGAAGGTATATATAGAACCTATATCAGATTACATGCCATCTTGGGGAGGAGGGGGAAGGAGAGGGAGGGGGAAATTTGGAACACCAAAATTTGTCGAACTGAGTGCTATAAACTAAAAATAAAACATAAATTTAAAAAATACCATCTCCCAGAAGCAGGTCCTTAGCATCTCCTATATGAGTGCCTTTGTGACAGGTGATCTGGGCATGTGCAAAGGCAAGCCCCATTAAATCCATAATATCCTCGGGATATTAGTAGTTGTAGCATCAGTGGGAGTGGCTATTTTTTCACCTGATCAAATGCTAAATGATGTAACTCAGAGTTAGGCAAAATGACGTCAGAATAAATGATTTCCATACTTCATTCCAGCTCTTAAATCTTTTAATCCTCTGATCCTATTCTTCTTACTAAAATGTATATTTGCATAAGTTTTTGTTTTTCTAGATATATGTAAAAATAAGCTTCCACTAAGAGCCTTGGTGGGGGTAGGATGAAGGAAGGAGAAATCAAAGGAAGGAGAAATCTAAGTCTTAGACTCATCATGAATCTCTCTGTTAATTAAGAAGCATTTATTACTTGCCAAGACAAACCCAGGAACTATATGAACACAATTACAAAACACTTTCCACACAAATAAAGACAGATGTAAGTAGTCCTTGCTTATGGATAGGCTAAGCCAATACCAATATCAATATCTGCTATCAAAGAAATCAATGAGAAAAAAAATGTGAAGGAAGGCAGCTTAGCAGTACCAGATTTCAAACTATATTACAAAATGATAATCATCAAAATAATCTGATATTGGCCGAGAAATAGAGTGGTGGATCTGTGGAATAGATTAGGAGGATAACACATTGTAGTAAATAGGTGTAATCCAGTGTTTGATAAACCCAAAGATCCAAGCTTTGGGGGCAAGAGCGTATTTTACAATTGCTGGGAAAAATGGGAGGCAGTTTGGCAGAAACTAGGCATAGGCCAACATCTCACACTGTATACCAAGAAAAGGTCAAAAATGGATACATGATTTAGACAGAAAAGGAGTTATAAGCATATTAGGGGTACATGGAAAAAATTACCTGTCAGATTTATAAATAAGAGAAGAGTTTACAACCAAACAAGAGATGGAGAGGATCATGGAAAGTAAAATGGATAATTTTGATTACATGAAATTAAAAAGGTTTTGCACAAACAAAACCAATACAGCCAAAATTAGAAAGAAAGCAGAAAACCAAGGGGAAATTGTGACAGCAAGTATCTCTGATAAAAGCCTCATTTTTTTCAATTATATAGGGAAATGAGTCAAATTTTAAAAATAAGAGCCATTCCCCAATTGATAAATGATCAAAGGATATGAATAGGTAGTTTTCAGAAGAAGAAATTAAAGCTATCAATAGCCATATTAAAAATGCTCTAAATCACTAATAATTAGAGAAATGCAAATTGAAACAATTCTGAGCTACCACCTCATACTTATTAGATTAGCTAACATGACTGAGAAGGAAAATGACAAATGCTTGAAGGAATGTGGAAAAATTGGGATACTAATGCTCTACCGGTGAAGCTTTGAACTAGTGTGACCATTCTGGAGAACAATTTGGAACTTTGTCCAAAGGACTATAAAACTTTACATACCCTTTGACCCAGCAATACATACCGCTACTAGGTCTATATTCTGAAGAGATCAAAGAAAAGGGAAAAGGATCTATATGTACAAAAATATTTATAGCAGCTCTTTTTGTGAAGGCCAAGAATTGGAAACTGAGAGGATACCCATCAACTGGTGAATGACTGAACAAGTTGTGGTATATGATTGTAAAGGAATACTATTGTGCTATAAGAAATGGTGAATAGGATGCTTTCAGAAAAACCTGGGAAGACTTATATAAACTCGTGTAAAGTGGAATGAGCAGAACCAGGAAAACATCTACACAGTAACAGCAATATTATAAGGAGGATCAACTGTGAAAGATTTAGCTACTATGATCAGTATAATGACCTAAGAAAATTCCAAAGGACTCATGATGAAAAATGCCATACAGTTCCAGAGAGAACTGATGAATTCCGAATGGAAATCGAAGTAAAATGTTTTCACTTTATTTTTTCTTTCTCTTTTTTTTCTTTCTTTCTATTTTTTTGCAACATGGTAATGTGGAAATATGTTTTGCATGATTTCACATATATAATTGACATCATATTGCTTGTCTTAGCCTTCTCAGTGAGTGGATGTCATTGGTCCTCTTTGAGAATGAAGGAGAAACAACAGCATGCAAGTATTAGTAGCTGCCCCACTAGGGACCCAATGGAGCAGTTCCAGTTTAGGAATGCTTCTATTTCCTTCCTCCTCCTCCTCTTTCTCTTCATCTTCTCACTCTGTCCATGTCAGTAGTCATACACTTATGTGTGGATGCTCTGTCCAAAGAAATATAAATTTTGATTGCTTATACTTTACCAAATATCTTAGGGTTTGTGGGCTAGATTTTTTTTTCTTTTCTATTTATTTAATTCTATTGTTTTAGGTTTGGGTTTTTCGAAATACTGAGATAATTAACTCTTTTGTCTCATGTAGTTTTCATTTATGATTTCTTGAAATGTAGCTCTGAAAAAACAAACTTTGTTGAAGCCCATTGTGATTCAAATGGAGCTACCTGACTATGCCTTTAAACCCAAATCACTCTGAGTCTCACTGATTGGCCGATAATAGGTCCCAGCCCAAGCCTCCCTTGCTCATTGGTTGGATTTTGATGGCCCACAGTGAGTATAGATAGCAATTGTTTCTGTTCTGGCCAGAAACTCCCAGACTGATCCTTTTGTGAAGTCCAACTAGGCTACCTTTTGCCTCAATTCTTACCTAGTCTTTAATCACTGAATGGGTGTTGCCTCAGACAAACCTGTGAAAGGCCTTAGCTTAAAAGGCCAAGGTTTCCCACTGCATCTAGGGCCATCACCAGTCTTCCTGACCTATGTTTTGCCACTAGACTCCAATGACTTTGGAAGAAAGAGTGAGGCTGAAGACTTTGTACAGCTCTACCTCACTTAAATCCAATTCACTTCAAAGTCAAGAGATCACCCTCCTGATGTCATTAGCCCTCTTCCATAACGAAGGACAAGCAGCCACAATAATGGGTGGAAGAGAGGTTGGAGGGAGGGAGAAAATTTGGAACTCACAATTTAAAAAAAAAAGTCACAAATACATTTTTAAAAGAAGCATTCATTGTTTCCCTAGTATGTGCCAGGTACTGGGCTAGGTGCTAAGGACTCTGCCATGACCATGAGGAGTTTATATTCTACAAGAGAGACAATGCAGTACATCATTGAGAATATACAAAAATATGCTAAATAAATAGCAGCAGAAGTAGGACCTGAGGATTTAGGACGCCACCTCCTACCTGTACAACCTTGGGCAAGGCAGCTATAGGTAGCACAGCGGATAGAGTGCTGGACCTGGTTGGAGTCAAGAAGGTCTGAGTTCAAATCCTGCCTTAGACATTTACTAGCTAGGATACAAGATTTCATAGCATTAATTCTGAGTTTCCATTCTTCTGTGGATTTTTGTTATAGCCCCTGAAGATAACCATAGTGTAGAATTAGAGTTCTGATAAGTAAAAGCTAGAATACAACTTCATACATATATACGCATATATGTATGCATGTGTGTATGTGTATGTTTATATTTTCCCCCAGAATTGTAAAACACTTATCTGGTCTTTCAGCATTTTCCTCCAAAATTACCCTGTATCGAAAGAAATACCTGGCACAATTTCATTACTGATGTCACAGAGGCATCTGGAAGGTCGCCAATGCTATTGTGATTGATGGATCTTTCTGAGAGCTGAATAAAATAAGAAATACTCTTTTCTTGTAGTACTTACCTTCGGGTTTTAATAAATACAAATTTACAAGCACAATAAAAACTGTACTGAAAATGTACTGCGATTACTCTTTGTTTCTGTTTTCATTCATTGTGAAGTCCATGAAGAATTACTTGTAGCTATGAGGTGTAGATTAATCAAATGAAAATGAAAATGATAATTTATCAATTCATTTGAAAAATAAAGTTACCCACCAACATACTGAAAAAAAAAACTTCTAGTACATGGGTGCCATCAATTTTCCTTTTTAAAGTAGAACCGGTTAGTCAACTTTTTTTCCAAAGCATTTATGTTTCTAGTGCCTGGTAAATCAATGGACTTGAATAACTTGAATATTTGTTTAGTAATCTATCAATCCTTCAACTCTTTAAATTCCTAGAAAGGAAGCCTGAGAAGGTCTGGGGCTTGCATCCTGTTTTCCTGCAAAGCCTCTGAAATTGGCCTTGGTGTGTATGGAACAGAAGAATGGCCGCTGGACCCAGGAGGGCTACAGTGCTTGCCCTTGAAAGCTCTGGGGTCTTACGTGTAGAATAGATTCTGTACTATGCAAGAGATGGGTCAGATTCTTTTCTCCTTCAATGACTCTTTAGGCCTTCACTTAAAACCCTGAGGAAAAAATCACCTAAGGCTTAGAGTTGGCTCATGTCTACCCAAAAAGGGACTGTAAGAAGTTACTCAATACATCTGGTCTAGGTATATGAGGCTTAATTCAGCTATTTATTTCTCCACGTGAAAGAAAGGCTTAACACACAAAAGACTCACAAGCTTACACGAACAAAGACTTTTAGCATGAAATGGCACCTCACGACTCCCATTATACTCTTCCAGGAGAATGATACTTCAAAAAGAAACATTAAATGCATTACTAACAGCCATTTCATCTTCACCATGGTTCTATACTGTCTGAGTAATTTTTTCAAAATCCATGTTGTCCAATAAGCCCTGGCTAGGGATTGGGGGCTTCTACCTGTTGGGTGGGCTTGGGGGTATCCTCCTGTTGGGTGGGCTTGGGGTCATCCACCTGTTTGCAAATCCTCCCTCTTCTCCTCTAAGTCATGGCTTCAGTGGGTGCTGCAATTCAGTCAGCACTGATTGGGAGGACCCAAGGACCCAGGAGATCCCAACCAGCTGAACTCCTGATGATGTCTCCAAGGACAGAAATACCTATCCCAGCATCACTGTTCAGTCACCTATGTTCAGGGGAGAAAATACCAAGAAAGAAGAGGTAACCAGGGGCCCAAGGTCCAGTCTTAGGCTCATCTAGGCAGCGCATGCTCTTGCTTCCATGTGTAAACACCATTGCTGCCAGGGTCAGGGAAGAAGAAATCTTCCATCTCCCCTCATGGAAAGTCCCAGATATAGTACACCATCCAACATGTTCCAGAGAGAGGGCAAGACCAGCAGGTGTCTCTCCTTTTCATGTCTCCTGAGTGGGCAGCTTTTCCTGGCTCAGTGGTCAGTCCTCTGACAACAGGCATCCCCTACCACTGGCACATGGATCAAAGGACGAATAAGGGAACGTCTTCATGACCTCAAAGTGCCAAGTCCTTCAGCGCTGAGCCAGCTCCACACACACATTGTGGTTTGGCCCCTGCTATATATAAATATCGCACTACATTTTTTCATGTTTTAAATGCCAGCCTCAATGTTTTCCCAACATGAAATCAAGAGATACATTGAGTGGTTACAGAATCCTCATCACTTTTTTTTTTTAAACCCTAGTCTCTCTTAAATTTACCTCTGCTTCAGTTGGCACTACTGGAGAAAGACAATTCATTTCTTTCAATCTCATTTCTGGGCCTGGTTTTTGTTTTTATGAAAGAATTAAAATAATCACTTGTTTTCAAAATGGCTTAATGATCTAGAATTAAAAGGAAGAAAGAAAAGAAGGGAGGGAGGAAGGGAGGGAGGGAAGAAGGGAAGGAAGGAGGCAGGGAACAAAGGAGGGAAGAAAGGAAGGAAGGAAAAGCTATGTCCATATAAGCATCATGAACTCTAAGTAACAGGGACTGAAGTTTTGCCTCAGGATGTCAGATGAAGGAGAGTCCTGAATTTGACTCTGACAGCATTTGCAGTCCTTCAGAAGTATAGAAATAACAAGGCTTAGACTTTAGCTATCAAGGATGACTAATTAAAATAAACTCTCAGATGGTAGGCTGGAGTGGACTCCTTCACTCTGCCCTACTTCCTTCCCCTCCTGTCAGACTCCACAGGGTCTCTGCCATCCCTACCACCTCCAAATTTGCCTTAGGCACAGTTTTTGTAAATGTAAATTTCCAGGGTGTAAATGTTCACCTTGAACATTTGACAACCAGCTCTCTGATTCAGTTAAAGCTGGTTACAGCCCATCTCTATTTGTAGGTTTCTTTCACCAAAAATCAAAAGGTTGATGTTTTATCTAAACAGTTCAATGCAAATGTCAGTAGATGAGAATGTGAGGCCACTATTTCAGGCCACTGAATATGCCCCACCACTTAGGTGTGGCATTCATAAATACATGTATGTAATTAAAATCCGTTCTTGCGGGTTCATAGAATTAATAGTAGTCAGCACCAGTTCTCTGAAGAGCTCTGGACAAAGAGTAACCTTGGATACTGGAGCCTCAGCTAAGCCAAACCCAGCTTTCTCAGAGTTGTTGCTAGGGCAACAGGACAGAAGTAGGTATGAGGGAGCCCCACTTTGGGCCCACATTCTGTTGCCCTGGCAACAGCACGTGTGGAGACAGTCATGTTACAGCCCACCATTTCTAACCCCCAGGCATGAGTTCTATGGATCTGGCAAAGTGGCAAGGCCTGTGTTTACCATGTGGCTCCTGTGGTCATGTTGAATGCCAAGAGAAGCATGACATTGCTACAGGTTCTTGTAGTAGACCCCTCAGATTGAGGCTGTTAATGGAGATGAGGGAAGAGATAAGACCACACTGGAATATCAGGCAAGTCCCCTCTGGGGTGTTTTTGGAGGAGCCCAACAAGGAGAGATGGTGACCAGGTTCCACGGCAGAGCTGGGATACAGGCAAAGGCTAGGGAAATCATGAGGGTGGAAAGAAACCAAAAACAATTAAGATTTACTTTTTTTTTTTTTAAAGCAGGGCAAAAAAAAAAAGACTGGGCTTTAAAATCTTATATGTTCTCAATGAATGTTGGTAGCTTGAAGGCAAAACACAAGGCTTTATTGCCAAGACACAGAATCAGTCATCAAATCAGTCAGTAAAAAAGCATTTATTAGATGCTTATGACGCTCCAGGCACAGTGCTAAGTGCTGGGAATATAAAGAAAGGCAAAAATTGTCCATACCTTGAAGAAAAGTACATTCTAAATGGGGAGACAACATGTAAATAACTAGTAAAATACAAGACATGTACACAGTTGATGGCAGGTAGTCTCAGAAGGAAGGCATTAGGGGAAGGGAGCTCAGAAATAATATTATAGGGTTTTAAGATTTGCAAAGTGTTATACATATGCTATCTCATTTGATCCCCACAACAACCTTGCAAATTAAATGCTATTATTACCCCTAGTTTACAGAGGCTAAGTGACTTACCCAATATCACACAGCTTTTAATGTTCTGAGGTAGGATTTGAACTCAGGTCTTCCCGACTCCAAGTCAAACACTCTAGCACCACCTACCTGGAAAAACCTTCTGCAGAAGGTAGAATTTGAGCTAAGTCTTCTAGGAATCTGGGGAAGCCTGGCGGCAGAGATGATAAAGAAGAGTGACAATATTGCCTAGTATTGAGATCAAACTTACATGCCTGGCATTCAAAACTCTTGGAAATCTGGACACACCCTATCTTCCTTCCCTAACTTACTTGAGCCAGGCAGCATTCTCGCTGGCGCCTTTACAATTCATGCTTTTACTCCACCTCATGCTCTCTCTCTGACCTGGAATGTCCTTCCTCCTTTTTGCCTACTCTCAATTGTACCACTTATTCGTTGTGCATGGTTGGGCAGAGCATCTACCACATGGTGATCTTAGAATCACAGATTCTCAGAATTGTAAGGGACTTCAGAGGTCACCTGTAGTCCAGCCCCATTTCCTAGCAGAGAAATAAGGCTGTTCCTACTTAGTATAAAGCTTTCTTTAGAGAACTACTATGAAGACAAAGACTTGTAATCCTTAAAACATGACACAGAAATATAAGAGCTATGATTATTCACGATCCTGCAAGGGCCAGTTCAGGATTGTTATCTTCGAGGAAGCCTGGCTGGAGAACCTTGGCTCGTATTGACATCTTCTTTTTCTTATTCCTAGTCTTTTCATTCTGGGATTTCTGGTTTAGTGTTCTTTGTTCTCTAAATTATTTTCTATGAGTTGATTTTCTCTCCAACTATTCTGTAATCTTCTTGAGGGTAGGGACCATGACTAATACCATAGTCTGCATCTCCCACAGTACCTACGACATCATCTCCTCTGGAGGTCATTAGCCTTTTGGGGGGGTGGTCTTTGGCCCCTCCACAGACTTGCAGATCCTTTCTTAGAATGTTTTCATGTGTATAAAATAAAATATGTAGGATTATCAGGGAAAACAATTATTTTGAGATATAATTTTTTTTTAAAAATAGGTATTTTTAAAGTTCATAGACTGAAGGTTAAGGCCCTCTGATCTGGTTCCATCCCCTAATTCTACAGAAGAGAAAATAGAGGCCCAGAAAGCAGAAGTGACTGATCCAAGGCCACAGTATTGGAGTCAGAGGTGAAAATCTGATGCCGCGCCTCCCAGTCTGAGACCTCTTTCCACTATACTGCCACTTCCAGGCCTCACCATACATTCAGTTCTTGCTTGTTGGCTGCTCAGATGATCTCATGACTGCCCCTACTTCGCCCCCCACACAGATGCTCTATGGTTCAGCTTTCCTTTTTAAACATTTTTATTGATTTAACCTCTGACGGGCCTCAGTTGTTGTGGCTGTGGTGGTAGAGGTGATGTCTGAGCCTGAGCCCAAGCCCCCCCAGTGAGGGTGCTTCTTTCACTGATTTTTGTTGTTGTTCAGTTGATTTCAGTCATAGCCACTCTTCACGGACCCCATTTAGGTTTTTCTTGGTCGAATTACTTGAGTAGTTTGTCATGTCCTTCCAGCTCATTTTACAGTTGAGGGAGCTGAGGCAAACAGGACGAAGTGACTTGCCCAGGGGCACACAGCTAATAAGTGTCTGAGGCTGGATTTGAACTCATGAAGATGAGTCTTCCTGATTCCAAGCCCGGTGCTCTATCCGCTGCACCACCTATCTGCCCTTTCTTCTCTGATACAGATCCAGCAACTAACCTGCAACTCTCATTCTTTTTTTTTTTTTATTATTTTTAGATTGCAACAAACAGTTCTACATAATTTTGGGTTCCAGATTTTCTTCCCTCTCTCCCCCCCTCCCTCCCCAAGAAGGCATGGAGTCCCATATAACTTCCAGGTATAACTAGGCATTGAATTAATTTATACATTTTCTCATGACTCATGAGAAAGAAGAAACAGAATAAAAAAAAAAAAACAGAACCCAACAACAAATACAAGAGACAAGAAAAAAAAAAGTGGAGGGGAAAAAAGGCAAGAATGAAGTGTGCCTCGATTTGCATTCATACTTCATAGTTCTTTCTTTGGATGTAGATAGCCCTCTCCATCATGAGTCCTTTGGAGCTGTCTCTGCATATTGTGTGCAACTCCCATTCTTAGAGCTGAGGACACTGAGGAGTTTAATGGTAACACAGACAGTAAAGGCCAGAGGAAGGACACAAGGCCAGGTCGTCCCGACGCCAAAGCTCATCTTCTATTGAGAGCACCATGCTGCCTCTAATCTTCATCTCATATACAACTTCCACTTAGTCACCTCTCCTAAGGCAATTGGGTGGCCCAGGAGAGAGAGACAGAGACAGAGAGAAAGAGAGAGAGAGATAGAGACAGAGACAGAGAGACAGAGACAGAGAGACAGAGAGACAGAGACAGAGAGACAGAGACAGAGAGAGAGAGGAAGAGAGAGATCACAGTCCCGACCTGCTGGCCTCCATGCAGTCATTGTAAGGAGAGTGCTTGGTAAACCCTAAAGCTCTAAGCCCAACTTGGAGTCAGGAGAGAACAGGGCTGAAAATCTTGCCTCTAGCCTTCAATAGCTGTATGTTACTGCTGCAAATGACTTTACCTCACATAAACCTCTGTTTCCTCATCCAGAAAATGCCTAACTCATGGAATTGCTTCAGAGAAAAAGATATGTATGAATCTGGTGTGAACACACAGTGAGCTGAACAGTGGTCCTTACCCTTTCATTGACCATGTTCTGCCATGATAACCTTACACTGGTTTTTCCAGTTGTCTAAGCCTATGGCAGATTACCATGATCATTCACATAACTCAAGGGCTAGAAGGGATTTCAGGCTCAGTAGATTGAGCCCCTGACCTGGAATCAGGAAGACTCATCCTCCTGAGTTTAAATCTGACCTCAGTCACTCATTAGCTGTGTGACCCTGGGCAAGTCACTTAACCCTGTTTGTCTCAGTCTCCTTATTTGTAAAATAGGTGGTTCAGTGGATAGAGTACCTGGCCTGGAGTCAGGAAGACTCATCTTCCTAAACTCAAATCTGACTGAGATACTTCCTGTCTGCGTAACCTTGGGCAAGTCACTTAACCCTGTTTGTCTCAGTTTCCTCACCTGTAAAATGAACTGGAGAAGGAATGGCAAACCATTCCAGTATTTTTACCAAGAAAACCCCAGATGGGGTCATGAAGAGTCAGACTCAACTGAAAACAACTGAACCCTTCAGAGGTCACTTAGTTCAGTTTCAAACCCAGGTCCTCGGACTCCAGAGTCAATGCTCCATGGTCCCATGCTACCTGTAGATAGTGAATAGTGTGCCAGGCCTGGAGTCAGGAAGAACTGAGCTCAGATCCAGCCTCCAACACTCACTGTTTGTATGACTTTGGAGCAAACCTCTGTCGGCCTCAGGTTCCTCATCTGTAAAACGGGAATGATAATAGCGCTGATCTCTCAGGGCTGTCGTAAGGCTCAAATGAGGTAACACTTGTAAAGCACGGTGCCCAGTGCCTAGTAAGCACCATAGAAATGTTATATATCATAATTATTATAATTATAATTGTTATTGTCAAGCTAGTGAGGGCTGATTATGAGAGGAGTTGTCAAAGACTCTTTGGAATCTCCCTCGCTTCAGTGCTTCTTTATGCCTTCTTGGGATGCCATTTGCCTCTTGTCATTTCCAGTTCCTTGGTGCTAGGCCCCATGGACTCCTCGATTGCTTCCCTTGAATCCTCTCCACACGAGAGCTCTGCCTGCTACCGCTTACAACAGCATTCAGAGGGCAGCCTGTCACAGACGGTGTGGAGTCACACTCCCAATGGTTACAAACACTCTAGAGAGCCCATGAATCAAAGGAGAGACCTCCAGGCCACGGCAAAGACATTGTAATCCAATAAATTAACACGTGTGAAATGCTTTGCAAACCTTCGAGCTCTGCATAAATGCTGCCTATTATTCATGCGGATATTTTTTTTCAAGGTAGTACACTGGTACTAAAAGAATCTCTTCGCAAAATATTTGGACAGCCAGAATTTATACTTAGGCAAAAAGCCGCTAGGGGCCGCAGTGGATAGAGCGTAGGATCTGGAGATAGGAAGACCTGAGTTCAAATCCTGCGGCAGACCCTTACTGGTTGTGTGCCCCTGGGCAAGCTGTCTTCACTTTCCTCATCTGTAAAATGGAGATATAATAATAGCACCTGCCTCCCAGGGCTGTTGTGAGGACCAAGTAAGACAGTCAGTGTAAAGGGCTCAGGCCAGCGCCTGGCACATTCCAAGTGCCATAGACATGTTAGCTACTATTAGGGCATGGATTACTCAAGTTTCATTTGCTCATGATGCTTGATGATGAAGGCAGCTTAACACAAAGGAATGACTTACAAAGAATATCTGTAGAATTAGTCTCACCGTTTTCAACAATTTCGGTTACATATTTGGGAAAAGGAAATGTTTAAGGAAAGATAACTTGGAAAACTACAGTCGGTTTCCAAAGAACTCAAGTTGAGCATCACCCAGAGGTCCCCGGAAGGTCCCAGAGTGGGCCTGGGTGAGTCACAAGACAATTCGAATGAAGGGGGAAGCGGTAGAATGCAGTATAAAGGATGGCAAAAAAAAAAGTATGACCAGCTGCATGCCAAGCATCTACATGATTCCAAAAAAATGATGGAAACCAGCACTTTGGGTCCCCTACCCCTATCCCATGCCAGGTTTACAGAAGGCCATGGGCCAGAATTGTATAGTAAGAGAAAGGCGTGGATGGGTTTTTAATCTCTTGTGGCATCTGGATAGAGCCCTGGTTCTGAAGTTAGGAAGATCTGAGTTCAAAGTCTACCTCAGACACATACTAGCTGTGTGACCCTGGGCAAGTCACTTAACCCCATTTGCCTCAGTTTCCTCATCTGTAAAATGGGGATAATGACAACACCTACTTCCTAGGGTTGTTGTGAGGATCAAGGGAGATACTTGTAAAATGTTTAGCGCTATGCCCAGCACATAGTAGGAGCTACATAAATGATTATTCCCTTTCCTCCTCCCTTATGTTTTGAGGGAGTACCCCCTTCCATTATCTACTGGAGTACTGGGGTATAGGTAAAGGCAGTGGTGGGATTCAAATGAATTAACGTCCGGTTCTCCATGGAACTGAGCAGAGGCATGGCCCCCACTGTGACGTGTAACAGATGCAGGCCCCACCCCTGCTGACAGCTGGTTCCCTGAACTCAACCTAAAATTAGGAACCGATTTTATCAAACCAGTGGGAACTGGCTGAATCCCACCACTGGGTAAAGGTACACACCCCTCAGCATTTCAGCCCCAAGCTCCAAAATGCAGTCAGCAATACAGAATTGAAGCCAGAGTAAAAGAACCATCCCTCTTCCTTCAGCCTTCTCTTTTCTCCAACAGGTTTCCTTCTTTTCATTCCCCCGGCCATCTGTCATGACGCCTTCCCCCACCTGTTTTTCCTTTTTACCTCCCTATGCTGTTAGAGATTTCCATGCATCATCACAGTGAGGAGATGCATGAGTCACAGAGGCAGGTAGGATGGGGCTGACTCTGTGCTCAGAATGACAAGACTTGAGACAGCATGCAGGACACTGCAATGACATTTGGACTTTATTGAAATGGGAATGCATGTGTACGTGCATCTTCCTTCTGCATTGCACCAAAGTACTTTGAGTGGAAGGTAGATGGAGCTATGATTATAGCTATCCAGTGGTAATTCTAGAGAGTTTTTTTTTTTTTATTAGCAACTTCCATCATTTCTGGTGATGTTAAGAAAGATGAAGGCATCGGCTAAGCACCTTTTAGTACTAGATATGGTAGATGTATAAATAATATTAGGGTTGAGTGGAGTTACTTAAGACAGGTTCAGCCTAAGGAGATAGAAAAATGATGAAGTAGAAAAAAGGAATTAGAGCTCTTTAGAGAAACATTTCCTAATAAATAGCAGCAGAGTGGTTCTCAACCCCCTTGTACCCAAGCCCAGCCTCATCCTGCCTTCTGAGACATTGTCCCCCTTCACTTCTCCTTCTCCTTTTAGAAGATCTAGTTACTTCACTTCTGAGAGTCAGCCTGCTACAGTGCCCCAAGTGCTGGACACAAAGTCAGAAAAACCTGGGTGTGAAACCAGCCTCTGGCAGTTACTGGTTATGTGGCCATGTCCAGGTCCCCTAACCTCTAGGAGCCTCAGAGTCTTTTCTGAGTAAAATGGAGCTGGGTGGCTCAGTGGATAGAGTGCTGGACCTAGAGTCAAGAAGAGACTCATCTTCATGAGTTCAAGTCTGGCCTCAGACACTTATTAGCTGTGTGACCCTGGGCAAGTCATGCAACCCTGTTTGCCTCAGTTACCTCATCTATAAAATGACCTGGAGAAGGATACGGGAAACCACATTAGTATCTTTGCCAAGAAAACTCCAAATGGGGTCACAAAGAGTTGGACGGGACTAAAATGACTCAACAATTTCCATAACCTCAGCTTTTCCATCACAGGGTAGTATTCAAGATTAAGTGAGAGAACAATTTTTGAATTAAAATGCTATAGATAATATACATTATTTAATATATAAAGTGCTATGTGTAATATATGCATACAATGTATTTGTATGTTTATATATGTGTGTGTATATATGCACACATACATATGTGTTGTTCTACCCATTTACATTGTGGTAGTCACTGTGCGTATTTAATTTCTGAATATTTTGTATCAGTTTCTCTGTCTTTCCATGCTTCTCTATTCTTCACATTCATCATTTCTTATAGGGTGGTAATATAGGTTACAAATATTTTATGTAAATATATATCATTACATGTGACATGTATCGGATGCAATTGAAATAGCTGAACATAAATGTATATGTGTATGTGTGCATTGAAGTAAGATTCGGGTTAAAAATGTTTTAGTTTTAAGAATTTTCTTTGCTGTACAACATGTGTATATATGCATACACACATACACACTCACAGACATACACACACATATAATGTTATATATCTCAAGACAGTTTTGAAGATTAAGTGAAATCATTTTTGAATGTTGAAATACTACAGATAATGTTATTTAATATATACTTAAAGTGTTATATGGAATTGTTATGGTAATTAGGGTGGGACTTTTTTTGTTTTCTCTTTTAGAATGCTAAGGTAATCTCTAGTTCACTTTACAGATGAGAAAACTGAGGCAAACAGGGCTAAGTTACTTGTCTAGGGTCTCAGGGCTAGTAAGTGTGTGAGGCAGGATTTGAACTCAAGTCTTCCTGACTGTGGGTTGGGCGTTCTATTCGCTGTGCCACTTAGCTGCCCAGAAGTGACAGAAACAGACCTCAAACCTGGGCCTCTTTATTCTCTTTGCAGTATTCTTCACATTACACCATAGCTGCCCTAGAGGGGTGCTGGAAGGATGAACAAGATATAATCATTCTGCAATTACAGGGGCCCTAGTTGTGTGATTTGGGGGCTAAAAGGGACTGCCTTTTCTATTGGCTATTATCTACCACCTCTTTTTACAGTGATCAAAGCAGTACTCATATCCTATGTCTCATAATATGTATGAAGACAATATATAAAAAACTATAGGATTTTAGAGCTAAAAAACAAATATAAAGACTGCATTGATCATCTAGTCAGGGATTCTTAACCTCTGGTAGGACCCTCCCCTCCTCTCCAAGGCAGTAATACAGTGATATATTGGCAGCAATATAGTGGATAAGGTACTACTGTACCTGCTGTCAGAGAGACCCCAATTCAAATCTATTCTCAAACACTTGCTGGCTATGTGACCTTGGGCAAGCTCGTTGACTTCTTTTGCCTTAGTTTCCTCATATGCAAAATGGGGATCAACATAGGACATTTCTTGCAGGGTTATCGTGAGGATCAAGTGAAATAATATTTGTAAAGCACTTTTCAGGGTATCTGGCACATAGTAGATGCTTAGTAAATGCTTATTTCCTTCCTTCCCAAAGGATTTGTGGAGAAATTTCAGGGGATCTATGAACTTGGATAGGAAAAATTACATATTTATTTCAATCGAATTGATTTCCTTTGTAATCTTGTGTATTTTGTTTTCTATATTTAAAATATATATTTTATATATTCATATTAAAAAAGTATTTGACAAGGGGTCCATAGGTTTCATGAGTCTGTCAAAGGGGTTCACATAAAAAGGTTAAGAACTCCAGATCTAGTTCAATATCCTTATTTTATAGAAGATGGAAATGAAGGTCAAACAGGTTAAATAATTTGCCTGAGATCACATTTTGAGTTAGTTACAGAGAAACCAAGAGAAAATGAGAAATTTGCCTAGTTTTCCCAACTATATCTGCTGCCTGTCTTTCCTCTCTCCCTTATCTCTGTCGATCTCTCTCTCTCTCTCTCTCTCTCTCTCTCTCTCTCTCTCTCTCTCTCTTTCTCTCTCTTCACAACTCTGTCAATTCACATGCAAATCAAAACATCATCCCAAGATGTCATTGGTCCTCTTCAAAAACAAAAGACAAACAACTTATGGCTTATACTTGAGATCCTGCTCTAGCTTTTCATCTATGGTCCAGTTTGGTCTCTTGACTCAAGACTAAGCCTCTGCCTTTTCTCTAGTTCAGAAAATTGTTTTCCTATCTCAGTCCTCTTGCACCTGTGTACCGGTGTGGCACCCAGTTCCTTAGAACTCAGGCTTCTGCCTTGACCTCCACTAGTCCTTTCAAAGCTTGAAGTCCTGACATTTGATAACTGGCTTCAGGGCTGAGTTTCTGCTATTTCTGAACTAGTCTTCCTGAAGTTGCCATGCTCTGCTAGGATATCTGCCTGCTATTTGCTTCCTATCTCTGTGAACCTATCTATTTGATCCAAGCCATAATGATAACCTGAACTTACATAATGCTTCAAGGTTTACTAAGCACTTTACCCAAAACCAGATCACAACCCACCTGTGACATCTCATCCTGTGACATTGTTTCACATGTTCTCCCACACATTCTCCAAAGCATTTCTCTTTTAAAAATTATTTTAAATTATTTTTGTCATTTATTTGTTGTTTTTTGTTTTATTATTTTTATTATTTCTTAGTTTATTTATTTCTTTTGTTTTTACATTACTTTTGTTTCTTTTTAAAAAAATTAGTTATTTTACATGCATTTATAATCTGTGCCTCCTACTATCCCCATTACATATTGAACAAAACAAAGAGCCCTCATCAAAAATGATGGAGTGTATGGGTGCTTGTGCTTGGACCCTAATTCTAACAGCCCGTGCTTGGGTGCCTATGCCTGAACCCCAATTCCAAAACCACATCCAGTTCTAAAATCACATCTCCCCCTGGCCTCAAAATATATCTGGCAGTCTCTCTCTAGTTCAAGGATAGCATGCCCTAGTAGAATACTTATCTCTACTCCTTTCACAGTAGGCAGCTGTGGCTACCTAGACTGAATCCCTGCGTAGTGCTAATTGGCTGTGCACTGGGACATAACAATATTTACTGCCTACTGACCTTACTGAGATATATCCTAGACATAGTCAAATGTATACTCCCTTACATTAATCTTGACTAACAAGACATTTGACGGCAGGAACCTGGATATCTCCAGTCAGCCCTGACCGTTAGTTGACTTAATAATGTTGCACAGTCAAAACCACACTTCCTCCTATCCCCCTCTTGGGCTATTACCCAGTGAACTCTGGGTAATATGCCTGCGCAGTAGATACTAAATGTTCATGTTCCTTTAAGAACTAACCACTCCTTAACCACACCTGAACCACTCCACAATCCCACCCCAAAACAACTAATCAAGACACTTGATACATGTTTCCCCCCAAAATGCCCTATATAAGATATAATTGTGTCCCCTTTAAGATTGCAGGTTCCCTAAGAACTCTTGTCTGCTGTAAAGCGTAACAACAAACTTTTGCCAACTTGACTTAAAGATTGCTTGGGTCCATGAATTCATTCCAGGCAACCTTGCCCTGGGAACTTTAGTTTTGGGATTCCTGGATCCCTGGGTTTTTCCACCCTCAACAATAAATACACATGGTTCAGCAAAAAAAAAAATGAAAAAAAATAAAAAATTCTGTCATTGGCCATGCTTGAAAATGTGTCTGTTTTTGCATTTTCAATTCATCAAAGTACATAGGTGGTCCAATGGATAGAGCACTGGACCTGATTAGAATTAGGAAGATATAGGTTCAAATTTGTGCTCAAAAAGCTGTGTCACCCTGGGCAAGTGATTTAACTTCAGTCTGCCTCAGTCTCTTTATATGCAAAATTGGCATAAAATAACACCCATCTCACAGTGTTATTGTGAGAATGAAATAAAATAATATTTGTAAGTACTTAGCACAGTGTCTGGCACATAGTAGGCACTTAATAAATGTTTATTCCCTTCTCCCATCACCTCTTTGGTGAGGAGCAAAGCATTTCATCTTCATGAAGCCTTACGGTCTATTGCTTTATTGATCAGAGTTTAAAAATGCCTTTGCCTATAAAACTGTTGTGTAAATTATTCTAGTTCTGCTAACTTCACTCTTTTTCAGTTTACAAAGATCTTCCCAGTTTCTTCTAGATCTATCTAGTTCATCACTTCTCATAACTCAATATATCCCTCCACATTCAAATATCACAATTTGTTTAACCATTTCCTCTAGGGAATGGAAGGCGCCCCCTTAGTTTCCAATTTTGGACTACCTTTTTTAAATTTTTTTTAAAATTTTATTTAATATATTTAGTTTTCAGCATTGATTTTCACAAGAGTTTGAATTACAAATTTTCTCCCCATTTCTACCCTCCCCCCCACCCCAAGATGGCATATATTCTGGTTGCCCTGTTCCCCAGTCAGCCTTCCCTTCTGTCACTCCACTCCCCTCCCATCCCCTTTTCCCTTCCTTTCTTGTAGGGCAAGATAAATTTCTATGCCCCATTGCCAATGTATCTTATTTTCCAGTTGCATGCAAAAAAATTTTGTTTTTGTTTTTGAACATCTGTTTTTAAAATTTGAATTCCAAATTCTCTCCCCTCTTCCCTTCTCACCCATCCTCCTTAAGAAGTCAAGCAATTCAACATGGGCCACATGCGTATCATTATGTATAACCCTTCCACAATAGTCATATTGTGAAAGACTAACTATATTTTGCTTCTTCCTAACCTATCGCCCTTTATTGAATTTTCTCTCTTGACCCTGTTCCTTTTTGAAAGTGTTTGTTTTTGATTACCTCCACCCCCATCTGCTGTCCCTTCTATCATCCCCCCCCCCTTTTTTTATCTTCTTCCTCCTTCTTTCCTGTGGGGTAAGATGCCCAATTGAGTATGTATGGTATTCCCTCCTTAGGTCAAATCCGATGAGAGCAAG
>CM053622.1:128215285-128241008 GCA_028646595.1 Phalanger gymnotis | reverse complement strand
AACAAAATAGGAAAACAATAAATGCTGGAGAGGATGTGGGAAAATTGGAACATTGTTACATTGCTGGTGGAGTTGTGAACTGATCCAGCCATTCTGGAGAGCAATTTGGAATTATGCCCAAAGGGCTATAAAAATGTTCATACCCTTTGACCCAGCAATACCACTCCTAGGGTTGTATCCCAAAGAGATCACACAAGTGGGAAAAGGACCCAGCTGTACAAAAAATATTTATAGAGGCTCTTTTTGTGGTAGCTAAGAATTGGAAATCAAAGGGATGCCCATCAATTGGGGAATGGCTGAGCAAGCTGTGGTATATGAAGGTAATGGAATACTATTGTGCTATAAGAAATGGGAATGATACGGACTTCATAACAACCTAGAAGAACCTACACAACATAATGCTGAGTGAATGGAGCAGAGCCAGGAGAACATTATATACAACCAGAGATACATGGATTCTGTAATGACTAACCCTGACAGACTTTGGTCTTCTCAGCAACACAATATGCAGAGACAGCTCCAAGGGAGTCATGATGGAGTGTGCTATCTACATCCAGAGAAGAAACTATGAAGTATGAATGCAGATCAAGGCACACTTCATGCTCACCTTTTTGTCCCCCCCCTCTTTTTTTCTCTCTTCTGTATTTGTTGTTGGATTGTGTTTTTGGTTTTATTTTTGGTTCTGTTTCTTCTTTCTCATGATTCATTCCATTGGTCATAATTCTTCTCCACAACTTGACTAGTGTGTAAATTAATTCAGTGCCAAGTTATACATGGAAATTATATGGGATTCCATACCGTCTTGGGGGGGGAGGGAGGGGAGAAAATCTGGAACTCAAAATTATGTAGAATCGTGCATTGCAAACTAAAAATAAAAATTAAAAAAAGAAAAAAAGAAAATTAAAAAAAAGAAATGATGATGGGGATGGTTTCAGAAAAAACTTGAGAAGACTGACATTAACTGATGCAAAGTGAAGTGAGAAGAACCAAGAGAACAATCTACACAGTGATAACAATATTGTAAAGATGTTGTTATTGTTCATCCTTAATTTCTGAGGAAGGCCAATGAAAATAAAAATTAAGTAAAAAAAAAAATTAAAGGACACAGACCCCAGGTTAAGAATATCTTTCTAGAGATAGAACAATAGATAAGTGTTGGTTGGAAGAATGATTGTTCAAGTTGTCCATATCCTTTGACTCAATGACCCCAAAACTACATCTTGCAGTCATTTAACAATGATAGAGGAAAAAGATCTATCTGGACAAAAACATTCACAGCGGCTTTATAAATGATGGGGATGGGGAAATGTCTAATGCTTGAGGAATGGCTAAGACAAATTGTGAGAATGCATAGAATATTATTGTGCCATAAGAAATCACACTCTGACACATACTTTGTTTACTACTGCTACTACCACTACCACTATCACTATTACTATTACTACTACTACTACTAGCAACAAAATCCAGAAAAATATATCAAAGAAGTTAAAGTTCAGGAAATAAATAGGATAGTTCTGATACTTGCTTGCTAAAGCTAATATATATATATATATATATATATATATATATATATATATATATACTTAAAAATAAATTGTAAATAATGGAAGTTTATAACTTCATGTGTGATTTTTAAAAAATTCTTGTTTATGTATTTGAATATCTATGTTTGTTGATGGTTGCTAAATTTATAATTTAGGAGGCTGAACAGACATGGGGAATTCCTGATGCGGAAACTTTCTCTGAAAGAAATTTTTGATATGATGTCCTTCCTGATCCCCCTAGACATTCATGCCCCTCTTCCAACATTTAACTTTGTATTTATGTTGTGTGCATATATATTTATATTTGTATATGTGTACATATACACACAGATATATATGCTGCATCCTTAGATAGAATGTAGTCTCCTTCAGGGAAGGAAATATTTCCTTTTTTTCTTTGTATCTCCAGCATCTAGCAAGTATCTGGCACCTAGTAGGTGCTTAATAAATGCTTGTTCACTGATGAGAGCAGCAACTTGCCTATAACTTAAAGTAATATAGTTGCCAGGAGGCATTGAGACTTACCCCTTCAACACACAGCTAAGTATGTATCATAAGAACTCAGACTATCCTAATGCCAAAGCTAGCCCTCTTCTATGCCATGAGGCCCTCAAGACACTTGCTAGCTGTGTGACCCTGGGCGAGTCACTATCCCTGTTTGCATCAGGGTCCTCATCTGTAGAACGAGCTGGAGAAGGAGATGACAAATCACTCTTGTATATTTGTCAAGAAAACTCCAAATGAGGTCATGAAAAGTTGGATGTAATTGAAAAATGATTATACAGCAACCACAAAATGGGAAGATATGTATGTATAGACGTGCAAGAGACATCCTTCTACCAACACCTATTACAACCCATCTGACAGCAAATAAGTCCTGGGGTTGTGTGACATGTGCAGGGCCACGCAGCTGATAAATAGCAGAGCTAGGATTTGAATCTAAATTGTTAGGAGGGTCTTAACTCCAAGCCAAGCATTCCATCCACTTTGCCACACTGCTTTCACAGAAGAAGAGGTGTTGAACCAGATGACCTCCAAGACTTCTTTTTTATATAAACATTTTATTTTATTTTTTAAAATGTTTATTTATTTTTAGTTTTCAACATTCACTTTTATAAGATTTTGAGTTCTAAATTTCCTCCCTCCCTCTTCTCCTCCCTCAAGGCCTCTTTCATCTCTGTGATGCTATAGACATAGATATGTATAAAAATAAAGAATTATAAAAACAAAGAACATTTTTAAAAATGAGGCTTGGTTTTCCTTCTCTGACTATTCTTTTTGGAAAAGTCAAAATCATCCTACCTTTTCTTCTGGAGCAGAGGTTCCTAAAGTGGGCCATACCACCCCCTGAGGGGTACTGGAATGATCCGAAGGTGTTCCTTGGTAATTTTATTTTTGAAAAGGAGACAGCAGGCCAAATAAGTCTGGGAACCTCTGTTCTGGAGGTAGCAAACATTTATTTATCTGTGAGCTAACTGATAGACTCCAGCAATGCAGTCCATTCATTCTTCTCAGTCCTGTGGGACTCTTGTCTATATCCTCCCATAAATGCTTGACATGGGGTCCACCGAACTTGCTGGGAGTCTTCCACCAGCTCTCTTGGCATGTGGATATTTTGATTATCAAGTCCTTAGGAATGAATAACTGTGCTGAAAAGAAGAGCTTAAGTAACTACTCCTGATTGTAAAAGGAGTACAGAATGCAAAACGACATTTTTTTACAGTGCTAAATTTTTTTAAAGGAAAACTATTGGGGGTTTGACATAAAGCCAAGTTCAACTGAGAAACCCCAGTAGGCACTGGTAGATTCTGGAACATTTATGCCTTAGCTGCCCCTCCATATACAATATTCTTCTGAGAATACAAATGGTGATTTTTCAGCAAAAGCAATGCCGCACACTGGTCAGCAGATGGCAATATTGTGTCATAAGGAACAGGTGGTGCTTAAAGTCAAGGAGGCGAAAGGAGGGCAGAAGAAACCAGATGGTATTTCCATGTCTGACGCAGTCTTTTAGGACAAACTTGTGCCCCCACAATCGATCACTCTGGGTCAGTTTTCACTCATCTGCTTTCTAAAAACGATCCGCAGAATTCAGGTTGTTCAGAGTTCAAAGAGGAAAAATAGACCACCATTCTTCACTCTTTCAAAGAGTTATCTGGCCAATAAGGAAATGCTCCTGATACGGCAAAGATCCATGACCTCTGGAAGGCTCAAAACACATGGCAGTCACTGGTCATAGAAACTCAATATATAGATCATAGGATTTGGAGCAAGAAGGAATCTCAGACAGCTTTTAGTCGAACCCCTTCATTTGACATTTGAGAAAATCCAGAGAAGAGTAGGAAGTAACCTGGCCAAAGTCACACAGTACTGGTAGGCCCAGGATTTGCACGCTGCTCCTCCTGACACCAAAACCAGTGTTTTTCTCCACATAATTAATTCTTATGAACAAGATAGGTATTACAGAGGTTTATCTAGAAGTCGTTCATTGGATCCATGCAACACAAGAACATATCTGAAAATAATCATAAAAGCCGACAATTTTTACTCATTACCTCATTCTATCCTCATAATAACTTTGTATGTCAGTGAAAGTTTTATCATCAGAGAGGGGGAAGCAAATCTGGAACTCAAAGTCATGTGGAACTGAGTGTTGTGGACTGAAAATAAAAAAAATCTTAATTAAAAAAAGATTTAAAAAAGAGCTCAGAATGGCTAAATAACTTTCCTAAAGGCACATAACTGGTTACTAGAGCTAGGATATGCCATCATGCAAACAATTTGATAGAATATAAGCTTCTCATGGGCAGGAGTGTTCAGGCTTTGTCTTTGTAGTCCCTGGGCTGAGAACAATAATTGGCATACTGTAGACACAACAAATGTGTATTGTTTGATAACTCATCACATACAATTGAGAAAATCAACTTGCAAATCAATTTCAGACAATTTCTTGGGCAACAAAAAGACTCATTCCATGTTTCCTTATTACTATGACTATGGCTATGACTAGATGCTTTATTATTTCATTTTAATGTTGGTTTACCAATTATAAACAAGACAAAGAGTGAGATGCATTAGGGCTGTTGTGTCTCTTTTCCCAGCATAGTCAAGTTGCTTCTAATGTGCTATGGTCTGGGAAAAGATATAAACTAATCTTGTTAGAACTGTGTCTTAACTAAGAGTGAATAGGCTCTCTTACAACTAAAACACACGAACATTAATATGTGTGGACCTTGTGGCTTTGATTTTGGCTGATCAGAGACCTGGAGCTGGAGCTGGAAGGGATGTTAGAGGTCTTAAAGTCCAAACTTTTCATTTTTAGAGATAAGGAAACTGATGCCCAAAGAGATAAGTGACTTGCCCAAGGTCATACTTACTACCTAAAGGTAGCTAGGTGGCACAGTGAATAGCCTACCCTATGTGGAGTCAAGAAATCGATAGAATTCTGGAGGTCATCTCCAGACATCCTGATGAATATCAGGCCACTGGATCCAGATGGCTCTGGAGGAGAAAAGTGAGGCTGGTGACCTTGCACAGCCCTCCCTCACTCAAATCAAAGTCAACTGCAAGTCATGTCATCATTTCCCTGATGCTGTGGTCCTCTTCGAAAAGGGACAAACACAACAAAAGGAATTCTGGATATGGGAAGGGGAAAATGAGTTCGCTTACTGGGTCTGAATGACCGTCCTCAAGTTATTTAACCTGTCTGCCTTTGTTTTCTCATCTGTAAAGTGGGACAGCGATAGCCTTGACCTCACAAGGTTTGTGAGAATCAAATGAGATAACACATGTACAGGCTTCGAAAACCTCAAAGCCCCTAGTTAAATGCTACTGAGGGTTATTCTTACCTTCTGCCATTGGCAAATCACTTCACTTTTCAGTTTTCTTATCTATAAAATAATTGAATTGGGACTAAATGTTTTTCTAAGTTCCTCTCCAGATCATAAATGTATCATCCTAACTATTGGAGAAAGGCAAGCCTGGAAATTATTTCGATGGGCTTGTAAATATGGGTCTTTTTTTTTTTTTTCAAGTGTAGAGAGGCCACAAGGCACAATAGATGGAGAACCAGAGTTATGTGACCCTGGAAAAGTCACTTTACCCCTGAGTGCTCCAAACAAGACTGAAAGTTGTAGAGAGAATGCTGACTTGCTTCAGTAGAGGAGTTCCTTCGCTCTTGCAATGAAACCACAGGTCCATTCTTTAGGAAGACAGTTTTGTGGACTTTCGGTTTTCTTCCCTTCCGTTTTAAGCCCTGGGGGTGAAAGGGTCCCAGACTCTCTGGTGCTTCTCCCTTACTAATCAGTCAACAATCCGCTATTTTTCCCTAATTTGCATTTCGATATGTAAATTCCTCCCCTCTACAAAAGCGTGCATTTCCTGGTGAGAGGAGCAGGTGAAAGCATGAATGCAGCCCGGCCAAGCCTGCAGAAACTTGGCTCGGTGAGCTAAGGAGAGAGTGACCGCCTTGGGCCCCCCAGCTTTCCTGTTCTCCCAGTTCCATTACAAAGGGAGGCTGAGGACACCCTGCCCCTGCCCCGCCCCGCCCCAGCACCACGTTCCAGTCCGAGCCGCTGGGCCCTCCCTCTGCTCCCTGCGAAGCCAGTCCTGTGGGTCAGGTGTCTGGTTTCCTTGCGCCTTAAGAGTTTTGTGTTCCAGTTTGCTCTGCCAGCCTGTGAGCTCAGCTGTAGCCCTTTCAGCGCCCGTCTGAGCTATCAAACTTCTGCAGAGCCGATCCTGGCGCCGCTTCACAGCTTCTTTGCTGCAAGCCTGAGAAGAGACCAAGGCCTGGGCAGCTTGGGACGGGGTGGAGCCTGCTTCCCCACGAAGCAGGCGGGCACCCGAGAGAACTAGAGCCAACTGGTCTGGGGCCTCTGGGCACTTTTTGCTGGCGAGCCAGGCAGGGCGGGTTGTGTGCTTTGGGGATTGAGAAGGGCCGAGTCAGGGGCCAGTCTTCCCGGCTCCAGCGGAGGGAAGCTGTTGTTTGGTTTGCACTGGGGGGTTGTTTAGTGGCGAAAGGATTGGAACCCGAAGCCCACAGACGAACGCGATCCAAGACTTTGTCTCTGTGGTTGGTTCAAGCATTGCCCTCTCTGGGAGGCCAATCGTGCATTGTCCTCTGCATGGAGACGTGGCAGAAAGTACAAACGCAATTGTTCCTGCAGGGTTTTTGAGGGGTAGGGGAGGGCTGGACGAGAACAGAAAGTTCTTTTGTAAGACAGCATGACCCAAGGGTGAAGTGCACAGAGGGCTGGCCCTAGGATCAAGAAGACCTAGGTTCAAACCCCGCCTTAGGTGCACATTAGGTGGGTGATTCGGAGCCCTCTCTTGGCCCCAGTTTTCAGTAAATTGGGGGTGATGATATTAACAATATATACCTGGAAGAGCTGCTTGAGAGGACCAAATGACGTAATGTAGATAAAGTCTTATTGTAAATATGAACTGTCATTATTGTATGCTCCATATAGGTCGGCTTAGAGAGAGGAGGCTATAGGCTAATGGAGGCAGAAAGGGTGGACTCTGATCTCTTTGCATCTACCACCCAGCAGTTGTGTGATCTTGGACAGATTAACTCAGTCTCTTCTGTAAAATGGGGATATTCACCAGCAATGTCCATCTCCACGGATGAAGAAGCTCAAACGAGATAATCACCAAATATCCAACATGTGGCCCATACAGTTTAGATGAGGATGGAGTCAACCCTCTTGACTGAGATAATTAGCCAAAAGCAAAACAAAGCCAAAAAACCGTAATTAAGTAGCATATGTGACCCAGAGGGCCAGTAAGGATTCACCATCTGCTAGCCAATACCACTGTACAACTGACTGCCTCCAGGTGTCATCCTTGCAAGCTTATATCAATGAGTTAGCAGTAATTCAAGCTGAATATAATTAATTGCATAATTAAGTCCATGCAACTTGCACACAGATGAATTTCTGACTATATGGCCTACTGTAGAAGAACTTGGCTGAGCCCCAGAGAATACACAGGTAAGTGTTTTGCTCACTAACTGTATAGCACTATGTCCAAACCTTAGGTTGTCACATTTAGGATTAATACAGGTAACTGGGATTGACTTTTGTGAACTATCTCCGTGAAAAATGTGCTCCAGACAATCATTTCAGAGACTGGCCGTGAGCTCGGGAGAATTTCCATCTGTCATTTTCCTCCTGTTACCTGAGGAAGAAAGGTTTATTTCAGAGAAATCGAATAGCCTGAAAGTTTAGGTCCAAAATTGGAACAAAATGAGATACTTTAAATCCATCTATTAAGTTAACAAAAGGAACCTCGCTTTGCCAGAGTAGGGGAAGCACAGGAAGGGATGGAATTTTGTCCAGGATAAAACAACGAACTCAGCAGCTACCCAGTATTGTTTATGCTGCCTGTCTGGGAAGCCTTAGTGTCCGGGCTGTTTTGTACCCACATGATGACCAAGAAGCTGTCTGTGTCAGTGAAGCCTTAGTCCTCTGAGCCAACCAAATTTCCCATAGTTACAATACTTTTTAAGGAAAAAAAAAACTAGCCTAGCTTCCATGGGGGCAGGGGTGGGGGTGGGGAGAAAATGGAATTAGGATATTTCTTCTACTGTACATGTCCTGATCTCCCCCTGCGTGGAAGTGATTTCTCCTTAGCACCATGCTTGCACCTCTCCTTTGTACTTACCTGTATTCTCTCTTGTGAAATCACTGAATGGGTGTTGCCTGAGACAAACTGAGACCTGGAAACAACCTTAGCTTTAAAAGGTCTCTCACTGCATCTGGGGTCACCTCCAGTCGTCCTGACCTGTGTCTTGCTACTGGACTCAGATGACCCTGGAGGAGAGTGTGAGGCTGGTAACTTTGAACAACCCTGCCTCACTTAAATCTAGTTCACTTGCAGGTCAGGATATCACCCTCCTGATGTCATTGGTCCTCTTTGAGAATGAAGAACAAACAATAACGAACAACAATTTTCCTTTATATCATAATTATCCATGGATGTATTTTTCCTTTCTGTTCCCACCCCACCCAGTTACATTATATGCTCTCTGAGAGCAAGGTTGGTGGCATTTTTTGTATTAACTATTAGCTAGGAGACAGCTAGATGGCTCAGTGGATAGAGTATTGCTGGGAGTCAGGAAGACTGGAGTTCAAATCTGGCTTCAGACACTTGCCAGTTGTGTGACTCTATCAAGTCACTTAACTTCCTTTTGCCTTAACCCACTGGGGAAGGAAATGGCAAAGTACTCCATTATCTTTGCCTAGAAAACCCCTGGATGTTGTAGTATTATATTGGTGTACTGTTGGTCCACAGGATTGGGTAGAGTCACGACTGAATGACGAAACAGCAACAAAATACAAATAGACATTGGTTATTTTTCTAGCCCCAGCAGATAGCGTCACATCTCATACACAATAAGTATTTAATGTTGTCGGTGTCCTCCTTTACCCACCTCTCACCTGTGGCTCCAAGAAGTTGTAGCATGCACAGTGGACAACCACCAGTAAAACATTTTGGCAAACAGGCTAAACCAGGCTGAGGGTAACTGGTAGGTCTCAAACCCATCTGTGAGTTAGGGGGATGGCTACCCCAAGCATGTGAAGAATTTCTCCAGCAGAATGGTCAAATCAGAACAATGTGTTCCAACGGCTGTGAAGGAGGGTGAAGCAGGCCCTGTGGACTGCTTAGAGCTTGGTCAGACATTGAAGACATCAAGGTCATCCACTGCATCCTGGGCCATTGACGGTCACCTTGACTTTTGTCCTGCCACTGGACTGCAGTGACTTAGGAGGAGAGAGTAGGGCTGAGAACTTTGTGCAACTCGGCCTCTCTTACAATCAGTTCTCATGCAAATCAATGGCAATTCCATCACAGAGTGATGTCAATGGTTCCCTTGAAAAACAAACAACAAACAAAAACAACTTAATGTTGTTTGAATGAATGAATGGATACCTTCCTTTCAGAAGCAGTTTACCTCTAAACAATGGTGATGCTGCATTGCTTTATATCACACAGGAAAGAGAGACCAGGGGAGCCAGGAGGGAAGGTGCCAAGATGGGGAGAAAAGTAGTGAAAGGGAGATGGCAGGAGAATGATAAAGACAAATCTCGCCGACTTCTCACAGGTCAGTGCTTCCCTGGTAGTGGTCATTTGATTGGTTATATTTTTAAGTTCAATAAGATTTCAGACAAAGCCCAAGGAGCGGTCCTGTCCCTGAAAGTGAGACTGAGTGGAGTAGAAAGGACAGTGTGGTATAGAAAAGGCCTCCTACTCCAAAGCCGGTAAGGCTGACTTCGCCAGCAGTCTTCTGTAACCTCTTTTAGGCAACCACATGTGGCTAGATGGTGGGGTGTGGCCTTTTGACTGAGTCCAAGTTTTACAGAACAAATCCTTTTGTGCATTCACAGGGCCCCACTTGAGGACCTAGAGGGCCACATGCAACTTCCAGGCCGCAGGTTCCCTGCCCTGACGCTCTCTAATTATTGCCTGCTAAATAAGCACTTAATAATTGCTTATTGACTGATTTCCCACTATCATCAACCACTATCATGATCCTATGAAAAACATGTACTTGAAAGGCCTGATCAGAAGTATTATGGAATAAGTAGGTCCTTTAGTTACCTGTTGGCAGTAGCTACCTAAGATGGATATTTTTTTTTTTAAATTAAACAAATGCCTGATCAATGGGCTAATTGGGGCAATTTGCCTTTTTCCACCAGGGTTCATATTTGGAAGGCCTGATTTTGCTATCTCTTTAAAATCCTCCTCTTCCTTCAAGGCTCCTCTTAGGGACCACCTTCTCCTTGAATCTTCTCTGACCCCTTCAGCTAACAGTATTCACCCCCCTCCTTAAAATTTCCTGGAGTGCTTTATCTTGTTTGTCCCTATCATGCCCTATGTTTGTAACAGCCAGCACCCTGGCACACCCAGGATGGCCTGCTAGCACAAGTGCTCTGATCTGCTTTTAGAGGAAAGATAGCTTTTAAAGGGGTCAACAATCTTACTTCAGTTACATTCACTAGTTCAGGGGAAAGGTCACCATCCTGAACTTGGAGAAAATACAAGCAGAGAAGTTAACACAAAGACCAACAGATAGGGGTCTAATCTGTCTGAACAAGGTAATACAACCACTTACCTACACTACTGGATCAGGGGAGCGTCAACAACATCTGAGTAGCTGGGGGGAACCTCTTAACAAATGGCTGCTCAGAGTCCCGTCCAGGGAATCAAAAGATCCTTCTCACAAGCAAACCCCCAAAGAAAAAAACTCACCTCAGGTTATATGTTATGCCTCCCATTTCCCCCACCCCTAGCTTCCTAATAGAGTTCAATCTCCTCGAGGGCAGGGAATATGCCACTTTCATCTTTGTAGCCTCTGTGGTTTACATATAGTAGGTACCTAATAAATAGTTCATTAGTTGGATGGAAGTTGTGAAAAGAGGCAGAGGATCCAGGTTCAAATTCTGCCTTTCTTATTATCTGACCAAGTCATTGGCCCTTCGTATTGATAAAATATTTACTTGTTTGTTTTTCAGATAATATCTTTTTCCTCTTCGTGAGTGATGGTGTGGTACAATGCAAAGAGGACTGGATTTTGAATCAAGGCACCTGGCTTAGATAATTAGCTCTGTTGCTTGCTAGTTGTGTGACCTTGGGCAAGTCAGTTTCCTCACCTGCTAAATAGGAGTCTCAGGTGATGATGAAACACACCACCCACCTCCTGAGAGAGAGGTGATAGACTCAGGATGCATAATGAGACAATTTTTGGAACCAGCCAATCTTGACATTTGTTTTACTTGACTATGTATATGTATTATGAGGGTTTTACTTTTATTTTTTTCTTTTTAGTTTTGAGGGGAGGAAGTAGGAGAAAGAGAAAATAGATTTTTGTTCATTGAAAAAATTAAATTTTCAAAAATGAGCCTGACTGCATGATGGCCTCTGCTTTCCCTTCCAGCTCTAAATCTCTGAGCCTATAAACTGAACTGAACTCTTGTTGCTTTTGCCAGTGAGACAAAAATAATCATGTTATGCTACAATCTGAACTTTCTTCCAGGGGATTTATTTTGCTGTGGTCTTTGGCATATGGCCTTTTATTTGTGTCTAGTGTACCCATTTATTATCCTCAGTATCATTCAGAATTGAGCGATGCAACATTTTGTTTAAGGCAGATTCTCTTCACCCCAGAGCTTGTCTTCATCCCAAATCAGTCAGGTAGTCAATAAGCGTTTACTAATCATCTGGTATATACCAGGCACTGTGCTAATTGCTGGGGACACAGAGAAAGGCAAAAGACAGTCCTGGTTCTCAAGAAGCTTTGGCATCTCTACAATTTGTTCATTTTCTTTTAGGCCATAATAATAATTCATTTACATCTCACTTTACAAAGCTCTCTCTTTCTCTCTCTGTATAGTGTGTATGTATATGTGTGTATATATATATATATACACATACACACACGTGTATACATATACACACATATGTAGCTATAATCTCATTTGATTCTTCCAACAACCTTTTGGGGTGGCTAGTGCAAACGTTATTATCCCCAGTTTACAGATAAGGAAACTGAGGCTCAGAGAAATACAATGACTGCCCCGAGTGTGTACAGCTTGTAAGTAGCAGGCAAAGCCAAGTCTCTTACTGTTATACCATATTGCCTTAATACTGTTGAGCAAACTGCTCTGCGTACCAGGTGGTACCCTGGCCGACTTTACTTCAATGAATATTTATTAGAACTTAGAAAAATATCAAGCCCTGTTCTGCTCAAGGTCAGAATCAAAAAATTTAAGAATTAGGAGGGACTTCAGCTGCCATCTAGTTTAGTCTATATACAAAAAGATTCACCTTTATAAAATTGGTCTTCTGGCCTCTTCTGGAAGACCTCTAAGGAGAGGGGATCCAACACTTCTGAAAGCAAGCCATTCTACTTTTAAACAGCTCTAATTGGCAAGAAATTTTTTCCTGACTTCAAGCTTCTTTGCATCAAGCCTTTTTATAAATTCATCTTTTTGTGACTTCTACTCATTGGTCCTGGATATACCTTCTGTGGCCATCAAGAACAAGCCTAGTACCTCTTTTCCCTGTCAGCCCTTCAAATGATCCTCATATGACATGAATTCAAGGCTCTTCACTATCCTGTTTTCCCTCTTCTGGACATTTTCTCATTTATTAATGTCTTTCTTCAAATGTGATACCCTACCACACCCCAGATGAGGTCTGATGAGGACCTGCTACAATGGGACGATTACCTTCCTATTCCTGAAAGCTCTGACCCACTCTTAATGTAGCCCAACATCACATTAGCTTTTTTTTTAACTTGCCATCTCACAATGGTGACTCGTATTGAGCACAAGGACTGCATCTTGTATTTATGAAGTTGATTTGTTTTGGTAACTAAGTTAAAACTTTAGATTTACCCCTATCAAATTTCACTTTACTAGATCCATCACAGAGCTCCTCTAGCCTGTCAAGCTTTTTTTAGATCCTGGCTCACTCATCCATTGTGTTAGGTGTCTGTTCTAGCTTCATGTCACCTGAAAATCTGATGTGCATATCCTCTATTTCTTTATCCGAGTCATCCAAAAAATGTTGAGCAGCATAACCTAGCACAAATCCTTGGGAGTACTCCACTGGCGACCTCCTACCACATTGACATTGAGTTATTAACTTCTTCAAGTCAGCCAGTTCTAAATCATTATCATTATATATCATAATATATGTGTTACATATATATTAAATCATTATTTTATCTTCTAGTGTATATCTCTCCATCTTCTATGAAGCAATAGTATGAAATACTTTACCAAAAGCCTTGTCAAAATTGAATTAAATTACATCTTCTAAAATCCCCTGATCCACCAGTCCAATTATCTTTGGATTCCTATGGATTTCATTTTACACATTTAAAGACATTTTTCAGAGAGGAGTGGAGGGAGATGCATAGGCTTCAACAGTCTGACAAGGGCACCATGATAGCAGGGTGGTTAAGAATTCCTGGTCTAAAGAGAAGGGAATAAGTAGGATCAGAGTAAGCTTCCTGGAGGAGGTAATGCCTGAGAAAAGCCTTGAAGAAAGACAATTCCCAAAGATGGAGATGAGGATGGCACTCCATGGGCAGAGGCAAGAGATGGCCTTCCAGCTTCAGGCTACAGCTAGTTGTCTAATTTGCCTGAAACTTAGAGGCTCTGAAGGCGAGTAAGTGGCAGAAAGCTGGAAAGGTAGAATGGCATCAGATTGTCCTGGGCCTTAAATGCCAGACCAAGAAGATGATGGTTTATTATGTCATCAACAGGGGGCTGCTGAAAGTTCTGAAATTCAAGGCACATGAGTGATTCCACCCAAATGAAAACAAATCAAGTCCTGCTACTTGGCAGGAATTCCAAGTACAATGTGTGTCAGGGCTGTCCAAAATACAGCTGGCGGGCCACATCTGGCCTGCAGTGTTATTTTATGTGGCCCATGAGCATGTTTTTATTTTCACGAGAGAAGAGATAAAATAATAATTTGCATGGAATGCGTATTAGATTTTTAAATTCCATCACTAATAATCTCGTTGACGTTAATTTTCTTTGGTGTTTTTAAGCAGTTACGGACGGAACACATCGCAGGGAATTTTCAGTCGATCTGTGGGATGCGTCCCGTCTGTACAATGCAGACTAGTTAGTATGCACCTACCTGTATACTGTTGTGCTGTCGCTTTGTTGTTTTGTGTTTGTTTTCGTGCTTTGCCTGTCGTATTGATGATATGCGTTCTCCCACTTTCTATTAGCGTGCTGTATTCTTTACTCTGGGTGAAGCCTTTGAATCATTATTTTATTTCAATGCGGCCCTAAGATAACCTAAGGTTGGGCAGCAATGATGTATGTCACTAACAATAGAGAAACTGTGTGATAATAGTGGAAAGGGAATTTTATTCAGAAGAACTTGGGGAAGTAATAACTACTCTCTTCTATCACATGTAAAATGAGGGAGTTTAGATGACCTGTAAGGACCTTTCTAACTCCACATCTATGATTCACTAGTACAAATTGAAATGTTTTTGAATGGCTGCTTATTCAAGGCGTTCTTTGAGATGTGTGCTTCATACTCGGAAGTGAGTCTGTGTGTATAGACTGACTACCGGTTCTGCCCAAATGTGGAAGAATACTTTGACTCACTAACAATGTTAATATTATGGCCTCTGAGGCATATAGATGTGTGTATATATACATATATGCAGCATAAATACATCCCTGTCAAAGTGAGAATTTCCTTTTAATTTAATGACTATCTACTATGTCCAAGGTCTTGATTTATCCCCAGAATCACTCATAAGATCATAAATTTAGAGCTGGAAGGGCCCTTAGAAACCACTGAAGCCAACCCCTATATTTTTGTTGTTCAGTCATTTTCAGTCATGTCTGATCCTTTGTAACCTCATTTTGGGGCTTTCTTGGCAAATAGACTTGGCAAAAAGACTGATTTGCCATTTCCTTCTCCAGCTCACTTTACAGATGAGGAAGTTGAGGCAAACAGGGTGAAGTGACTCGTCCAGGGTCACACACCTAGTAAGTGTCTGAGGCCAGATTTGAAGTCAGAAAGATGAGTCTTCTTGACTCGAGGCCCAGCACTCTGTTCACTGCACCAAATGGGCTCACAACTGAACAACAATGACATGCCAAGCACTGTGCTAAGCCCTGGGGATACAAAGAAAGACTTGTCTCCAGCTCTCAAGGAGCTCATAATCTCATACTCTTATGAGGGAAATAATATACAAGCAACTACGTCCAAACAGAGCTGACTGGCCCCTTTAACATGGTTGGCCTTTCAATACTTAGAAATGGAAGAGGGGTTAATTAGTAAGGATGGACATAGCTTTGCTTTTGACAATCCAAGCCAGACTTAGGGAAGAAGTGATTGACAACCAGCCTGAGTGGCAAGGGCTTTTATTGTCTCCATTTCTTGTAGATGAGGAAACTGAGGCAGGAAAAATGCTTCGACCAGGGTCACATAGCTGGTCAACAGCAATGCAACGTCTGAGGCCAGATTTGAAATGACATCTTCCTGACTCCTGGTCCAGTGCTCTATCTCCTGCACCACCTAGATGTTTCTAGCCATGATACACATACATACATCAAGCTTCATTTATTTGGCATTCTTGAAAAATAAGATGCTGCATATAAATGATTTTTCCAGAAAATTAAAAATTGCCCCTTTCAACACAGTAACGTATTTTAAAAATTAATCGTCTTAATGAAATCTCTAAAATTGCATTTTATATCAAATTAAAATCTGCATTTCCCTGCCTTCTTATACAGAGTAAACTGACCATAATATAATCTAGCTTTTTCATGGCAACTCAGTGTCATATTTAAGAGCATCAGTCATTGTACTGTGTTATTATTAACACAGTAATGCTCATATGTTGGACTTTTTATTCTTATGCTAATTGGCCCCAGACTGTCTTAGTTTTTTAAAGTCAGATGTGGCTTCCCTTCCTACCAAGTCATTACTCCTCATTGTTGTCAATTTATCTTCTGCTAGCTCCAGCTAATCTCTTGGGAAACCAGATAATCAGGCTTGTTAGAATTACACATAACAGGTTTCAAATGGGGACCTCGTGACTTCTCCTCTGAATCTAAAGTGCATGGGCTTATGCATACTTCTTGGTTTTTCCTATTTCAGTAAGGAGACTAGGCTTCCCATTCTCACCCTCATTGGTTCACTAAGAAAGCCGACCAACTTCTGGGATTGGAGCCAAAATGGTGGAGTAGAAAATGCTCTCAGCTGAGCTCTCCCAACATTCTCTTTCAAACAACTTCAAAATAACACCTCGAATTGAATACCGAAGTGGCAAAGCTAACAAAATGTCAGAGCGACACAATCTTCTAGCCAAAGACAACTTAGCAGGCCAGAAAGAGAGACCTGTAACTTGGGGGTAGAGGCTGGTCCAGAGCCCACATGAATAAGAAACCAATGGTGGGGATAGGTGGAGGTGACAAAAGCAGCAGCAGCTTAAAGAACCTATATGTCATATTTCTGGAAATTACAAAGGAAAACTGCTTTGATATCCTTGAACTAGAAATTAAAATAGAAATCGAAAGAATCTACCAGTCACAACCTAAAAGAGATCCTAAATAGCCAAATTTCAGAGCTCTAGATCAAAGAGAAAATACTTCAAGCAGCCATTCAAATACCATGAAGACACAATCAGTATCACACAAAATTTTGCAACTATCATGGTAAAGGAGCTGTGGGCTTGGAATATGATATTCTGGAAGGTAAAAAGAGCTAAGATTACAACCAAGAATAACCTATCCAGTGAAACTGAGTATAATCCTTCAGGGAAAATGCAGGTATTTAAGGAAGTAGAGGACTTTCAAGCATTCCTGATGAAAAGACCAGTTGAATAGAAAATTTTACTTTCAAATACAAGACCCAAGAGAAGCATAAAAAGGTAAACATGAAAGAGAACTCACAATGGACTCAATAAGGTTAGACTATTTACCTTTTTATATGGGAAGATGACAAATTATCTTCTAAGGATTCGATCATTATTAAGGCAGTTGGATTTGAGGTAGAAAGAAGGTGCAAGAGTGAGTTGATCATGTTGGGATGTTACACCATTACACAGTAGTAAATGACCATAGTAAGTTAGCGTTTGATAAACCCAAAGATCCGAGATGTTGGGATAAGAATTCACTATTTGATAAAAATAGATATAAAAACTAGAAAGCAGTTTTGCAACAATGAAGCATAGACCAACATCTCACACCATATATCGAGAAAAGATTAAAATGGATAAATGATTTAGACATAAAGGGCGATATAATAAGTCAATTAGGGCAGTGTGGAAAAAATGTACCTGTCAGATCTATGAATATAGGAAAAGGGTAGGATCACGGAAAGTAAACTAGATCATTTTGATAACATGAAATTAAAAGGCTTTTGCACAAACAAAACTAATGCAGTCAAAATTAGAAGGAAAACAGGAAATTGGGTAAAAACTTTTGCAGCAAGTATCTCTGATAAAGGCCTCATTTCTCAAATATACAGGGAATAAGCCAAATTTATATAAATAAGAGCCATTTCCCAGTTGATAAATGGTCAAAGCATATGAACAAACTGTTTTCAGAAGAAGAAATCAAGGCTATCAATAGTCACATGAAAAATGTCCTCAAACACTACTGATCAGAGAAATACAAATTAAAATAATTGAGATACCACTTCATGCCTTCAGATTGGTTAACATGACAGAATACGAAAATGACAAATGCTGGAGGGAATGTGGGAAAATTGGAACACTAATGCACTGCTGGTGGGGCTGTGTACTGATCTAATCATTGTGGAGAAAAATTTGGAACTACACCCAAAGAGCTATAAAACTGCACATACCCTTTGACCCAGCAATACTACTACTAAGTTGGTATCTCAAAAAGATCAAATAAAAAGGAAAAGGACATATTTGTACAAAAATACTGATAGTGGCTCCTTTTGTGGTGGCAAAGAATTAGAAATTGAGGGGATGCCCATCTTTTGGGAAATGGCAGAACAAGTTGTGGTATATGATTGTGATGGAATGCTTTTATGTCATAAGAAATGATGAGCAGGATGAGTTTCAGAAAAATCTGGTATCTTGATAAGACAATGACCCAAGCTAATCTCAGAGGACCCACAATGAAAAAATTCTTTCTACCTCTAGAGAGAGAACTGATGAACTCTCAATGCAGACTGAAGCATACTTGTTTTAAACTTTATTTTTATTGTTTTACTTGTGTTTTTAATAAGGAAATATGTTTTGTAGGACTTCACGTGTATAGTTGATATCCAGAAGTTTGCCTTCTCAGGGAGGGAAGAGGGATAGAAGAAAGGAAAAGGAATGATGTTAAAAGTGATTGTTAAAGAGAATTGGAAATGATTGTTAAAACAAATTTTTACATGTAGTTGGGAAATATTTAATGAAATAAAAAAATTTAGAAAGAAAAAGAAACCTCCACTGCTCTGGGGACAATTCTGCTTTGGGCCCTAGTCTAGGATTTCCCACAAAGGAAGAAAGTAAAAGAGATACTCAAAGAACAAACATGAAACAGGTATATAACATGCAATTCCTTTGTACATGGAAAAGGCAATGCTAAGCATCAAAACCTCAGAGCAAGAATTTAGAAATGATTAGAACATAATTAAGTAGCTTAACTTATTGCTCCTAGTTCAGTCTTCTGGGAAGCAAATTGATATTCAAGCCTCACTGGGACATAGAACAGTTTTTTGCAAGATTATTAAATAGCCTTATTATATTTCATCTCTAGAGATAGAATGTTGGATGTAGGGCCAGGAAGACCTGAACTTGAATCCTTCCTCAAACACTTATTAGCTGTGAGACCCTGAGCAAGTCACTGAACCTCAGCCTCAGTTTCCTCATCTTTAAAAGAAAGTTCATAACAGCATCTATAACACAGCAATGTTGTAAAGATACAATGAGGTGACATGTAAATTGCCTTGCAAACTTTAAAACATTACATAAATGCTAGCTGTTATTGTTGGCGTTGTCCAATCAACCAGCCAAGCTGGATATTCTAGGAGTCCTTCCTCTGATGCTGTCTTCCCGTGGCCAGCCCACTCCTATTTTTTTTAGGTATTCTCTCCCCACTGCTGCACTGCTGGGTCCTAGGGAGGGAGAAGATGCCAGTAGACACTGATACAATATTTCCTAACTTTCTGATGTTCACAAGGAAGGAAACCCATGAGAGGCAAAGGCAACCAGAAGCCTACGTACATGCCTGGCTTGAGTCTCACTCCATGTGAGATATGGCAGGCCATCTTTCTCTAACTGTTCCTCAATTCAACCTCGAGGCTAGAAGGCTGCATCCAAGAGAGCCCAGACAGAGATACCCTCTTTAAAAAAAATCTTGTGCAAATATACCACCTCTTTGCTGCTGTCATATGGTGGGGGAATAACCAAGGGACCAGTCAAAGTTCATCACATCATTCTAAAGTTCCAAAAAGACTTTTCAGCATTAGGCCTCCAATGCCCAAAAATGTTTCCAAAGGGCCTTGAGTCACAGATAGCCTGAAGTAGCCCCCACCCCCAATTTTCCACACTCTAGATTGGAAGCAGAGTTGTATGTACCTACTATACTCAAAGGTGAGGAAGGGAAGTGTATCTATAGTAATATATATCTGATCTCTGGATAAGTGAAGCATTAATGTGTATATGTATGTATGTATGTTGTTGTTTGTCATTTGTTTTCAAAGAGGACCATGACATCAGGAAAGTGATGCCATGACTTGCAAGTGAATTGGATTTAAGTGAGGGAGGACTGTACAAAGTCACCAGCCTCACTTTCTCCTTCAGAGTCATCTGGGTCCAATGACAAGATATAGATCAGGATGACTCTAGATGGCTCCCATGTATATATGTGCGTGTACATGTATGTATATATGTATTCTTTCTTATTTCTCTCCATGAAAGAGAGATTTATCAGGTCTCTTTCTTCCCTAAATCAAGTGGATTCATAGTAGTAAAGTCCATCCTGGGACACAGAGTATCTTTTTTTATTATTAATATTAAAAACCATTTCAACATTGAAATTCCACATGGACTTTCTGAAGTAGTGGAAACTTCCCAACACCAGAGGGCTCTCTATTGGTCAAACCCGCCCCCCACCCCCCACCCTGTACTTCTCTGCCATGATCTCAGAGCATCTAGTTGCCTGTGATCCTTTAGCTCTGCCTCTGTTCAGGTGGTGCCAGGGTCACCTTTGTCTAGGGGCTTTTGCTTGTATTTCCACCAACAAAGTTTCTTGGCTCAGGCTCCCATCCTACCAGCCACTCTCATTTCATCCCATCCTTGATATGTATATTATTGATTCACTTTTATCAAGTTCATTAGAAATAGTAAGCATCAAATTGGTAAATGAAAGCATCACATCATATTAATTCCAAAGCCTCTCAGACTATAAAACTCATTCAGTCTCTGCTCAAATTCCCCAAGCAGCTGGGGTGGTAAAAACCTGGAAGTTCAGTTCTTGGCATTACTCCCAGCTAGGAGCTGAGTAAATGGGTTTTGCCGACAAATTGGGTGACTGCTGGAACTGGGCCAATGAATTCAGGAACCCACAGGGTGCTCGGTATCTTTTCCAAAAGCCAGATATGCTAGTGCAAGCACTGACGTAGCCCAAGTTGAGTTTTCTTTCCCCAATTATATAGATCTCAACTTCCCCAGCTGCATAGGTCATTCCCCTATCTTGAGATCAGGCACAGGAATGAATTGATCCATCTCCCCCATCCCTTTATTGCTAGATCCAAATCTGCAAGATTTCTCCACAGGGAGGTAGTATTACCTACTATTAGAATCTCCCCAAAGGCAAATGACTGTGAGGTAGGTGAGCCATGATCTCCTACAAGGCAACAATGATCTGCCAGGGTGTGTGTCCCTAGTAAGGTAGGACCACACCTGTAATCTGAGTTTCCTTCCAGAGGCCGGAAAGAAGTGAGATTTGTTTATAGCACTATGGAGTGATTCTTAGGAAGGAAACTTAAAAATCATGCCATTTAATTCCCTCATTTTGCATATGAGGCAACTGAAGACCAGAGGGATTCATTGACTTGAGCAATTGGATCCACCCCAACAGATCCTTATATGGGGCTGGGTGATCCCAGTTCATATGGGCAATATTTTTTCCCCAATGGGGTACGGTAGGAAAAATAAATTAACTCGGAATCAGAAGAATTGGACTACAGTTCTGACTTTGTCATTTACTAGCTATGTAACCATGGATAAATGATGTATTCTGAGCCTCAGTTTTGTTATCTGTGAAATAGGTATAACATTACTTGTACCACCCACCTCATAAGGTTATTGTGGGGAGATCACTTAGTACATTGTAAAGCCCTATATAGGGCAGCTAGGTGGTACAGTGAGTGGATAAAGTGCCAGGTCTCAAGGCAGGAAGATTTCCTTCCTGAGTTCAAATCTGTCCTCACTTGCTGCATGACCCTGGGCAAGTCATTTAACTTTGCTTGCCTCAGTTTCCTCACCTGTAAAATGAGCTGGAGAAGGAAAGAGCAAACCACTTCAGTATCTTTGCCAAGAAAACTCCAGACAAAGAGTCAGAGATGACTGAAATGACTCAACAGCAACAGCAAAGCCCTTTGTGAGAGCCCCTCTGATACTGTGGTTAGAGATCTGAGTTAAATTTCTTCCTCTGATGTATACAAACTGTATGACCCTGAATAAGTCACTCAACTTCCCGCTCCAAACCACTACATAAGAAGATAGCTTCAGGAAAGGTCCCAACCTGCACCGAAAGAGGGAATTTCCTCACCCTGGAGTTCCCTATACCAATGAAATGGCAGGTCTAGTCCTATCCCCTATAAATGGGAATTATAATTATTATCACTTAGGCTAGTACTCACACATCCTTTGCCAGGTAGGAGAATTATCTTCTCCTCCTTCCTGGTGCCTCCCTCCTTACCTCACCCCCTCTAGAAGTTTGTGAGGGATCTCTATGTAGCATTATAAGTCTGCTGCTACCGCATATTGGAAGAGAATTGGGCTCAATGAGGCTCTTTTCAATGGGTTTGCATTCCCAACAATGCCCTCCCTTTGCCTTGGAAAGGTCTGCTAGGACCGGCACCTTTTATGTTTCCTTAGAAAATGACGCGGAGGCTGACTTGTGCTTCTCTCCTGAGTCCACAGGAACAGAGTTAAAAATCATTACCACTTTAATAACTATTGATCCCTTGGGCTTAGAGTGTAAATTGTCTCAGTGATGGGAGAGAGCCCACAGCAGTTGGGAAAATCAAGCTGATTAGCCTCTATCGAGCCCCTATCTGTTTGTGAAGGGATGTGTCACTAGGAATGAATGGGGTCGGTAACTGGCACCTTTGTCTTCTTCCCCTGATGTTCCGGAGCTTCCCAAGGCATGGGAACCACAAAACCCAATAATAACCAATATTGCCATCTTACATTTGCATAACCCTCTACATGTTTACAACATTCTTTGTTGTGTCCATGATCTCCTTTGACACTCTGGTTGGTCCTTTACTAATGAAGAAATGCTAAGGATTATGCGGGCAGCAGCCAGAGGGTAAACTATGGAGATGGCAAGGGGAGGGAACCTGCACTTACCTTCGTCATCAAACTAGAAAATCAACCTATAGTCAGTACAGGTGCTGGCAAGTCCAGTTTGAGGAGTTCAGTACATGGGAAGGTACAAGCTGGGACCTGTCACCTCTGGGAGCTGCATTTCTGCATTACTGGTAACGCTACTTTACACTGACAGAGCATATTTCATTTGGGGATCTTGAAGCATAAGCCACGAGGGCAAGAGAAGTCTTCCCAGGTCAGTGAAGTTACAAAACAACTTCACCAGCTCAAGGCAAACCATTACTTTAGGCAAACCACCATCTTTGAATGGTGCCATATTCAGCCACTAGATCTCTTGCTAACCAGAGGTCTTCAAGGATTTAAAAATAGACTGTGTACAGCTCTCGCACTGTTGATTTTTAATATTATCTATTAATTTTCCATGTGTGCACACCCAGCCTCCTCAGCCAGGTCCTAAGCATTTTGAAAGCAGAACTGTTTCCTAGTTCATTTGTGTGTATCCCATGTTCTAAAACTACTCTTCCAGCCTTCATTCACACAGGCAGGCTAGGTTCCCAGAGGGAGACTGCTACCACACTCCTCAGGGTAGCCTTTAGAGAGTAGACATGTTTTTTTTTCTAATACTGTGGCTTATGAGCCCCTACCAGTGTGCTTCCCCAGACTAAAGATTATCAGTTAACAACAACTAGTTGACTACACTTAAATAACTTCTAGGAAAGGTATGTGCTGTGTTATGGGTATTATGGTATACTAATTGTAGTTGGTACAAAACATCCCCCAAAAGATCTATTATATTCTCACAAGTACATGCAGTACACAATCCCGAGGAAAGCAAATTTAAGCTTAGAGACACATCTGGAAAAAGGGGTAACTCATAGCTCCTGATTGCTGGAAGTCCTTTTTTCTCCTTCATGGAGTGGAACCCCTCATAAAGCTCTCCTTTGGCATGGGTTAGGTTTCTTCTGTGCTCCTTTTAGACTCTTTGAAATTGCTTTTCCTCAGTGAATCTAGTTTGTCCATGGCTTCCAAAGCCTAGGATGGTCCCAGGAGGGCGGTCCAAGGTGGGAAAAAGGTAGAAATACCAGGCAACTTGGTGGTTCTGTGGTTAGAGTGCTGGACCTTACTAGAGTTAGCAAGACCTGACTTCAAATCCAGCCTCTAACACTTGCTAGCTGTGTAACCCTGGGCAAGTCACTTAATCTCTGTCCACCTCAATTTCCTCATCTTCAAAATAGGGATAATAATGGCACCTGTGAGGATTAAATGAAATAACATTTAAAATTTGCTTTGCAAACCTTACAGCACTATATGAATGTTAACTATTATGATGGCCTGTGCGGAGAAGGCATGGTGTGAAGATGGCTGAGAATGAATCCTTTTCTTTATCTTCCTAGCTGTCCCTACTCATAAGGAAAGTGTTGATAATCACAAGGTTCATATTAGAATGGACTTTATAATAAAACTGAGATCTACATAGTGCTTTCAAGTTTGTAGATATACTGAGGGAGGGGAGGAATTCAAACCCAGTTCTTTCTTACTTCAACTCTGGCATTCTGTTTACTATGCTGTGCTGCCTCTCAATCATCCCAGTTCTGTTACTTATTTTATTATGACCTTGGGCAAATCACTTTCCCAGTCTGGGCCTCAGTTTCCTCAATTGTAAAGTAAGAGACTTAGACTGGATGAACTCTAAGATCTCTCCCATTCCAAATTCTATCATTATTTTCAAATTCTGTCATTCTATGATCTTTCCAGTCCTAAATTTATGATTCTGTTTTGTAGTCTAATGCCTCTTATTTTACAGATGAGGAAATTGAGGCCTGGACTGGGACAGTGACTCACTCAGGTCATACAGCCACTAAGTAGTATAAGTAGACTTGTTAGTACTGAGCATGCTCCCCCAGTGGAGGAGACAACATGTTCTTCTAGAGCTGAGTTGTTTTTGCTTTTCTTACTCCATCTTCTCATTATTCTGGTGATTTATTTGAGTTGTTAGAGTGACTTCCAGTCATGTCTAGGATGTCTACATGTAACTATTCCCTTTGTGGGTTGTCCAGGGCTAATGTTGAATCCTAGACTTACTTCTCTTTGCCATCCAACATGCTTCTGACCCTACTCCCTACTGCCATCAGTTGGCTTCTGATTTGAGGGTACAAAGAGTGTTTAGCCCATAGTAGGATTCAGATGGGAAATATATTGCTGAAACAGCAAGGCAATAAACACAAGGTCAATGATAATCGTGAATATGCCTATGTAGTTCTGTATGGACAGGTATAAGAGACTCTCCATAAAGAAGGTAAAAGAAGTATAACATTTATTCAGACACCAGAAAATCATATCCCATAACCAAATGTTCAGCTCCCACAGCCAGTCAGCCCACTTTATCATAACAGCAAGGAACTTAAAACACCATATCACAGCCTGGACCCTCATCATCCTGAAACCTCTCTGATCCCCTGCTGAGGTCTTCCCCAAAACAAACTCACAGTACAGCTAAGTCAGCCTGTTCAGTTCTAACAATCATGAGGGCAGCCATTAGCAGCCACCAGTAGCCATAACATCTTTCTCTCTCTCAGCATTTTCCTGTGTCATAACTTCCTTTTCCTGTCAGGAAGCTCTTCCCATCATGTAACTTAGGCTTCCTGTGACATAAGCAGGTCACATAACCTATTAGAGGATGGGAAAGATCTTCAAATCTAATTGCTACTACAATTGCTGAAAAATTAAATGGAGCCAAACCAGAATTTAGAGCACTCATAACCTCAGCTAAAAGAACTAATATAATCTTAGACTTCATGAAGAGAGGAACAATGCCCAAAATGATGATGATAATAGTCACACTGTGCTTTGTCCTGATTAGATTATCTTTGTAGCATTGATTTTGTTCAGGGTTCCAATCTGTAGGAAGGGCAGGATAAGCTGGAGTACATCCAGGGAAGGGTAGCAGTGTAGGTAAGGGGCCTCAAAACCATGCTTTTCTTCCTTCCTTCCTTCCTTCCTTCCTTCCTTCCTTCCTTCCTTCCTTCCTTCCTTCCTTCCTTCCTTCCTTCCTTCCTTCCTTCCTTCCTTCCTTCCTTCTTTCCTTCCTTCCTTCCTTCCTTCCTTC
>CM053622.1:128128617-128214785 GCA_028646595.1 Phalanger gymnotis | reverse complement strand
GCAGTGGAGCCCTGCTTCCCTCTGCCACTTTGTGGGTTCTGCAGCTCTAAAATTGGTTCAGAGCCATTGTTTTATAGGTTTTTGGAGGAACTTGGTGGGGAGCTCATGCCAGTCACTGCTTCCCTGCCGCCATCTTGGCTCCGCCCTCTCTATCCTTTATTTTTAATTTGTGTATTTATAATAGTCAAAATGGCATAGTTGCTCATTCTTTTTTTCTTTTAAATTTATTTATTTTTAGTTTACAGTTCCTCAAGTTTTTGAGTTTCAAACTTTCTCTACCTCACACTCCTCCCCCACAATGGCATGCAATATAGGTTCTACATATACCTTCATGCTAAACATATTTTCACAATAGTCAAGTTGTAAAGAAGAATTACAACCAATGGAATGAACCAGGAGAAAGAAGAAACAAAACAGAAACAAAAACAGAGAGAGAGCAAATAATTTGCTTCAATCTGCATTCAAATTCGGTAATTCTTTCTCTGCTCGTGAATTGCTTTTTCCATCATGAGTCTTTTAGAGATGTATCAAAGTCATTCTTAAAACAGTATTGCTGTTACCATATACAATATTCTCTTGGTTCTCCTCACTTCACTCTTCATCATTTCGTGCAAATCTTTCCATGCCTTTCTAAGATCATTGAGCTCATCATTTCTTATAGCACAGTAGTATTCCATCACAACCATACACCATAACTTGTTCAACCATTCTCCAATTGATGAGGGTCCCTGCAATTTCCAGTTCTTTGCCACCACAAAAGATCTTCTATTAACATCCTATTGATATTCAAAGTTATAATTACTATTTGTGAATTTCCCTCCATTTTATTTTTACTCACTATTTTCTTTCTTAGTCTCTCTTTTCATCCTATGCTTGTTACCTTATCCTTTCCCCCCACCCTCTCACCCCCCATTTCACTCACCCCTCTGAGAGTCCCCCAAACCTTCCCTCACCCCAATTTCAATACACACTCCCTTCCAAAAGTCCCCTCATCCTCTCCCCCACCCTCCCAAATCCCAATCCACACACTCCTATAAAAGTCCCTCCCCCACCCAGTCCTCTAGCTTTCTCACCTCTTCACATGTTCAGAAGACTTCTACATCTTTCCAGAAGAACACCTTGTTAAACCCAGATCAGAGTAAGGTTCCAATATTACCAGCCCTCTACCCCAACGTGCTACCTGTGTATTTATTCTTCCTTTCATGCCCCATTTTAATAATAGAATTGCTCCCTTTTACCTTTTTACCTTTTACCTATTTTTTGAATCACCCCATCAGAAGCACAACTAAGCCCCAACCTTTCTTTCAAACTACCTTAGTATTGATGGCAGTTTTAAAAATACCAATAACATTTTCATATATATGTATACACACATACACATACACATATACATATATATGTATATATCCCTATATATTAAACAGTTTGATCTTATATTTCTTCTGGACCTTTTCTATCAAATTTTCCACTGAGTTTTGGTCTTTTTTGTTACAAATACCTGAAAGTCTTTCAGTTTGTCAAATGTCCGGTTTTTTTTATTCTGGTTTATACTCAACTTTGTTGGGTAAGTTATTCTTGGATGCAACTCCAGCTCTTTTGCTCTTTGAAATATGATGTTCCAAGACCTACAGTTTTTTTAGAGTAGAAGCTTCTAGGTATTGTGAAATTCTGATTGTATTTCCACAGTATTTAAATTATTTTTTCTCTCGTTGCTTGCAATATTTTCTCCTTAACCTGGGAGTTTTGAAACTTGACTATGATATTCATGTAAGTTTTCCTCCTGGGATCTCTTTCAAGTGGTGAACAGTAGATTTCTATTACTACTTTACTCTCTTGCCCTAGAACTTCAGGGCAATTTTCCTTAATAAAAATGATGTATTTTACAGAGCTAGAAAAAATAATAAAATTCACTTGGTAGAACAAAAGGTCAAGAATCTCAAGGGAATTAACGAAGAAAAGTTGGAAAGCAAATGATTGAGTAGTACCAGATCTCAAATTCTATTATAAAGCAATAATCATCAAAACAATTTGGTCTGGTTAAGAAATAGAGTAGTTATTCAGTGAAACAGATTAGGTGCCCAATATAAAAAAGCAAATGAGTACCATAGCCTAGAGTTGAATAAGCCCAAAGATTCTAGCTATTAGGGCAAGAACTCAATATTTGACCAAAATTTTTTGGGAAAACTAGAAAATAAATGACAACTGGAAACTATACAACTGGAAACTATACCTAGCTTGTACCAAAAACTAAGTATAGACCAACATTCACACAATTTACCAAGATAAGCTCCAAACGGTTATATTACTTAGTCATAAAGGGTTTCAAGGTAAACAAATTAGAGAAACAAGGAAGAAATGAACCTTTCAGAGTTGTAGATAGGGGACAAGTTCATGACCAAACAAGAGAGAGGGTCACAGAAGGTAAAATGGACAATTTTGATGACATAAAATTAAAAAAGTTTGTACACAAACAAAACCAATGTTGTTAAAATTGGAAGAGAAGCAGATAAAATGAGAGGGGAAATTTTGCATCCAGTTTCTCTGATGAATGTCTTTTTCTAAGATACAGAGGCAACTGATGGAAATTTATAAGAATAAGAGCTATTCTTCAATAAATGAATGATCTAAGGACCTATGAACAAGGAGTTTTCAAAGGAAGAAATTCAAGCTATCAACAACCATGTGGGAAAAATGTTCTAAATTACTAATAATTAGAGAAATGCAAATTAAAGCAACTACAAGGTACCACCTCATATCCATCAGGTCGGCTTAATTTACAGAAAAAGAAAATGACAAATGCTGAAGGCACTATGTGAAAAACAAGTCTATTGATGTACTGTTGGAAGAGCTGTGAGCTGATGTTGAGTGAAGTGGGCAGAATGAGGAAAATAATTTATACAATAACAACAATATTGTAAAGACAATTGTATTGCATTATATTGTACTGTACCGTACTGTACTGTATTATATTGTATTGAAGACAAAACTTAGGAACTCTGATAATCACAGTAACCAACCACAATCCCAGAGGTCTTATGTTGAAACAAGCTACCCATCTTCTAATAGAGCAGCAGCGAACTCAGAGTACAGATTGCGATATGACTTTTTAGTCATGGCCAAAGTGAGATTTTGTTTTACTTAACTATATGAGTTTGTAACCAGGGCTTTTTTTTTCTTTCTTTCTCAATTAGGGAGAGAGAGAAGGCGATTTGTATTTGAAAAAAATCTAATTTTTTAAAAAGTAGGCTACTGAATTAGATTTGTTCTGTTTGACCCCAGACCAGGATTAGGAACAACTAGGCTTAATATAAGGAAATGCTTTCTAACAATGAAAGCTATCCAAATATGGAATGAGCTTCTTGGTGAAGTAGTGGCCTGCTATTCCTCGATGTCTTCAAGCAAAACCTTGTTCCCCCCATTTGAAATGCTGTAGAAGAGATTCTCATTCAAATATGGATCAGACTAGGTGGTTCTGGGTTATTTCCTAACTCTGTGAACATATCCCAACATGTCCTGAAGCCAAGTAACATGTCTCTTTGTTGATCTGTTCCTTTTGCATGTGTAATGGAGAATGGACCTAACCTTGAGTAAGAGAGTGTGTGTGTGTATAGCCCATTGATACAATACGATGATATTGATAAAGAGAACATCTTCAATTCCTCTTCCCAGGCAGAGGCAGTGTTTCCAATCTGGGTGTTCTAGTGTGGGCAGAGACAGAGCTAGAAATTCCTTTTATTCCTTCCCCCTATAATTTTTGAATGTCACTGCTTTTGGGTGGTGATTACTTTAGTCTCTTCCAGCTGGTCTGCATGGTATTAAAATAGACACTAAGACAAGGTCTGAAAATGGAGAATTTAGTGCATTCATAATATTTATCTTCCTGTTAAGGTTGAGTCCATTTAGAAGCTCATTCCTCCTTCAATCTAGAGTCCAATAAAACTTGATGACTCTCTATTTCCACTTTCTAATTAGGACAAAAAATTCTTTCCATGGAGTATTTGCTTCATGTCAAAAGTGTCCATTTCTGTATTTTGTTGTTACCCAAACTCAGCTTGTACATTGTCTGAGAAGTGTTCATGATTGCAAGTTATGGTCTACTAAGTCTGAGAGATAGTGCATAGCTTCATCTAGACAAAATAAGGGATTAAAATTGAAATAAGGCTATAGGATTCTTAATGTGGTCCCGCTTGGAAGATTTTGACAGTCCCTTATTCACAGGTGGTAGGGTCATACAGCTAGTAAGTGACTTAAGTTAGATTTAAACTCATGTCTTCTTGACTGCAAGTTAGCTCTTTTATCCACTGTACCACCTGTTCAGTCATTTTCAGTTTTGTCCAAATCTTTGTGACCCCATTTGGGGTTTTCTTGGTAAAGGTATTGGTGTGATTTGTCATTTCCTTCTCCAGCTTATTTGAAAGATGAGGATATGGAAGCAAATAGGGCTAAGTGATTTGCCCAGGGTCACACAGCTAATAAGTGTCTGAGGCCAGACTTGAACTCAGGAAGATGAGTCTTCCTGACCATCCTCTCTACACCCAGCCCTTAGCTAGTTTTGTCATCTGAAAAATTGTGGCAAATTAATCTACACTAAAGTATTAACCATGGAATCTTTGATTTGGAAAGGATCTCAGAGGTTACCTACTTCAACCAATACCTCACCAAAAATCCACTCAACAACATCCCCAACAATTGCTGATGTAGGGACCCAGAGAATAGAATTTGGCATCAGGATGCCATCCCATTTCCCATCCCACTTACTAGCTTTGTGACACTGGGCAGTAGCCTCATATGTAAAATGAGGCAGTTGGACTCAGTGACCTCTAAGGTCCATTTACAGGGCAAAATCCATAATCCTATGATTCTATAGCTGCTGCTCACAGGCTTATTGTAAAGAGGAAATGCATTTTTCCTGAGCAGCGCAGTTCTCTCCATGATAGCTCTAACTGTTAGGAAACATTTTCTTCCATCAAGCCCAAGGCTGCCTCCTTGCATCCTTGACCCATTCACTGCTCCTAGTTCTGTCCTCTGGGGCCAAACAGAACAAGCCTAGTTCATCTTCCCTCTGACAGCTTTTCAAATACATGAAGACAGTTACCAAGTCCCCTCTGGAATCTTCTCTTCTTTATAATTAACATTCTCAGTTTCTTTGCCTGGCCTTTGAACAGCCTCCAGACTCTTTACTCTTCTGCCTGTCCTCTTCCAGAGGTTCCTTAGCTCCCTAAAGTGTGATGGGCAGAACTATACATTATATTCAAGATGTGGACTGACTTGGACAAAATATAGGAACCCTTATTCTGAGCCTGCATTTCTTTTCATTAACAAAGCCTTCTTAGTTCCCATGTCACACTGTTGACGAATAGCGAGCTAGCAATCTGGTAAAACTCTCAGATACTTTTCTTTCACACCTCTCCCTATCACATCTGATGAGTTATCTCAGGTATGTTTGCATTTAATAGGAGACAGTGCCTTGATCCAAAGAAAGAAATAGCTGGGGATACATTTTAGGTCCTACCATAGTCAAGTGGAAGATATGTTTTTGGTTTAGGTCTCTAACGAGGACTTCTCCCTTCATGCCACTTTGGCGCCTCCTACTTCCATCTATGCATGGATCTCAATCCCCAAGGATTGAACCTCACAGCCCTTTCTCCTTATATACATTACACATAAAGGGTCATCCATCCGTGGTAGTGGGACAGTCTTAGTCAGGGACCCCAGAAGTCTGAAGGCATCCAAATAGGTGGGTTGATTCTGGGGTATCCTTAAGAGAACAGGCTGGTGCCATAGCATACCTAGGTTCCTTAAGATACCTGAGCCCTTTGAGAGGAATCATTCTGTGTGAGGGCTGGGAAAGGGATCCCAAGAGCGCAAAGAAAACAGCTTCCTGACACTGTCTGAAAGAAACCTAAGTAGCATTGCAAAGCAAATGATTGTCAATTGTCTCAGCACTCCCCATTCTGGCTTCCACCTGTGCCTGTTGGGAGGCTGAAAAATTCAGTCTTTACTGGGATAAAGTGCTGATCTTAAAAGAAAGGGTGCCTGGCTCCTCTCCATAGTGAATACTACTGCAGAGGATGCTTTAGTTCTGTAGCAGAGCTGTAATGATGTGGATTCTCCCCTGCACACAGTAAGCATTTAATAAATGTTGCCCAAATCGATGCTAATTTGGCATTCAGTTGTTCTTTATCTGCTGCACATGTGCCAGTCTTCTCTCCCCAACTCTAATATACGTTCTTTGGAGTGAGAGACCCCTCACAATGGATAGCTATTGATTACATGTTATAATTTGAGACAGTAAAAAGTCCAGTTATCCAATATAGAATTCACCAGAAGCCTGCCAGTGCATCCAAAATTCCAACCTATATACTCGGTGCTAATGGGGACTTCTGGGGCCATGTGCATTTTTCTTGAGTTGAGGCAACTTATTAGCTTGGGAAGGGGAATGTCTTGTAAAGTATCATAGGATTTAAGTTGGGAAGGTTCATAGTATTATCTACTTAGATCCAAATGGGAATTCAGAGGTCACCTAGCTCAGCTCCCTCATTTTTTTTTTTTTGCAGAAGAGGAAATTGAACCATAGAGAGTAACTTACCCAGTGTCACACAAGGAGTTAAGTAGCAGAGTCAAGATTCAAACCTAGCTCCTCTGACTACTAATATAATACTTTTCCCACTATAGCATGCTAATGTCATCTCATCCAATCCCATCATTTTGCAGATGAGGGAACTGAGGTCAAGAGAGAATATGTATCTCATCCAAGGTCATACAAGTAGTGAGCAGCAGAGCCAAGATTTGAATTCAAGTCCTTTGGCTCCAAATTTAGCATTCATTCTTCTACACCATATTCAATACCCCACCTCCATACAAGCTTACCATCACAATCGGTAGCTAGGGACACAGTGTTTAGAGAGCTGGACCTGGAGTCAAAAAACCTGTGTTCAAATGTGGCCTCAGAGACTTACTTATTAGCTATGTGACCTTGGGCAAGTCACTTAACCTCTGTTTGCCTTAATTTCCTCAACTTTAAAATGAGACTAGTAATAGTATTTACCTCCTAGGGTTGTTGTGAGGATCGAATAGATAATATTCTATCATGTTCATGTGCCACAGTTGGTTTAGTTATCCCCCAAATGGTGGTCACCTGCTTTGTTTCTAGTTCTTTGCTATCACAAAAAAAATGTTGCTATAAATTTTGGTGTCTATGGGGACTTTGTTCTTATCACTGACCTCCTTCAGGCATAATGATAGTAATGAAATCTCTAGGTCAAAAGGTCCATGACATCTGAGTCACTTTATTAGTGTAATTCCACATTGCTTTCCAAAATGCTGTACCGAGTCACAGTACCACCAACAATGCACTCGCGTGCTTATCTTCCAACAATCACTTCATCATTGATTATTCGCATCTTCTTCATTTTTGTGCATTTCCAGGGTGTGAGGTAAAAACTCAAAGTTATTTTGGTTTTCATTTATCTTACTATTAGTGATTTGGAGCAGTCTTTCATACGACTGTTAATAGTTTGTAATTTTTCTTTCAAGAATTGTTTGTTCATATACTTTGACCACTCATCTATTGGGGAATGGCTTTTGTACAGATCAGTTTTTTTAGAGAGTGTGGGGAGGAGAGGAAAGTAGAGTGCATGGCTCACCATCCAAACATGTACAATATTGAAGATGAGCTACTGGGAAGGACAGAGGGGTATTAACATGGAATAAATAGGTACCAGGTTCACAGCTTGGACTCAGATGAGCCACCTGGGGTGGACATGGGCAAAAAAGACCTAATATATTTTGGTTGTCTTTCACTCCATTTAAGGCCCCATTAAGCATATCCATATTGGGGAATACACAGGGTATCAGATAGTTCTAAGGAAGTAGCCTAAAGAATGCTTGTTATTATTCAGTCATGTCCAGCTCTTTATGATCCCATCTGGTGTTTTCTTGAAAAGATACTGGAGTGGTTTGCCATTTCCTTCTTCAGCCCATTTGACAGATGAGGAAACTCAGGCAAACAAGATTAAGTGACTTGCCCAGGGTCACACAGCTAGGCAATGTCTGAGGCCAGATTTGAACTCAGAAAGATGAGTCTTCCTGACTCTAGACCCAGGCACTCTATCCACTGTACCACCTAGCTGCCCCACCCCCAAAATATGTAGGCAAATTTTTTTTTTTGCTTTTCCAAGGATAAGGATTCAGCTCACCTCCAATCAGTGTCCAGTAGCCACAGTGATCTTCCCCAATGTATCGATTGCAAAGCCAACCTATCCATCGTGTTTAGTTCCCATCAATTTCTGTCTTTTCTCTTTTGTGAGAAGCTCTCTTTGGTTGCTACTAACCCCGGCTTCTTCTGACTACTCCTGAAATCAGATTTTCCTCAATACCTATCTTCTACTGGCTCAGCCAGGACTTCCTTGTGTTTAGTGATTCATCTCTACTTTATGATGAAAAGCCTTTAAAAATCCACCTTTCTATCAAGCATGTCCTCAATCGACCTTATATGATTATCCCATATGCCCCAAACAACTACTTTGTCATTTTTTGGTTATATCCATCAAAACCTTGAAAATAGCTATATGCAAATGGACTTTTAGATGCTAGTATTTTGTAATCGTCCCACCTTCGGTCTAGACTTTTGCCTCTGAAGGATACTTTTCTCTAGTCCTCTCAAAACCACATGTCATTCCGTAAGCATTTTTATCTAATGGGCTGTATTTCTTCTTAAGCTGATTTTATTAGTTTTCCACACATGCATACAAATGTTCTTTTTCTCCCCCTTTCAGAAACCAAAAAGTCCACATAATGCTTCACACAGGCATCTGTCTTCCCTTCAGATTGTAAGCTTCTAGAGAATAGGGTCCCTGTCATCTCTATCTTTGTATCTCCAGCACCAGATACAGTTCATTGCATGTGCTTAATAAATGAATGGATGTCAACGTGTGATGTGATAACCAACCATACCAGTTGTGTTACTTTTTTACTCCTCGCTTTGCTGGAAGAAATTGAGGAAACCAAATTAAATCTAAAAATGGGCTTTGAGGTAGATGACAGAGAGTCAGAGGAAAATTTCCCAGGGCATCGAAAGAATCATCCATCTGTCTCCTTATCAAATCTTCCTCCATGGAAATAACTACAGTACCAGAAGAGTATCAAGCTTTCTTTTTATTTTTTCAAATATTTTTTCCAATTACATACAAAAACATTAACATTCATTTTTTAAAATTTGAGCTTCAAATTCTCTCCCCTCCCTTTCCTCCCCCCTCATTGAGAAGGCAAGCAATTTGGTATAGGTTATTGTCTCAAGTATTCTCGAAAGGAAAAGACCCTCCTCCGATTTTAGCATGTTTCATTGATGATTTCGTGTTGCTAAGTAACTGTCATATAGAGGGTTTTGCCCCAGATTTCCTGTTCCCTGAGGTATAGGATAAAACCGGAATTCAGAATCAAGAAGCTGTCTATCTCAGGGGCTGACCCTGCAGCATGAAATTTTATCTCCGGGCTGAGGAGGTTGTCATCACTTCATCCTTCTGTCATAATGTCCTGGTTTCCAGACTTACATGCCAGCCTGGGCAATTATTCAGAGAGTGAGAAAGGAAGGCGGTCTGGGGACTGTATAGGAGGACTTGGACAGAGCACTAAGTTCATTTGAGCCACCATCAGGGTCAGACTATGCTGGAGGAAATTATGAATTCAGCCAGTGGAATAACCTGTGCTTTCAGCATTTTCCCAGGAAGTTAAAGGAAAGAGAGCTATACTCCCCAGACACCCCCCCCCCCCACTAAATACTACTAGAGGTCTACTGTCCTGAAGCTGTGCCAAGCTTGCTTTATAGAAGTCATCCTGAGATGCAGGGGACTGTGGGAGGAAGGTCATGAACATAGAAGGTGGAAGAGATTGAGGGCATTGGGCTTGGTCACCTCTGAGGCCCCTTCTGTCCTTAAGTCTATAATCCTGTGAATAAAATTCCACCTCCCAGCTGGTCTATCTTAGAAGTCAACATGCCCATGTACAGATATATCCAAGATTGACAAGAAGGCACCGTAGTACACCTGGAGGGATCAGAGAAGCTCTAAGGTAGAAAGTAGTGCTTGAGCCTGGGCAGCACAGTGGATAAGGTTCTGAGCTTTTAGGATACACACACACACACACACACACACACACACACACACACACACACACACACACCCTGTTTGCCTCAGTTTCTTCACCTGTAAAATCAACTACAGAAGGAAATGGAAAACCACTCGAGAACCTCGTGAAGAGTCGGACATGACTGAAAAATGAATAACCGTACAACAACCAAAGGGCACAGAAGTGCTTGAGCTGAAGCTTGAAGGAAACTAGGATCTCTAAGAGATGAAAGGGCAAGAGGGAGTGCATTCCTGGCACCAGGAACATCTAGTGCAAAGCAACATAAGCTGGAGTTGGAGAGTGGAGAAGGAAGAACAGTACGAAGACCAGTTTGGCTGGACCATAGCGTATTTGGAGGGGAGGAAAAGTGTAACGAGGCTGGAAAAGGTGCTGGGGGCAGGTCGTCAAGGGCTTATAGGCCCAAACAGAGGAATTTCTATTACATCCTAGAGGTAATAAGGAGTCACGGGAATATATTGATCGGGAGAGTTACCTGGTCCAAATTAGGTAACTTCAGGAAAATCACTTTGGCAGCTGTGTGGAGGATGCTTTGGAGTAGGCAGAATTCACCAAAGCTTGGTACCTTCGTGACATGTGAAGCTCAGCATGTAAACATGGATTCTTGATTTAAAATAAATAGCTTCAAAACCTAAAAAGACTTATATGAAGTGATGCTGAGTGAAGTGAGCAAAGCCAGGAGAACATTGTGCAGTGACAGCCAGTGTGCGAGGACTGATTTTGATAGACTTGGTCCTTCTCAGCAATGCAAGAACCTAAAACTTTTCCAAAGAACTCATGATAGAAAATGGCATCCACATCCAGAGAAAGAGCTATGGAGTCAGAATGCAGAGTGATGCAGATTCTTTTCTCTTTGTTTTGTTTTGTTTTTCTTTCTCATGGTTTCTCTCATTCATTATAATTCTTCTGTGCAACATGACTAATGTGAAAATGTGTTTAATAGGAATGTATGTGTAGAGCCCATATCAGATTGCGGGCCATCTTGGGGAAGGAGGTGAGAGGGAGGGGGAAAAAATTTTAAACTTATGGAAGTAAATGTTGAAAACTGAAAATAAATAAATTAAATATTAAAAAATAAAAGAAATAGCCTCAGTCCACAGAATGCTGAATTTCCTGGCATTAAAAATATGAGCATTTATAAAAATGCTTATGTTACTTTTGTTGGGTTTCGCCTCCCCTCCCCCATCCCTTATCCCCCATGGTACATCCTGGGCAATAGCCTACTTCATTGGGTTATTATGAGGCTCAAGTGAACTTCTGATAAGAAAGCAGTTTTAAAAAGCTCTTTCAAGTAAGATGTAGACATAGGGCATTATTGTTATCCATTGTGTGGGGTCACTCATGGTCTCATTTTGCAGGCTGACCCACAAGAGTGCTCCCCTCCTACAAGGGGGCATACCTCTGCCAACATAAAGGGAACGTTCCAAAGGCAATGCAGCTTGTCACCTGCTCGTGCCTCATTTTCCTCCTCTGAATCTCTCTAGCAATAAGTTGAGTATAAAATTTCTTTGGCTATTGCATATATTGTGATATTCTTTTCTGTCAATGGAATCCACAGGGCCTGTCTGAGAGAGAGGCAGAGAGAGAGTTCAGGAGATAGAACACTAAACTCGGAGTCAGGGAAATCTGGGTGCAAATCTTGCCTCAGACATTTATTAGCTGTATTACCCTGGACAAATCATTTGATTTCTCTGTGCCTCAGTTTCCTCATCTGTAAAATTAGGGGTGCAGTGAAGGAACTTTCAGCTCTAAATCTATAGATTTACATTCCTTTGCACTGGCTGTTCCTGGTGCCTGGAATGCACTCCCTCTTGCTCTTTCATCTTTTAGGGACCTTAGTTTCCTTCAAAGGTCAGCTCAAGCACTTTTGTGCACTTTTGCCATTGTTCAGTTTTTGTTGTTTTTCAGCTGTGGTTCACTTTTCAGTCATGTCTGACTTCTTATGAGGTACTGGAGTAGTTTTCCATTTCCTTTTCTAGTTCATTTTACAGGTGAAGAAACAGGCAAACGGGGTTAAGTGTGTGTGTTTGTGTGAGTGTATCCCCCCAAAATTCCCTTCCAGCTCTAAATCTATAATTACATTTGATTTCTTTTTTTTTAATTTATGGGATGTATGGGGTGCTAAGGAGGACTAGCACCTCTGGTGGGTGGGTTCGCCAAGCCAGGGCTGCTCATCCTTCTTTGGTTTCTCTCTTCACCAAACTCTCACCTGCAACTCTAGGAAGCTACAGCGTGCACAGCAGCTACACCCCAGTAAAACTGTCTCTACAGACAGGCTAAATCAGGTTGGGGGCAACCAACAGGCCTCAAAACCATCATCGAGTTAGGGGGATATCTGCCCCAAGCATGTGAAGACTTTCTCTGGTGGAATGGGTGAATGAGAATAATTTGTCCTGAAGCAAGTTCTATGGTGTGTGGTCAGACATTGAAGACTCATTCCTGGCCATTGACTTTTGTCTTGCCAGTGGACTTCAATGACTCGGGAAGAGAGAGTGAGGCTGACAATTTTGTGTTAAACTCTGCCTCATTTAAATCCAGTTCAGGAGCAGTTCAAGCCATCATTCCATGATGTCACTGGTCCTCTCCAAAAACGAAGGGCCAACCACAACATTTCATTTTTACATGCATGTCTTTTTCTTTCCCTACCAGACTGTAAGCTCCCCAAGAAAAGGGATCATGTCTTGTAATTCTTTGTAATCCCTATAGCACATGATGCTATGCTTTGTCCCTAGGTCTGATCGCAGGACATAGAAGAGAGCTTTTTCTTTTTCTTCTTCTTCCTCAACATCCCTTGGCTAATCTCTTGCCTCTCCTATCGGAGGGCCTTTGGATCCCTTATTCTTGATTTTGCCACAGATGGTAAGACAGACTACTACCATTAGGCAGGTCTATGAAGTCTCTGGAGGAGACCAAATTTTTGTCTCTTGCGACACAAGACTTCTGAAATAGGGTATTTATGAAGAATAACCCTCAGGTTTAATTATAAAATGCTTACCAATGGCTGTAAGACATTGTAAAATGAAGGTTCTGTTTGTATGTATGTGTGTGTATATGTGAATACAGAGAACCTCAAAAGTCTTAATTATTAATGTTTAAAACTGTACTAAGACTTTTGGGACATGCACGCACTCAAACACATGCACACACTTTCCATATATACATATATGTATGCATATATATGTGTAGATGTATATGTACACACGTACTATATCTGTAACATGTGTGTGAAAGTATGTTTTAGGCCAGACTTGTGATTTTATTGGTATAACAAACTACCTCTCAGTGAAGAAACTCCATTGACCAACGTATATCTTGCAAATTGTAGTCTTAAAGAGTTGTTTAGGGCTCTGGGAAGTTAAGACACTTGCCTGTAGGCACCTAGCCAATCGATGTGAGAGGAGGGACTGAAACCCAGGTTTTCCTGATCCCCAGGACAGTTTTTTTTTATCTATCATACCACCGAGCCTCTTCCTAAAGTATATAGTTTTCTTTAAAAGAAATAAATTTTAAAAGGGTTAGTAACTATTAAGAGAATCCCAAACTTTTGTTGCACTTTTGTTAGAATAAAAGTTTGGACTTCACTGTTGAAATGCTCCATAAAGGCCTTGGACAAGGTTCTGAAGAGAGAAACTAGTTTAAACTAAGGTCTTAAACATAGTTCTTATGAGGAAAGGCCTAAACTCAGCCTTGGGGGTGGAGAATAGGTATTGTATTAAACTAGAGAAGAGAAACCTTGAAGGAAAAGAGAGTAGAAACGGCCACTTAATTACCCTCTAAGTGTATCGGGAAGGATGTGAGATGAGTGACTGTAAGCAGCTGTTCCATTTTTACTATGGACAGGATAAGAATGAATAGGATAGGAATGGGGGAATGGGATCATAGATTAAGAGTTGGAAGGGGTCATAGAAGTTATCTAGGAAAAGTTTGGATTCAGTCAAATGGCCACACTTGAGGACCTAGAGGGCCATATGTGGCCTTGAGGTCACAGGTTCCCCACCCCGGACTAGGCAAACCCTCTCTTTGAACAGTTATAGAAACTGAGGCTTAGATAGGTTAAATGCTTTGTGCAAGGACACAGAACTAGTAAGTATCCAAAGTGGTATTTGAGCTCATTATTACCGGTTTTATTCAATATTGCATTAGAAATGTTAGCTGTAGCAATAAGAGAAGAAAAAAGAAATTGAGGGAATTAGAATAGGCAATGAGGAAACAAAACTATGCCTCTTTGCAGATGATATGATGGTATATTTAGAGAACCCTAGAGATCAGCTAAAAAATTACTTGACATAATAACAACTTTAGCAAAGTTGCAGGACATAAGATAAACCCACATAAATCATCAGAATTTCTTTATATGACCGATAAATCCCAGCAGCAAGAGATAGAAAAGAGAAATTCCATTTAAAATAACTATAAACAATATAAAATATTTCAGTCTACCTGCCTAGACAAACCCAGGAACTATATGAACACAATTACAAAACACTTTTCACACATATAAAGTCGGATCTAAATTGGAAAAATATTAATTGTTCATGGGTAGGCTTAGCCAATACAATAAAAATGACAATTCTGCCTAAACTAATTTGCTTATTCAGTACCATACCAATCAAACTACCAAAATTTTATTTTATAGTGCTAGAGAAAAGTAAAAAACAAAGTGGTATTTGAGCTCAGTTTTTTTTCCAGATTTCAAATGCAGTTGTCTGGACTTGAAGTCATTGGCTTCAGACATTTATTAGCTGTGAAATCCTGAATTTAAATGACTACTTAACCTCTATCTGCCTCAGTTTCCTCAACTGTAAGATGAAGATAATAATAGCCCCTACCTCTTAGGGTTATTGATGGGATCGAATGAGTTAATATTTGTCAAGGTTCATACATAGTAGATATTTAGGGGCAGCTATGTAGTGGACAGAGTCCTGGGCCTGCAGTCAGGAAGACTCATCTTCCTGAGTTTAAATCTGGCCTCAGACATTTATTAGCTATGTGACCATAGGCAAGTCACTTCACCCTGTTTACCTCAGTTTGCTCATCTGTAAAATGAGCTGAGAAGGAAATGGGAAACCATTCCAGTATCTTTGCCAATAAAACTCCAAATGGGGTCAGAAAGAGTTGAACGTGACTGAAATGACTGAAGAACAACAATAAATATTTGTTCCCTTCCCCAGTACTGTATCACAGTATATTCACTTAAACTAATCACGTGAGAAAAATGCATGGCTATAAGGGTTTTAAAAGGCCATGATGGGTTATCCAACGGGGTTTAGGTATCATGCTATATAACATCTTTTCTGGAAGTTTAAGGAAAAGGGTAGATGAATAGTTACATTCCAGAAGCAGCTCAAGTGTACATCTGTCCAATGGTAGGATGGACAAGGTGACTTCGCAATATTCCTTCTGCCTTGATGATTCGAAACCATTGGAAACAGAGTAGTAGGGGAAATGACACTGTGAGACTGAAGGTCACAGGGATTATGGGGTTCTTCTAATACTATGTCCAAGCCCATTCCAGAGTTTTGTTCCCAATGTCAGTTGCCCGTTATAGATGATATCTCCCCTATGTCATTGGTTGCCCTAATGACTAGTGCCCTCCTTGTCAATGTAACTAATTAGCATCAATTAACTCTTTCAAAGAGTCATATACTGAGAAGCTATATCAAAGAAAAAAGTATGAAGTGTTTCTGCCAGCACTTTTCTCTCTACCTCCTTGGTCCCTGGGAAGTGGGAAGAGTGGGCTCAAACTCAGAGCAAATGCTACCAAGTATTTGTTCTGCCAAGTTCATTTTTGAATGTAACATAGTTGCTGGAAGAATCCCTCCCTGGCTGCCACAGATTGGCAGCTATGCAGGGTCAAGCAGGTCTCAGGGGTTGGGCTGCTGCTCCCTGCCTGGCTCAACTGCCATCAGCTGCTGATATGACCTCCAATTCTGGAGCCTCACCAGTCTCGCTCCTCTGACCTTTTAAAGCTTATGTGTCTGATAATCCTTCACTGAAAAGCAAGAAAGAATGGACAAAATAGAAACAGAAATCACAGTTATACTGTTTACTGATGGCTTCCTGGAAATGGGATGAGGATGGGCCAGAGGACCCTCCCCAGTCCAGAGATTCACAGTCATTCATACTCTTCAAACACCAGGGAGAGAAAGGTTGAGAGTGACTGACTCAGTTGGCTAATGCCTTTTAGATATGTTACACTGAGTTCTGTCTCAAGAACCAATCAAAAAGGTCAACTTTGCCACATAGTAGTGTATACATAAGAAACAGTTATATATTTCCTCGTATGTGTAATATCCACATATGCTCCAAAGTCCACTTTATATTATATTGTATCAATCAGAGCAAACTCCTCACGCTCATAAGGACTGGACTCTCATTGGCTAGTCTTGACTCCTGTTACACACACACACACACACACACACACACACACTATATAAATATATATATGTATATATATACATATACACATATATGTATATATACATATATATATAAAGAAAAGCATGGGGAGAGGAAGGAGAGAGAGAGAGACAATGACAGAGATGGAGAGAGACAGAAAGAAACAGAGAGACAGAAACAGAGACAGACAGAGGCAGGTGAAGATGTGTGGTGGTTGGGGGTTCTATTATTTCTCCTTAGCTAACTACTTTAGGACAAAGATCTGAAGACTACCAGTCATGGGTTGGTGGGGAAGCTCCAGTCTAGACTTTTCTGGAGTGAGAAGGAATTATGGAACCACCTCTCCCTTTATTAAAAAAGCTGTTCACTTGTAAGCTTTAAACACAGCCGAGAGTTGTTCCCAGTGGAAGTAATAACTATTATTTATGACTTTGTGGCTCATAAATCTTCGTATCTTGGTAAGTGACTTGACTGCTAATGAGCTGTAGACCCCACAAGACCAAATCCACAGACTGTGAAGCATCTTGCACAATAGCCTTCTGGTTCAGCTTACACATGGTGAGGAAGAAGTGAATAATCATTTATCAAGCACCTACTACATATCAGGAACTGCACAAAACACTTTGCAAACATCTCATTTGAGCCTCATAACAACTCTGGAATGTAAGTACGATCACTATCTTCAATTTACACTGAAGAAACTGAGATAGACAGAAGTTAAGTGATCTACCTAGGGTCACAACAGCTAAATAAGTGCCTGAGACTGAATTTGAACTCAGGTCTTCCCAACACTTGGACTAGTGCTCTATCTATACCACGTAGTGCCTGACAGATAGCACTTAATAAATGCTTGTTGTCTGTAGCCTGTCTGACATATGCTCTCAGTAAATGGTGTCTGCTAACCAAAAGGCAGGCAGGATTCTGGGAAAGTGAAGGTTTGGGATGGTTTTTTCTAGGTCCTTTCAGTGTTTCATTACTGTTGTGCCTTTATTTACAAGGCTTTGCAGTGTTTTTATAAGCTAATTTTCCTAGCAATCATTACCATATGTTGTTGTTTTTGTTCAGTTGTTTCAGTCATGTCCAACTCTTTGGGACACCATTTGGGGTTTTCTTGGCAAAGATACTGGAGGGGTTTGCCATTTTCTTCTCAGCTCATTTTATAGAGAAAGAAACAGGTGAACAGGGTTGAGTGACTTGCCTAGGGTCACACAGTTAGTAAGTTTCTGAGGCCAGATTTGAACTCAGGAAGACGAGACTTCCTGACTCCAGGCCTGACACTCTATCCACTTTCTCCACCTAGCTGTCTCATTCCCATGTACAAATGAGGAAATCCAAAATGACTGAAAACGCAACATCCTGTGGTGTTGTGAAAAAACTTGATCTGTAGTCAGAAGGCTAGGATTTGAATCCTAACCCTGTCGTTACCTGCTATGTTACCTGGATAAGTAATCTTACCTCTTGGGGCCTCAGTTTCTTAATATATTTTTGATCTAATCAATTTATTTATTATTAATTTATTAATGATTAATGATTAATTTCCTGAGGCCTAGTCTACTTCCCAACAGAGCTGCCTTCAGGGCGTGCTGTTCGTTGATTCAGTGGAGTTGGCCTGTAGGTATCTACCCTTCACTCAGGCCAAACTTCAGCCCCTGGAGGTCCTGTCTTTTCCGGGGTCCTCTCAAATTGTCTCAGGAGGACAACTCCTTTACCCCTTTGTTTTTGCTGCTCTACATTCATTTTGTGGTGATTTTCTGTCTGTTTGTGGATGAAATCTGGAGAGCCTGGAAATTTCTGACCTACTCCATCATATTCCCAGAATCCCTAGTCGGATCTAATGATTTCTAAGGTTCTTTCCAGTCTATGATCCTTGTGGCTCAGCAGTAGAGTTGAGATTAAATTCTAAGATGTTTCATTTATGCCAAGTCTTGGCTCCTTACTTAGAGTCCCCTGCCTTCCATCCTTTCTCCTCCAAGCTAGAATTCAATTAAATTCAATAAACATTAAGTGCCTCCTATATGCCAGACACTATGCTGAACACTGGGGATACAAATAAGAAAAAAAAACAGTCCTTGCCCTCAAGGAGCTTATAATCTAATGGTGGCTAGCCTCTTGTGAGACAGGGATGACTGGGAGAAGGTTTTCTAGATGGGAAAAACTGATAATCATTATAACTCTATGTGTGATTGAAATAACACTGGTAAGTATGGAATTTAAGCAGGTCAGTGCAGATGTCTCAAGGTCTGACAGTTTCCAGGGCTGTATTATTTAAAACAAGCCTAACTTTCCCTAGGGGTAGATTGGTGTATTGTTAATTAAGGTGGGACTTTTTTTTTTTTTACTGTTTTCTCTTTTGGAGCACTGAAGTAATCCAGTGCCTTTGTTTCTTTGATTAAATCTGGGAGTCTTTGGTGACCTGCTTAAGAAACAGGAAAGCCTAGTTCACACAAGTTTGAGTCGCATGGTTGTGATGCCCTTTGACTTTAAACAGAGTATATAAACTCAGAGGTTAGCGTTTTGTTTGGAGCTCTTACTCACTGGAAGAGTGTCGTGTGATTTGACTAGACAAGACCCTGCACAGCCATTGTTAAGAGTCCCCCGGCTTGTAAACCCAGATATTGGTGCTTCTCTTTTTGGTAACTAAATATGTGATGTCTTGATCGGACAAAACCTGTCTGTTGAATTGTGTTATTTGCTGTGTTTATATTGTCTTTGTAATTTCTGTTTGTATTTGCTCTGAAGTTCAGGGTGCTGGCTTTTCCCCCTGAACTAAGTGAATGATATATGTATGTTTAATTAAAGTAAGATTGTAAACCCTTTAAAGTTGCTTTTCTTAGAAAAGCAGATCGAAGAACCTGTGCTAGCAGTGCTCTTGTCGCTGGTCTTGTTGGGTCTTTCACCCCCACAGCAGCTGCTAGCAACATTGTTGTTACAGTTGGTCATAACTGGACTATTTTCTAGTTGGCTCCAGAGAACAGTACTAGGAGAAATAGGTGGAAGTTACAAGGGAAACATATTTCAGCTCTATTAAAGGAAGAAGTGTCTAACAACCTGAGATCTACAAAAATAGAATGATTTGCCTTAGAAAGTAGTGAGTTCCCCATCACTGGAGATATTCAAGCAGAGATTAGATGATTATTTCTGAGGAATGTTAGAGAGGAAATTTGTGCTTTGGGCAAGAGTTAGACAAAAGGACCTCTGATTTTCTATCCAATCTTGGGATCATAGGATCATAGATTTAGAGCTGGAAGGACATTGGAGACTTTCAGATCCAAGCCCTTCATTTTACAGATAAAGAAACTGAGGCCCAGAGAGGTTAAATGACTGGTCCAGGGTCACACAGCTGCTAAGTAGATGAGGCAGAATTTGAACACAGATCTTCCCGAGTCCAAATCCAATACCCTATCCATTCTATCAGGCTGTCTCTGCCTATTATCTCCCACTGCCCAGTTTTGGAAGTGGTGAGAATTTGCTTGAGCCACTCAACTACTATTAGTCAGTTACTAGAGTGATGTACCTAGAATTAATACTAAAGTACCCAGATCAGAGGCTCTAACACCACACTGTCCAATGTGGCATCCCAGCTCTGCTGCTGCCATCTATGTAATATTGAGTGACGTTTATCATTGAGCTCTACTTTAGCCCTACTTTACAGATGAAAAAAATGGAGGATCAGAGAGGCTGACATTTAGTCTTAGTTATGTAGTTAATAAAGGTTGGGGGTGCATGGATTTAAATCTAGATTTTTCTGACTCTAAATCTAGCATTCTTTCCACTATATCTCCTTCCCCTCTCCCTCTTCCCCTAACTTTCTCTCATTACACACACACACACACACACACACACACACACACACACACACACACACACACACCAGTTTTCAGTTATCGGTTTCTTCCTGTACAGTATGAGCATATAACACTTGTACGCCCCCATAAAAACATTTAAAGGCTGACCTATTTAAGCTCTGGGCCTGGAGTCAGGAAGATTCATCTTCTTGAGTTCACATCTGGTCTCAGACGCTTACTATCTATGTGACCTTGGGCAAGTCACTTAACCCTCTTTGCTTCAGTTTTCTCATTTGTAAAAAGAACTGGAGAAGGACGTGATAAACCACTTCAGTAACTTTGCCAAGAAAGCCACAAAGGTTCAGACAGAATCGAAAAACTGCTGAACAACAACAAAGGATGATCTGCCAATACGGTGCTTCGATTCAATTCAAAAAGCTTTTATTAAGTCCCTACTAGGTATAAGGCACTTGGTTAAAACAAACAGAATGGTCTCTGACCTCGAGGATGCTGCTATCTATTGGTGCAGGAAGGCAGAATATACACTATGTACACAGATAAGTAAATAGAAAATAGTTCTGAGTGGGGCGGGAAGAGGCTTGGAGTGTTCTTGCAGTCTTTTAATACTCTTTTAATGAATACATTGTTCATGAAACTGTCGCCTATTGGAATTCTGGCTTTTCTCCAAGGAAACATAAGTGACACAATTGATTTTTCATAGCTAAGTGCCAGATTATTTTGGGGCAGGCTGGAGAACAGCGCAACCTAATGGAGACCCCAGGACCATTCTGAAATGCTCCCTGCTTCTTCTAAACTTTCTATTTGGGGCATTCAGTGGAGTATATTTTAATCATTGCTTAGGGAGTGGCAAGTCCCAGAGAAGGTGAGATCCCAAGAATCTGTGGTCAAGGTTAAACAAAAGTTACATTCTGAAGTCGAATCTAATAAGGATCAACATAAGACAGCAGCAGAGGTAAATCACCTAGAAATGTGTTACTGAGAAGAGTTCAGGGTGGAGTGCAGTGAGGAGAGGAATATCTCTTGCTTTCTCTTTTTTAAAATAATATCTTCTTTTTCCTAATTACATGTGAAAACAATGTTTTAAGATTCATTTAAAAAAATTAGCTCCAAATTCTCTCCCTTTATCCTTCTCTATCCCCTCCCTGAGATGGTAAGCATTTTGTTATAGGTTATACATATTTCTATATTAGTCATATTGTGAAAGAAAACACAAACCAAAAAAACCCCATGAAAATAAAGTGAAAAAACACGCTTCAATCTGCATTCGGAATCCATCAGTTCTTTCTCTGAGGTGGATAGCATTTTTCATCATGAGTGCCTTGGGATTGTCTTAGATCATTGTATTGTTGTGAATAGCTAAGGCACGCACAGTTGATCAGCATACGATATTGCTGTTACTGTATACAATGTTCTGCTCACTTCACTTTATATCAGTTTGTGTAAGTCTTTCTAGGCTTTTCTGAAATCATCCTGCTTGTCATTTCTTATAGTACAGTAAGTATGCCATTGCAATCATATACCACAACCTGTTCAGCCATTCCCCAATTGATGGAGGGGAATCTCTTTCAAATCCTATAGAAGAAGCATGTGAGTGCTGGAGTTGGAATCAGGAAGAACTGGGTTCAATTCTTAGTGATTGATTCATAGTGATTGAGTGGCCTTAAACTTGATGAGCCTCAGTTTCCTGAGCTATAAAATGGAGATGGCAACATCTAATGTCTACCTCACAGGGTTGTTGTAGAGTTAAAACTTGTAAAAGTACTTCGCAGACTCCAAAGCACTACATCATCATCATCATTATTGTTATTGTTATTATCTCAGCAAAAGACTAATGTCTCTCCCAAGTCCCCATTTAGGAGACAAAGAAATATCCAAGGTAAAATAAACCGGAATCTAATGAACTACAGTATTTCTGAGATTGTGTCACAGCAGAGGTGTTGGAGTCTAGAAAAGGAAAATGACAAGGCATAAGTCAGTGACGGGTTGTAACTAGGGCAGAAGTCAAAAGTCAATAAATATTTATTAAGCACCTACTATGTGCCAGGCACTGTGCTAACTAGGTAGTGTAATGGATAGGGCCCTGAACTTGGAGTCAAGAAGACCTGCATTCAAATTCTGCTTCAGATATTTACTAGCTGTGAGACCCTGAGAAGTCACTTACTGCTTTTCAGCATCAATTTCCTTATCTATGAAATTGGGATAATGATAGCAACCACCTTGCTGGATTATGATATGATGAGATAATATACATAAGACTTTTTACAAACTTCAAAGTGTGATATGTATAGTTATCATCATCATCATCATCATAGTCAGTTTATCTCCAGCCCCATCCTGGAAAAAGGATGCTCCCTTTCTAAGGCCTGACTCTGGTCATCTGAATAGAAGAATTCAGCAGAAGAAAAATTGACCAGGTCTTAAGACATAGTAGATTCCCCGTTGAATGATGATCATTTATAGACACCATAAAGAATACTGAATATGGTACTCCAAATGTGGTATGGTCAGGACTTAGTTCAGCAGGACTACTAATTCCTTATTCCTAGACTCTCTACTTCTCTTAATAGAGTCTATGATCACATTAATTCTTTTCAGCTGCCTCGTCATGCTGCTGACACGGTGTAATGGACAGGGAATAAACTTGGACGGATGGTGACTTGGATTCAGCTCCTAACTCAAACACTTACTAGCTGTGTGACCTTGTACAAATTACTTAACCTCTCTGTGCTCCATCTTGTAAGATGGTGAGTGGTAGGGGATGGGGTGGAATTTGATAGCCTTTAAGATACATCCTAGCTTTGAATCTGTGATCATATTGACTTCAAAATTCATTAACATCCCTAAATCTTTCTCATGCAAGTTGACTTGCCCAAGATCACATAGCAATGTAGGATCGGAATGAGCACTAGAATGCGGGGCTCCATTGTCCCACCTATTACTTTTGCTTCTACATCATCACCCCCCTTTCCTTCATGTCCCTCAAAGATGTCATAGACGATGATGGTCACAAATATCCATCTTTCCGACACTGGACGTGAGGAAAGACCATGTGCTCTTTTACTTTTGGCAGAAATAGAGCCCTTTGCTTACAGCAGCCATCAATGGGTTTCTCCCTATTTGAGGTCTTCAAGCATAGTCTTCCACTATTTTGATATTTTGTACAAAAGGATTTTTGTTGAAACGCTAGGTGGCCTGGATAATATCTGAGGCCCTTTCCAAAACTCGAGTTCTGTGGCTACAATTTCCAAGAAAATTGAAGATCAAGGATGACCTTTTTAAAAAAATTACCCTGTAGTGCTAAGCATTATTGTTCTCATTCAGAAGTACCCACTGAGTTCTTGCTAGCTAATAGATGTTTCCTTTTAAGGAGCAGAAAAAGCAGAAAGGGCATTCTTTGCTCGGTAGAGAAACTCGATGACAACGCCTCCTCTCTTCATCTTCTCAGTTGTTCCCTGGCAAACTGAACCCAGGATACTGATAACGTGGATTAAACTTACTTTATTTGTTTAGATAGTCATAAAAATCAGTATTGTTTTTTTTCTTATTTACCAAGGCTTATTAAAGAACACACTGATTTATTAGACATTTCAGGGCCAAAAGTTCAAGCAGTAGATTTAGAGAAGACAATTTATTCAAGTGTCTCAGTAACAGGAATATGGGAAACTCAGAATGGTTTACTGAGGAAGAGCCATGATGCTCCCTTTGTGTATTGTTGCTACTGCTATTTGTTAATATTTTTCTTGATTTTCATCAAACAGTGATTCTGAAACTCTCTGAAATATCAGCCACACAGTTTGCAGTAAAATGCCTCTGAGCCTTCCTCACAGGATTGTAGATTTAGAGTGGGAAGAAATCTTGGATATCTGAACCTCTTTACCCAACCTTATTCTACATATGAGGTAACTGGGGTCCAGAGGGCTAAGTGACTTGTCCAAAATCACACAAGTAGTAACAGAGTCAAGATTTGAACCCGGTACTCTGAATCACAACCTAGCACCCTGTTATTGCATACAGTATTTTCTTGGTTCTGTTCATTTTGCTCTTCACTATTTCATGCAAATCTTTCCATGTTTTTCTAAGATCATTGAACTCGTCATTTCTTATAGCACAGTAGTGCTACCACAATGCTATCACAATGAGATGCCACAGCTTGTTCGGCTATTTCCCAATTGATGGATATCCCTGCAATTTCCAGTTCTTTGCCACCACAAAGAGAGCTGCTATAAAGGACATATGAAGGAAGATGCTTTCTGTATCCAGAAAAAGAACTGATAAATAGAAATATGTATAGAACGATTTTACATATATTTGTATTTAATGGTAGCCATCTCTAGGGCGGGGGGAGGGAAGAAAAAAAAAAGTTGGACACTTACTAGCTGAGTGACCCTGGGCAAGTCACTTCACTCTATTTGTTTCCTCATTTATAAAATGAGCTAGAGAAAGAAACAGCAAACCACTCCAGTATCTTTGCTAAGAAAACAACAAATAGGGTCATAAAGAGCAGATATGACTGAAAGATTACTGAACAAATGACCTCTTAGGTTCCTGCTGCTTCTAAATCTCTGATTTTAATCTATATTTTGTATGAAAATGGAAACTCACTGAGGTATACATGTCGATGAACTAGAACTTGCTCCATTGAAAGTTGTCCTTTGTTAGAAATCAGTTAAAATTAGGGAAGGGCTGGACAAATTGTGGTGCATGAAAGTGAAGAAGTACTATGGTGCCATGGGAAACAATGAGTAGGAGGAATTCAGAGAAACTGGAGAAGAGATGTCTAAACTGATACCAAGTGAAGCAAGAAAACAATGTAAACAAGGACTACAATAATGTAAACAAAAAGAACCATCAAGTGAAACTTGAATGTTGTATAAGCATAATGACTAGTCTTGGTCTTAGAGAAGAGACTGAGAAATGCACCACTCTCCTCGTGGAAGAGGAGGGTGCCTAGGGAGTGTGCAATGATGCATATCCTGTGGAACGAGATGGTTGTGTCTGCTGGTTTTTCTTTACTATTTTGGTTACATGAGAAGGCCCACTTGCAGAAGTGGGGGAGGATGAATAGGGCAGGATGAGAGAAGAATATCCAAAAATGATGGTGGAATTAATTTAAAAAAAAAAATTTGATCATTTAAACGTCTGGTCCTTTCTTATCATGTACTGCAGAAGGACTGGAATTGGTCACTCCCCAGATCAGAGAGTAACATTTCATAGTTACTTTTTGACTGACTATTGAAATGCTTGTTAAGATCAGAGACTTGTTCAAGGATCCATGGCCTTTTAATTTTACCACCAAGACAACAGAATCTATGAAGAAAGAAATGCCCATTAATTATCAAGTTACTACCCAAAAGTTTGACCTTTTTCAGGATCGCAGAATGCTCCCTATGATGTCTTCTTTTACTCCGTCAGCCTGGTTACCTGTAGTATTCAGTTGGCAATTAATGATACGCTCTTTTAGAATTATTTGCGTGGATCTATTAGAGTTCTTTGTGTTGTTATTTGTCTCAAATATTTATTCCTGTGTCCTTGGCTAGATTTCCTGCTAGGGTGGGAAGAGGGGAAGGACAGCAGTATGAGCAGTGGCTATAAAATCATGAGACTGGTTTTAATAAACAAATACCATAGCATGTCAGAGCTGGAAGGGGTTTCAGAAGCAACGTCATCCAACTCATAATCAAATATGATTTTTTCTCTACAACATGCCCCTAAAGAAGTCATTTACCCTTTGCTTGAAGAACTATCCCTTTCTTTTCCATTTAAAGCCCTTTTGATGTTTTATTAGAATCCAGGCAAATATAGTCTTGTTGTTCAGTTGTTTTAGTCATGCCAACTCTTTGTGACCATATTTGAGGGTTTCTTCACAAATATACTAGAGTGATTTGTCATTTCCTTCTCCAGCTCATTTTACAGATTAGGAAACTGAGGCAAACAGGGTTAAGTGATTTGTCTAGGGTCACACGACTAGTATATGTCTGAGGCCAGATTTGAATTCAGGTCTTCCTGACTCCAGGCCCAAAGCTGTATCCGCTGTGCCACCTAGCTGCCCCCAAAGTACAGTCTTACCAGCCCACGTTGGGTACATGGCCAAGAACTTGTCATTGCTACATCTTAAGCCATGGTCCAGCAACACAAATGCCATTCTCATATACTATATTCTTAGCCAGCTGTTCACTTTCCAAATCTGCTTCTGTCTTTCTGCATTCCCTGCCTTTGATCAAGAGCAATGATGAAAACACCTCTTGTTTTAGAAGATTTTCATTGTGTCAATCGATAGTCATTTATTAAGCACCTACTGTGTGCCAAGCACTGTATTAAGTGCTGGGGACACAAAGAAAGGTAAAAGACAGTCCTTGAGGACAGCTCCTTGAGAAGCTCACAATCTAAAGAGGATACAAGATGCAAATAACTACGGATAAACAAAAGCTATATATAAAATATATTTGTGGAGATAGGACAGATAAGTAAATAAATAGACAAATGAACAAATGCACTATAGTCTCTAAGAAGAATTCCAAAAGACATTTGTTTCACTAAAGTGCTGCCATATTGGAATGGGTATACAATAAGCATCCCAAGACACCATCTTTAAAGGAATAACATTTATTTTGAAGTATTCTTTAGCCTTTTCATAATTAGCCCTGTAATGTTATAGCTTCATCTCTGACCTATCTATAATCTCCTCAGTTCCTAGTCCAGTGCTCAGCATGTAGTAGGTACACCATTAATATTTATAGGTTGTACTGAATTGGACTGGCTTGGCTTTATTGTCCCAAACAGTTCTAGGAACGTTTACCATATGTGAAGCAGAAACCCGGTGGCCATTTACTGACTAAGACACGTCTCAGAGAACATTGGACCAGGAGTCAGGAAGGCATTTAAATTTGGCCTCAGACACTTAATAGCTGTGTGACCCACTTAACCTTTGTCTGTTTCAATTTTCTCATCTATAAAATGAGGATGATAATAGCATCTGCCTCCCAGGGTTGTTGTGAGGATCAAAGAAGATAATATTTGTAAAATATTTTGCAAAACTTAAAGTGCTGTCTATATAAATTATTATTATTATTATTAGTTCATATTATTATGAAGTAGCTTTGTCTTCCTTTGGCCTCAGTTTCTGGAGGAAGCATGAATTTAACTTCATATGTAGTCAAGTCATTTCTAAGTAACATTCAGATGCTGCATATGGATAGAGGTTTACAGATAAACTTTCCCCCCTCTTCCCCCATCTACCCCTACACCTCCCCCACACACCCCCAGTGGACTAATTAACACATTCCTGCATTCTGCTTGAGGTCTGACTAAAGCTCTGAGTTTCCTTCCCAGAAGATTCAATCATTATTGTTTATTAATTTGCTCAAAATTAGATAACAAGCTTCCATCATTTCCTATGCTAATCTAAACCCACCTGAGGAAACGTATAATATAGTATCAGTAATTACTCAGGGAAACATACTCAGAAGACCTTAGTGGTCATATTTTCCGGGATGCAGGTTGCTGACTTCCTCAGAAGAAGGAATGGGGTAGCCATCTCTAGGTAGGGGTGGGGGAAGGGAAGAAAAAAAAAAGAAATGTACATGATAACTTTATCATATGTTTGAAAGGAATAGCAAGTTGTACTTAATAGATTTGCAGTTCCATGTACAATCACCTTTTGCTTTATTCCATAAATTAAAAAAAGGAGTGGGGTCGATGGTAGAGGCAGCAGGGTGGAAGGAGCATTATACTTGTAGTTACATGACTTGGGATTGAGTCTGGGTTTGTCTGATACTCAATTTCACCACTTCTAAGATGGGAATAGTAATTCTTGCATCAAAATGTGGTATAAAGGAAATGTTGCTAAAAATAGGCAGACTGGGATACAAACCGAACCTCTGATACTTATTAGCTGTGTGAAAATTGGTAAACTCCTTAAGCTCTCTAACTTTCCTTACCCAAGTGTTTTAAGAAAGGGGCTTTTTCAACTTTAAAGTCTATAGAAATATGAATTGGTCTTATAATGACCTACTTCATAGGAGTGTCAAGAGGAAAAGAATGGAGCGAGGCACTTTGAACCCATAAAGTGTTAGGGGAAAGTGAGCTACTGATTTTGTTTTTTTTTTCCCGGAGGGGAGAAGGGAAAGCAATTGGGGTCAAGTGACTTGCCTAGGGTCACACAGCTAGTAAGTGTGTCAATCGTCTGAGCTCACATTTGAACTCAGGTCCTCCTGTCTCTAGGGCTGGTGCTCTACTCACTATGCCACCTAGGTACCCCAAGTTATTGATTTTCTAAGGCCCCTCTATATGAACATTGATTTGACCCTAGGACAAATAGATGGAAATACAGTGGGCTAATTTTTATCAGCAGGTGAGTTAGTAGCTGCTATGCCTTTTTCCCTGCCAAAAGAGATAGTTCTGTGCACTGCCTTGTCATTTGGGAGTTGGAACCCAACATAACTCTTCAAGTCCTGTAATTCTGGGTCTGGGTCTCAGGCCAAGATCTGTTCCACCCTAGAGAGCCCCTCCTAGTACAGATTTAAGTTGTAGGACTTCATTTGGAGATAGACACAACCGAGAGTGCTTAAATTAGACAAGAGCAGACTTGCGAGGGTATCATACTTGCCTTCAATGAATAAATCAATCAACAAGCATTTATTAAATGACTACTGTGTGCTGGACACTGCACTAGGTGCCAGGGATTTAATGAAGATAATGGTCACTGCTCTGAAGAAGCCTATGGTATCAACTGTTTTAAGTCCTGTCAAGTGGAAAAGGGAAGTCTTACTTTGCTTGGGCATAGAGGGCGGTAGGAACAAAGGATGGAACTTGCAAAGAGACTTATTTCTGTTTGAGGTAAGAAACATTTTTCTACTAATTAATGCACTGTATTGCAAACACTTTTTGCTCAGAGAAAAGAATAATTTCTTGATGTAAGCAACTGCACTGTCCTCTAGAAGAGTCAGCCTTGGCTTTGGGTTCTTCCTCACTGTTAGTTATGTTATAGACAGGATTCTTATTTAGGTAAGAATTGGACTACATGGCTTCTGATGTCCCTTCCTCCTCTGAGATTCCGTGAAGCCCAACCCATTAGAAGGAAATTGCTCAGAATTCTGACACATCACAGAGAGGCAGTGATGGGTATTAGTGGACTACCGCTGGGCTTAGAGTGAAGAATGCTTGTCTTCAGGAGCCATCTCTGATGTTTATTAGCTATATGGCCTTGGATAAGTCATTTGACTGATCTGAGCCTCACTTCTCTTATCTTTAAAATGAGAATAATAATGCCTATACTACCTATCTCATTGGGTTGTCAGTAAGGCTCAGTGACATAATGTACTTTGTAAACTTGAGAGTGATAAATAAATGTCAGTTATTGGTTGAAGAGGGAGATTGTTGGGATAGGTAGAACAGACAACAGTGAGATACTTATCCTTTTAATCTCCCCTAAGCTATTCTTACAATAGAGATAGAAGCACGTTTGATAGCATGAACAGCAAAACTGGGAAGATTGTTTTAATAAGGAAGAATCAGCTGGAGGTAATAACTATTCAAATTTAAGCGAGAATTTGTGGTTGTATATTTCCAACCCTCAACCAAATCAATTGATTTGGGGTGTGGGGATAGAGGAGGAAACACGGTTTTTTTTTAATTGAATGATTTTTTAAAAATATTCAATATCAATGCAACCAACTGAACTTAATTAGCAAGTACCTATATTTAAAATAATTAATTTGTAATATATCTTATCATTTTCTATTGTGTAGGCATCTTCTGAAATAGCCTAGGAAAACGATTACTACTACAACCAGTATTGTTTTGAGGCTCTGGTTCCTTGATGAGTACGTGTCCTCTTTTGATGTCAATTTACTTATTCATTCAGTGCCTGCTGTATGTAAGACATTCTACCAGATACTGGTAAGTAGAGAAATGGGGAAAAAAAGAAAAAGAAAGAAAGAAGATAGCATCGTCATTTTTATTATATTGATTCTTCCTATTCATGAACAGTATTTCTCCAATTACTTAAGATTGCATACAGTCTTTTATAATTGTATTTATATAGTTGCATATCTTGATAGGTAAACTTCCAAGTATTTTATGTATTCTAAGATTATTTTAAATGGAATTTCATTTTTTATATCTTTCTGCCGAGTTTCATTGGTATCATGCTAAAATACTGATAATTTGTGTGTATTTATTTTCTCTCTTACAAGTTAGATGAAGTTACTGTTTTGATTAATTTTTCATTGATTCTCTAGGGTTTTCTAACCATTTAGCCATATCATCTACAAAGGGTAATAATTTTGTTTCTATTTTATCCATGCTTATTCCCTCCCTTTCTTTTTTTCTTATCTTATTACTTTAGTTAGCATTTCTAGCACTATGTCAAATAGAAGTGGCAACAGTGGACATACTTGTTTCATCCCTGATCTTATTGGAAAAAAATCTAGTTTATCCCTATTGCACATAATGATGGTTCTTGGTTTTAGATGTGAACTATTTATCATGTTAAGACTCGATAATTCTGCTCAACCAAATGATCAACCATTGTAGAAATGCATTTCTGAACATGACCAATGTGGGAACTTGTTTTGCATGATTACTTATGTGATTTTCTTTTCCTTCCTTCCTTCCTTCCTTCCTTCCTTCCTTCCTTCCTTCCTTCCTTCCTCCCTCTTTTTCTTTTTCAATGGAGGAGATGGGATGAATGCTAGATAGTAGAAAAACTCAATTTTTAAAACAAAGCAAATAAGATAGATGTGTTCCACGACTCTGTTTACCAAGCTGGAGAATTAAATGAGAATATATCCATGAACTAAATCTGTGATTTCACGACTATAGGAAACTCCCAGGTAAAGGAACTCCCTCTATCAATTCTGCTTGACACATTCTCTGCAACTTATAATTCTCAGAGAGCTACCTAGAGTACAAAGAGGTAAGTGATTTATCCAAAGTTACTCAGCTAATTTGTGTCAGATGCTTGAAGTCCTATCATGCTCCTGGCTTTGATACTAGCTCTCTATCCACTAGTTCTATATGCCGTAACATAAAAATGCAAATTCAAAGCAAAACAGAAAAGCCTTACCAAAATGTCTTTCCAATTGATCCAGACATGCTTGTTTTCTTGTTTGTTTTTAGCAGGGAAGGAAGAAGCTTTGAATTTTCCATTCAACATCCATCTAGAAGGCTCCCTCAGAGGAGACTGGTACCAGAAGTAAAATACAAACCTCATAATTGATTTTCAGTTATCTAGTGATCATCTTAGGCCTTGAGGCCTCTGAACCTCCTTTCCTTCACCACCTTGCTTTGTCCCAGGTTGTCTAGCAGGTCTAAGCTGAAAGGGCAGGGAATTGGGAACTTTTGTTGTTCAGTTGCTTCTGTTGTATCTGACTCTTTGTGACCCCTTTGAGGTTTTCTTGGCAAAGATGCTGAAGTGATTTGCCATTTCCTTCTCCAGCTCATTTTACAGATGAGGAAATTGAGGCAGGGTCATACACTTAGTAAGTGCCTGAGGTCAGATTTGAACTCAGGTCTTCCTGACTCCAGGCCCCTCACTCTATCTAATGTACCACTTAGCTGGATACAGAAATGTATAAAGAAAAGAATAAAAGGGATTCAGGAAGGGCTGGGATTCCCTATTCCACTTTCCATTTTGTCTACAACCAATATGGCAAGAGAAGTAAAAAATATCTGTTGCGTCATCTTGGAAAAGGGTGGTGAATTTACCTTCACTGTCAAAAGGCAGATACTTTGCTACTATCAAGAGATAGATATTCTTGAAGCAGTCTAGGACTACATATTTACTGTCCAGAAATTTCCCCCCCAGTGTTATACTCTTGTTTATTTGAATTCTGATCCCCATGTTCCCAGTTTTGTTTGACATCATCTAAACAAAACATAGAGGATGATGGATCAAATTCACTTAAGAAAGTGACACAGACACAATGAAATCTAGAAACACTGTAGTTTTGTATCCTTTTTGTCCTAACAGAAAAGAACCAATCTATTTGTCTTCTTATGAGACAAGAATCCAGTTTCTTTCTCCACTAAATTGCCCTTTTATTTGCCCAAACTGGTAATTTAATTTTATATTTGAAATTGTGAAGTTTTTAAAATTGCTTTTTAAAATTCGCAGTTCAGAAATATCTGGAGATGTTTTCTCTTCCTTTTGTTAGTCTGTCAATGCTAACAGCTGGAAGGAGAGAAAATCAGAAAATGACATCCTTTCATTAAATAAGGCCTAGATGTTTGAGAAAAACGTCCTTGGTTTACCCCCAACATTTTAGATGCAGCCAGCTTTGCCAACTGCAGCCAATATTGGCCTCTGGGGAAGAGAACTCCCAATCCCAGAACTTATTAAATGCAAAATGCCTTGTTGAGGAAATGTTAAAGCTGAAAATGTCAACTCTAAAAATGTCAAGAAGTATAGAGGTTCTCATAACGCTGCTAATTTGCTCTTCCTGTGTGTCATTTTCCTATTTGTGAATATGCCTTTAACAGATTGAACATTTGTCAGAGGTGGGAGGTAGGATGCCATGGCTTCTGGGTGATATTGCATACATTAACCTTAATAAAATGACCAGGATGCTTGCATTTATTTACTGGATACAGAATGTATAAACATTTAATGTGATAGGAAAAAGAAGGCACTTTATGACCCTGACCAGGAGGCAGAAAAGTACAAATAGAAAAGACATGATACCTCCAACTGTATAAAAAGAAGTCCCCTAAATAATATACTCTCTGAAGATAAAATGGGTAGCTTAGTTTTATGACCATTTCACTCTTATTTTCTCATCAAGCAAATTGTTTTTGGTGGTTTGGGGAATAACATTTATCAGCTGGACCAGATGGGATGTCTCCTTGGGTGATAGGTATGGGTAAGCTTGGTTTAAAGATTGAGCCCTGTGTGGAGGAGTTTTTTGAGCTTCCAAAGAAGTGAAGGGTCATAGGATCATAGCTTCAGAGTTAGAAAGGACCTTAAATTAGGACACCTATTTCAAACCTTTCTTTTTACAGATGAGAAAATAGAGACCCGGAGAGATTAAAAGACGTGGTATTAAGTGTCAGAGACAGAATTTTAAATCAACTCCTCTGAATTCAAATCCAATGCTGTTTCCAATGATTTTATATGTTGCCTGGTGTGCCCATCACTCATTTATTTAATCAAAAAGCATTTATCAAGAACCTAGTCTGTTGTAAGATGCTATTTAGGATGCAAAGATGAATTAAAACAATATCTGACTAGAGAGAGGCCATAGTCTAATCAGGTACACTAAAAACCTTTACACACATCTACAGTGCAAAGTATATTGGGAAAGAGCAATAAGGGAGCTACAAATTCAATCCAACAACAATTTCAACAAAGTTATTAGAGAACCTACTAAATGCAAGACCCTATCTCATATTCTTATACTGATAGGAAACTTCTTAGTTGTATTCTTAGCCTTGAAACTCTCCTTGATGGAAGCTAATGCTGCAAATTTCATGTCTCAAAGAATGAGGAGTGATAGCCATTTAAATTTTGTCCAGCCCAAGGATAAAGGGAGATCATGTTTCCCATTGAAAATTCCAATTTCTTGTTGAAACAAACACTTATTTCCATAGGTTTCAAGTTGCAGATACTAGTAACGGTGATTCAGAAAATAGTGTAGAGTGGAAATATTCCTAAGGAAACTAGTTTGGCTTTAGCCATATTTTCTAACTTTAACTTTTAGAGTAATATAGGCCAGGAATGTGATGGGCAGAAGAAAGATAATGACCTTGCCCCCTAACTTTAGTTTTGTTCTCATGCTTTTCCCCCACTTCTACTTATTTCCATAGGAGACCAAAAGAATCTTGCAGTTGAAAATTTGGGAGGTACACAAACCCAGAGAGCATTTGGTAAGTTGCTTCTAAAAGCAGCCTTTAAATTGATGATGATCAGATGCAGTTTAACAATGGGAAATTCAGCAAGGAGCCCCAGGAATTTCTAACTCTAAATCAGAGTTAGGCCTCTGAAAGAAATTCTGCCTTTGATGACAGGAAAGTCAAGGTGAAAGAGTAAACTTATTATGTCTGAAAGCTCTCATTGGTTATCTGGAGTGGCTCTGTATTCTAAAGAACTTGGCACCTAGATCAAGAGATCTCCAGCAGAAGAAACATCTAGACCCCCGAAGGATTAAAACAATAAGCACATCCCCTCCCCTCTCATGGGAGAAAAACTACAAGGATTCTCACCCATGCCCACTCCAGCAATGTATAAATGTATAACATCTGGCCTTTCTAAAGGAGTTATAACAAAAATAGTCTGGGCAAGCTATCTTAGACCCAGAGGATAAAGTAGAAATTGAAAGAATCAAACTCCAAAATGAAAACTTTCAGGAATATTAGAGCCAAAATCCCGAGCTCTCAGGTCAAGGAAGAAATACTGCAGGCAGTCACAATGAATTCAAGTACCAAGTCAAATTCAAGTTCCAAATAAAAATTATAAGAATAAGAGTCACTTTCCAATTTATCTCAAAGGATATAAATAGGCAGTTTTCTGAGGGAGAAATCTAAGCTATCAATAGCATATGAAAAAATATTCACTAATAGTTAGAGAAATGCAAATTAAAACAACTCTGTTTTAAAACATCAGACTGGGTAAGTGGACAAAAAAGGCAAATGACAAATGCTGGAGTAGCTGTGGAAAAATCAGCACATACTTTAATGCATAGTTGGTAGAACTCTGAATTGTCCCAGCCATTCTGGAAGGCAATGTAAAACTATGTCCAAAAAAGCTAGTAACTATGCATACCCTTTCACCCAGACATATTACTGCAACTAGGTCTATAGCTCAAAGAGATCAAAGAAAGAGGGGAAGGACACATATGCACAAAAATATTTATAGAAATTCTTTCTATGGTAGGGAAGAACCAGAGTGCAGATTAAAGTATCTTTTCTTTCTTTTTTGACATTGTTAATGCAGGAATTTTTTTTGCATGGCTATACATATTTGTAACATTGTATACATTATAATGCATTGTATTTAGCTTTGTTCTTTTCATCTCCTCAATGGGTAGAAGAGGGGAGAAAGGAGGAAGAGAATTTAGAACTGAAAATAAAATTATATTGAATTTTTAGAAAAGAGATGGTTAACAAATATCTAGAAAGGGTAGCAGTAATTTACAAAAAGTCAGCGTGGTTTCACTAAGAATAGGTCATACCAGACTAACCTCATTGCTATTTTGTCAGGATTCCTTAACTAAGAGATAAGGAGAATGCTCTAGATACACCAGATTTTGGCAAAGCTTTTGGTATTCCCAAATAAAGATTAGTCTTGTGGAAAAAACAAATAAAAACCAAAACCAAAAATAGTCTGGGCAGAGTCCTGTCTTCCCCACAGGGAAGTGAACATGTCAGTTGAGGACTCCGGCTAAAGTCAAAAGTGAGGAATAGAGAATCTCCGTAAAAGTTCTGTCTGGAGACAGTCATGAAACCAGTAAGGCAGCAAGGAGCCAATTCTCAACAGAGACTATATGCCATACCCATACACCTGGCAGAGACTCTACATATGGCAGAGTACAATGTGGTTCTATGCTACATGAGATTAATAGGCATGGAGCAGGCCTGGCAGAAGTAGCAAAATTATGTCAACAAAAGATATTTAATGTTCTGCATAAGTTGCCACTCCATGTGAGTGTCCTGGCCATCTATGTCACCTATGTGCATGTCTCTACATATGTGTTCCCTAACATGTGTCTACCCTTCCTTTCAATGGTGTATTTATGGGAAAGTTTATATAGAAAATTTATATTATTCTGTTTGGGGAGTGGGGCATGTTTTATTACTACTTTTCTTACTATATCACCCAATGCCTTTGCTTTGAACTACTTGGGTCTTCTGGTTAACTAGTTATATAAATGCATTGTGCATTGGAGTTTTTGAATGATGATTTTGAGTGGATATGGCCCCACAGATAACCTGGAACCTGGAGTAGCCTTGTCATGGAAACCTACTATGCAAATGCAGTGGGGGATGCCCCAGGATGCTACAATAAAAATCCAGATTTAAATAATGTTTTATCTTTCATAGTCCAGTTAGGGAAATAGCATAGGTACTAGTCTTGCCATTTTACAAATGGACAAAACGAGGATTAAATTTGTCCAAAGTCATATAGCTAGAATATATTAGAGCTAGGGGCCGAATCGAGCTTTTCTGACTCCCAGTTTAGTGTTCTGTTCACTAGATTGTGCTGCCTCTTCCCAGAAATACAAATGACATTCTTAAACGAAGATTCATGGCCACTAAGCAGCCCCTAGTTCTGGGAGAAGATTGAGGCAGGAGAATGCTCACCTGGAGCAGACAGGCTGTGATGCATCCTCCCTGTCTAGCCTCAAAATCACACTCTCATTCCTTTTTTCTTTTGACTTCATTTCCACTCAAAAGAGTAACCTTATTCCAAGACAGCGTGTCCTACAGATTTTGGTTCAGACTAATTACCTCCAGGAGACCGCTGAGGTCTGAGGTCTCTTTTCACTTCTGACACGCCACTCCGGAGCCCCTCCCTCTGATTGGAGAGGGTGGAGGATGAACTGTGGGAAACTCCTCCCACATTCTCCATTTAAAGAGGGTGCCCAATGTGGTCATCTCACCACTTCCCACCCAGCTGCTTGTCTGTGGACTTCATCATTCCTGGGGCAGGGTCCCCTCCCACACCCCTGCTTTTTATTTTCCTCTTGTGTGTTGTCACCCATCAAACTGTGAGCTCCTTGAGAGCAGGGACTGTTTGCCTTTCTTTGCATCCTCAGCACTTAGCACAGAGCAGGGCACACAGTAGGCACTTAATGAACGTTTATTGACTGATTGACACAATGGCAGAATTGGGCTGGCTTTATCTATAGATAGCATAAGCGTTTGCCTATATGATTTGGTTTCAGAAACAATTGGACATTTCTCCTTGTTTTCCAAAATCTTCCTCTCAACTTACCAATATTCTTCACTTCACCCTGCAACATTGTTTGAAATTCTGTTAGGGAAGGGGAGGGGAACAAGCATTTATTAATCACCTACTATATACTAAGAGCTTTATAAATACAATCTTGTTTGATCCTTGCACAACCCTGGGAGGTAGATGCTATTATTATCCTCATTTTACACCTGAGAAATTAGGGTAAGTAGAGGTTAAGTGACTTGCTCAGGGTCACACAATTAGTCTGTAAGAGAAAATCCTTTTTTAAAGTATAATAAACCACCTCTCCCCTAAGCTGAGCTATTTGTTATTCACAACTTGGAGGAAATTACAACCAATAATCAGGTATTTGCTACCTAACAGCTAGCTGGGACCAACAAATTAATGTAAAATATATTTTTATTGAAGTGAGAGTTAGACAAGGAAAAAGTCATTTTGGAATTTGAGAAACTCCTGTAAAGCACAGGACTATAGAGATTTGTTGTGGTTGACAAGGATGAGCAAGTAGGGGGCACAATGAAGCCACTGAACACTCAGGGATGATGAAGGAGGCGCTTTGGAAGTGGAAGAGGGATGCAGAAGGGAAGGTGAGATGCAACCAAAGATTGATTTTACTAGATAGATGGGGTGGGGGGGGGAGAGAAAGAGAGAGAGACAGAGAGAGAGAGACAGAGAGAGAGAGAGAGAGAGAGAGAGAGAGAGAGAGAGAGAGAGAGAGAGATGGATGGACAGATGGACAGACAGATGGGCAGACAGATAGAGATAGATAGATAAATAGATGGATAGATGAGCAGGTGGGCTGGCAGACAGACAGACAGACACAGACACAGACAGGCAGACAGACAGATAGATGATAGATAGGTGGATGGATAGATAGGTATAAATAAGGTAGATGATAGGTAGATAGAGGGATAGATGACACATAAATAGGTAAGTAGATAGATGGATAGAAAGGTAGATGATAAGTAGTAGATAGATTATAGGTAGATTATAGACAGAGAGGTAGATAGGTGGACAAAACATTTATTAAGTTCTTGACATGTTCCAAGCACTGTGCTAAACACTGGGGATACAAAGATAAAGAAGTAAGACAGTCCTTGCCTTTAAGGGTGCAATATAACCAGCAAAGAAGAGGAGGAGGAGAAGTCCAGAGTGTCAAGTTCTGAACAAAGCTGAACATAGCTGGGACACCCTTCTGAAAAAGTGGCCTAGGCCGGGAATCCCTAGTTAGGAGAGAGGACCTCCAGAGCAGAACCATTTCCAGGACTGGAAGGTGGTTCATGAAGAAGAGGAGAAAGAGGATAAAATAATCTGGAGAGTCAAGTTGGGTGTGGAAAAAATAGGTATGTAATATGCATATATGTTTCTGTATGTATATGTCTACATACATGTATAAACATTTCAATATTTTGGTGTTTCCATTAATTTATGTCTTCATGGATGTGGGTCCTCTCTTCAGGGGTGCAGTTCATGACTCATCCACATGAGGTCCGATGGACTTCTTGTCCATGGTCTATCATGTCCATAGAGGATCTATTCAAAATGTGATAGTAGAGTCTTCCTCCAATTCCTTTAGCATTTTAATGTAGCTCTTAGTTCATTTCTCAGGTAGGTGAAACTAGATTGTACTGTGTTACCAATAGTGACTTGTATTGTCAAAGAGATCATCAAGGAAACATGACCAGGGAAGAGGATAAGCTAGTCATGTTCCAAGACTGAGAGATAACAGAGAAAGAAACTAAGAGCTACATTAAAGTGCTAAGGGAATTGGAGGAAGATTCTACTATATATGCATATTACAGTTGTTCCTGTAGACAGGCCACACCTAGGTTAGTTCAGGACCGTAATGGAGCAGCCTTCTGCACTAAAAGACTAAAGGTAAACAAAGACATTTGCCCCAGGGAGGTTGGCTCAGATTTAATAGAGGATGTTTGCAGGCTTTCAGTCCTGCTCAACCTATAAGGTTTAACCGCTGTACAAACTGAATTAGAACACTAAAGCCCAACTGTTTGTTTAGTTTGATTATTTACTTAATCCTGTTTCTAAGGCAGGTGGCCTCCTTGGGTCACCAAACCATGGCTCTGACCCTCCCCCACATTACTTCTTCTGGCCAGTCTTCTTAATCATAGTGGGGGGAGGGGAAGAGAGAGAAGGAAAGGGCAGCCTTGAAATGCAGAACCAGGAACTCTCAGTTGCATGCGTGTTGTTTTGCTATTAAGAACCATAATTTACTCTAATTGCATTTTCAATGGTTGCATAAAGGCCCTTTTCCACTTTCTTCTTGTAAAGGTAAGGGTTGGATTCCATAGGTGAGTCTATTGTGTGCCCTGCACAAACAATTGACCTCTTAGGCCACTAGGGATGCAGTGGAGAAAAGACTAGGGCTGGGGAGGAACTGATAAATGGAGTGGCCAACAAGCAGGAAGGCCTCAAAGAAAAACGCTGAAAATAACGTCCAAATTGGCTCATCTGTTGCTTGGTTTTGGTGCAGTCTTTGTTTTTTCCCCCTTAATAAACTTTCTCAATAAACTCAAAAGTTGCTCCAGGATCAAATACAAAATGCTCTGCTTAGCCTTCAAAGGCCTTCATAACCTAGCCCCCTAATCTTTTCAGTCTTCTTACACCCTTACACTCCCCAACACACACTCTTCTATTTAGTGACACTAACCTCCTGGCTGTTCCACTAACAAAGTACTCTTGGCTTTGGTCATTCTCTCTCCCTGTCCCTCATGCCTAGAATACTCCTCTCCTCTGCTGGGACTGTTGACCTCCCTGGCTTCCTTTGATTAAGTTCCAACTAAAATTACACTTTCTACAGGAAGCCTTTCCCAACCCCACTAGTCAATTCCCTCTTTTAGTTATTTTTTATTTTATTTTAGTTATTTTGTTTTATATTATTTTATATATTTATTATATGTTATATTTATATTATTTTATATGTTGATAATATTTATAGTTTATATTATTTTAGTTATCTCCTATTTATCCTCTGTACTGCCTGCTTTGAATACGCAGACAGTTCTCACTTTACATAAATTCCAAGGAGGGGGAGGGGCCACGGGAAGTCCCACGAGGGGAGGGGAGGGAAAGGTATACTTCTGCTAAGGAAGAACTAGTTTTCTTTGTTTACATGGTGTCTCTGCCATTAGATTGTAAGCTGCTTGAGGGCAGGGACTGTCTTTTGCCTCTTTTTGTATCCCCAGCACTTAGCGCTGTGGCTAGTACATAGTAAAAGGTTGTTAATGTTTACTAATTGATTGATCGATTGGTTTTAAAACTGTTATTCTTTGTTGTGAGAGGCAACATTGGCATAGAGGATAGGGAGCTGGCTTCCAAACTAAGAACTGGGTTTAAATTTCATCTCTGACACATGTACTGGCTGAGTGACTTCTTTGGCTGATTTCTCCAAAATGGCCCAGGAACCTCATTATTGGGATAACTGTAACCCTCCCCTCCAGTCCCCTCCGGTCCCCTCCCCTCCCCTCCCCTCCCCTCCCCTCTCCTCTCCTCTCCTCTCCTTATCAACCTTGTAAGGTTGTAAGATCTTATCAACCTTGGTGCTCTACCTCATCCCTACCTTCTATCTCTCTGATTGGAGGGTGGAGCCATGAATTCCAATCTTCCTCTTAAGGAGGGAGCTCAGTTCAAATATCTCATTTCTCACTTGGCTGCACTGGTCTGTGATTTCTCCTACGCCTCAGCATATTGCCTGGCACACACTAGGTGCTTAATGAATATTTATTGACCGCTTAGCTGAGTGACCCTGGATAAATCACTTAACTTCATAGTGCTCTACCGCCTAGAGACTAGACCACTCTCTGACTGTTAAGTTGCAGAAAAGGTGCTAATCTTTACTGATAGATGGAGTTTCCTCATCCGGGATTTTTCTATACCAGTAATAATTACAGAGAGACTTTTTTTCCCTGCCCTTCCAGTTATCATACTGGAAGCTCAGCTGCCATCTTTTCATAATGTTTTCCCATAAGACGTTCAGAATTAAGAGATTCCTCACCAATAAGCAGAAGAATCCCATTTCTCAATGGATTCTAAATGAAGATGGGCCATTAAGATCTGGTACGGCTCAAAAAGAAGACACTGGAGAAGGACTAAGTTGAGTTTATAAAGAATGGCCAGGACAGTGACAAACAAATTTATTCTAATACCAAATCTAAATCCCTTCTCATGCCACTCATCCATCATCCCTGATAAAAAGTAAAAGATACTGACCTCCCATTTGGTGACAACTAGGAGGTGCAGCCTGAAGTCAGGAAGTCCTGAGTTCAAATCCAGCCTCAGACCCTAGCTGTGTGGCTATGGGCAAGTCTCTTAACCTCTGTTTGCCTCTATTTTCTCAGCTGTAAAATGGGGGTAATAAAAGCACTTACCTCACAGGATTGTTTTAAGGATCAAATGAGATATTTGTAAAGCATTTACTTTATCCTGAAATATAGTAGGCACTATGTAAATGCTTATTCCTTTTCTCCTCATTTTGGAAACTGTCCACTAAGACAGACTTAAAAAATTACTGTTAAAGAGTTTCTTCTTTCCCTTACTTTTTCATAGACCGAATTCATGAATTCAATATGAAATGTATATGTGCTATCTTTTAAATTACTCTCATCTGCATCTCTGTTTGTGTCCTATCTGTGTATTTTTGGGTGCACTAGAAGAAGAGGTGTCTATGATGAAGAAAGTTGCTGATTTACATCAAGAAGAACTGAGTTCAAATCCTGCCTCAAACACCCGCTGTGTGATTCTAAGAAGCAAAGTCATTTAACCTCTCTGAATTTGTTCCGTCATATAGGAAATGGAGTTAAAGAGACTGGGGTGTGTGGGGTGTTCAAGGAGGACTAGCACCTCTGGTGTGAGGGCTGCCAAGACCTTTTCAGGTTTGCTTTCCACCTTTAGTGTCCACCTGATTCACCTAACTCTCACCTGTGGCTCCAAGAAGCCGTAGCATACACAGCGACTATACCCAGTAACCAAGGGGTCTCAAATCTGTTGGCGAGTTAGGGGGATGTTTACCCCAAGCATGTGAAGACTTCCCCTGGCTGAATGGGTGGATGAGAACAATTCGTTCCAATGGTCATGAAGCAGGCCCCGTGGAGCACATCCAAAACCAAGCCAAGGTTATCAACTGCATCCTGGCCATCACTGGGCATCCTCACTTTTATCCTGCCATCGCACTTTGATGGCTCTGGAACAGAGGGAAGCTGAAGACTTTCTGTAACTCTGCCTCGCTTAAATCGAAATGATTTTGATTAGGTTGTCTTTATTATTATTGTCGTTCATCTTTTGTTCTAGAAGACCAATGACATCGTGAGGGTGATGCCTTGACTCTCAGTGAACTGGATTTAAGTGAGGCAGAGCTTCCAAAAGCCATCAGACTCACTCTTTTCTCCAGAGCCATTGAAGTCTAGGGGCAAGACAAAAGGAAAAATGACCATTGATGGCCCATGATGCAATGGGCGACCTTGGCCTTTCTAAATTAAGGCCTTTCTCAGGCCTCAGTTTATCTGAGGCAACACCCATTCAATGACTAAGGGCTAGTTAAGAATTGAAACAATCAAGGTCCCTTCTATATGTAAGTCTACTATCCTTTGTTCTTCTACTTTATTCTCGAGGAGAAAGAAAGCTCCTGGAGGGAAGGGGCTGTTTTTCATTTGGTCTTTGCATTGCTAGTACCCAGAAAAGTATTTTGCACATGGAAGATGCTTAGTTAATGGATTGTTGGTGTAGGGGTGAAAGATGGAACGACTGAGGGAACAAAGTTCTTTTCATCGTTCACCCACCACATTGGTTTGGATTGGGTTGGATTCAGAGCTCGAAGGGATATTAGTGATTGCCTAGTCTAACCTGCTCATTTTTTACATAAGGAAGCTCAGTGTCAGAGAAGTCAAATGACTTCCTCCTCCTCCTCCTCATCATCATCATAGCTAATATATTTAGGGTCCTTACTATGTGCCAGGCACTGTGCTAAAAACTTTACAAATATTATCTCATTTGACTCCTACAACAACTCTAGGAGGTAGCTATTATTATTATAATTCCCATTTTACAGATGAGGAAACTGAAGCAAACAGGTTAGTTTAGTGACTCGCCCAGCGTTTCACAGCTAGTAAGTGTCTGAAGCTCGATTTGGATTCTGGTGTACCTCAGAGCTCTATCCACTATGTCACAGATAGGTCGTAAGAAGCAAAGTCAGGAATGGTACTCAGGTCCTAGGTCCATAGGATCATAGATGATAGAGGTGGAAAGAACAAGAGAGATCGTCTAATCCAACACTCTCATTTTATAGATGAGGAAACTAAGGTCCAAGAGTCTGAGAGACCCATCCAAGGTTATAGAGGTAAAGAGGTCATAGAGTAGTAAAGCTGGGATCCTCTGACTTACGGTCCATTTTTCTTATCATTGGACCATGTTGGGCCAAAAGACTTATGGATATGTGTTTTGAGAAGCCAGGATTGACATGAAAATGGGCAGAACCATGATTAGTGTGTGAACCCCACTCTAATAATAGCTAGCATTTATATAATTCTTTAAGGTCCTCAAAGGCCTCTCTATGTTGATCTATATGATATCTATATGATATATATATATTGATATCTATATGATCTATATTGATATATGTGAAAATGTTGTTAAAACAAAGTTGAGGAGAAAGCTTGACACTATTAAGAATTATATTTGCATAAACAGTTTACTTTATTACTTATAAGTTAGGTATAATGTAAGAATTTGCAATTCAAGAATTCAATCCTCACAAACCTCTTTAAATATAGTTAAAAGAGACTGAGAATTCTGTTGACAAAGATTGGCTACACTAAAACTCTATTTTGTTTTGTTTTGTTTTTTTCCTTTGAGATGATCAGTGTCACTTTTTATGACCCAATGCAATGGAAGCTCCTTGAGGGAATGTTTTTTTTCTTTCTTTCCTTTCTCTCTCTTCCTTTCTTCTTTCCTTTCTTTCTTTCTTTCTTTCTTCCTTTCTTTCTTTCTTTCTTTCCTTCTTTCTTTTTCTTTCTTTCTCTTTCTTTCTTTCTTTCTTTCTTTCTTTCTTTCTTTCTTTCTTTCTTTCTTTCTTTCTTTCTTTCTTCCTGAAATTTATTGCCTCGCACAGTGCTGGGCATATAATAGACACTTAAACGCTCATTGGATCATATTGAATTGAATTTCCATTACTTTAGGTAGTCAACCACTTTAGATTTCGTATTATTTCTTAGTTTTCCTCAGTTTCCCCTGGAGAGTAAGTCTACTGCTTTTTCTGGCCTTGGAGTCCCAGTATTAGCTTTTTCTTTCTTTGATCTTTGCAGGCCCAAATTTTAAATTCATAGAGGCCATCTCTTAATGCTGCCCCCCCCCCCAGTACAACCACATGAAGTGGGTGATATTCTCTTCATTCTTTGTAACCTTTCTTAAGTAGGGACTCATCCCCAAACCACAAGTTATCTTAACATTCCATAGCACACATTTCCTTAGAGGCAGGTATGAAAAACAATGTTTTCAAGGTTAGAAGTTATTGGCTTCTCTTTCTTCCGAAACCAGATGACCAAGATGTACAAACAACTTACCTTTAAAAGGTGCTAAGCATCCCTTTTATTTTTCCTTAAAAAAACTTCACATCTACAGAGGCTTTCAAATTCACCAAGTGCTTTCCTCACAAGAACCCCATGAAGCAGGTAGTGTAACTATTGGTGATCATTTTGCAGATGAGGAGACAAAGGCTAGGAAAAGCTATTATTATTGTCATCATCTACAATAGTAATTATTAATATTTATATATGTAGTGCTTTAAAGTTCACAGAGCACTTCATATATATTATCTCATTTTATCCTCACCACCGATCTGTGAAGTAGATGCTAACATTATCCTCATTTACAGATGAAGAAACTGAGTCTGAAAGGGGTTTAGTGACTTGACCTCAGTCACACAGTCTGAATCAAGATTTGAACTGGAGTCCTCTTGACTGCAGCTCTATCACTCATTCTTCTATAATAACTAGCTGCACAGGTTAAGGGACTTAGTCACAATTACGCAGATTGGAAATTGTTGAACTTAATTCTTTTTCTTTTTCCACACTTCCTCTCACAGTGGAATGAATGGGTGAGGGGAAGGCACCAGACTGAGCTCCTACGCCAGCCTTGCATAGTTAAGCTTTAAGATTCAACCTTTTTTTTCCTGAACATTTGTTACAGAAAACCTGAAGCAGATGGCTAGTGAAGCAGCACCGCTCTCTGAGTTCCATTTAAGGAACATTTTTAGGTAAACAGAAAGTTATTTTAGCTAAACTTCTACTTCTTCCATTATCTCAGAAAAGTAAAGTATAGCTGAATCATTTTGATCTGTCTGCAATTTCTGTGGTAAATCCATTGGGAAGATTCTTCCCTTTTCTTCATTCTACACAGACAGTAAAAGAGGACTGGCGGGCAAGTCACAGTCCGTAGGTCACAGAATATGCTCTCTCCCCGATTCTCTTTAAAATCTATCAGTAAAACCAATTTTCCATGGTGAGAACCCTCAACTACATCCTGGGTATCCTTCCTGAAACACCTCTCTGGGACATTTGAACAATCAGCATTAACCACAAAAATTGATAGAGAATAGACTAAGAAAAGAAATATTTGTCCCACTAACAAAACAACAACCAGGCTAATAGGCATGGAGGCAGAACCTTAGAGGCCATCAATTCCAGCATTCACTCCCACTTTGGAGGGGAAGAAATGGATGTGCAAAGATGTAAAGATATTTGCCCAGAATCACCCAGGTAGTAAGTGTCAGGGAAGGATTTAAACCCAGGTTTAGTAGACTTGCAGTCTACTGCCAAGAATAAACATTTATGAAGCACCTATCATGTGCCAGTGCCAAGTGCTACCCTATCCATGATTCCATGATGACTCATGGTGTGGAAATATGCAGGACAGATCAGTGCAAAGAATATTCTATTCCCTCTTAATGTCTATTGGTCTTGAACTCAATTACCAAGCCCAGAAAGTGAAGAAAGCTATTCATATATAGTAAACTAAAGATACTATTCAGACCCATGCGGTACAAAGCTCCCCACTAAGGAAGGGATTGCAGTTATGTCTTTATTTGGTAATGCATTTCATTTTGAGAAAACATTTCTTCTGTCCTACATTTTTCTCCTTTTCTCCCCCTCCCTGGTTCAGTGCCTTGACATAATCTTTGCATCAAGCTTGGTTTTGTTTTTGTTTTTTTAGGGAGGATTAGTTCAGACAGGAGGTATAATGGAAAGAGCAGTTGAACTCAGGAGACCTGGGCTTGCATACTGGTTGTATCGCTAGCAGGATCATAAGAAGGCAATACCATTGGAGTCCTAGGGATCAGCACCAGTATCACCCCTTTAACTATCCCATCTTAACTACTATTTCATAGATTTAGAGCTAGGAGAGACCTAGAAGTCATCCAGCTCAAGATGCTCATTTTATGGGTGAGGACACTAAAGCCTAGAGAAGGGAATTGGTTTGTCCTATTTCTTACAGGTAGAAAGTAGCAGATGGAATTTCTAAGACCATCTTTTTTTTTCTTTTTTTTCTCTTTATTTCTTTATTTAATATTTTTTAGTTTTCGACATTGATTTCCACAAGATTTTGAGTTACAAATTTTCTCCCCATTTCTACCCTTCCTCTACCCCCAGATGGTATATATTCAGGATTGCTCCTTTCCCCAGTCTGCCCTCCCTTCTGTCACTCCACTCCACCCATCCTCTTTCCCCTTACTTTCTTGTAGGGCAAGATAGATTTCTATACCCCATTGCTTGTATATCTTATTTCCCAGTTGCTTGTAAAAAACAACTTTTTTTTGAGCATTGCTTTTAGAACTTCGAGTTACAAATTTTCTCCCTTCTTCCCTCCCCACTCACCCTCCTTCAGAAGGCAAGCAATTCAACATAGGCCACTCATGTGTCATTATGCAAAACACTTCCATAACAGTCATGTTGTGAAAGACTAACTATATTTCCCTCCATCCTATCCTGTCCCTCTTTATTCAATTTTATCCCCTTGACCCTGGCCCTTTTCAAAAGTGTTTGCTTTTGATTACCTTCTTTCCCACTCTGTCCTCCTTTCTATCATCTCTTCTCTCTTATCCCCTTCCCTCCTACTTTCCTGTAGGGTAAGGTACCCAACAGAGTGTGTATGTTATTCCCTCTTTAAGTTAAGTCTGATGAGAGCAAGATTCATTCATTCCCTTTCACCTGCCCCCTCTTCCCTTCCAATAGAACTGCTTTTTCTTGCCACTTTTATGTGAGATAATTTACTTTATTCTATCTCTCCCTTTCTCCTTCTCCCAATATATTTCTCTCTCACCTCTTAATTGTATTTATTTATTTTTAGATATCATTGCTTCATATTCAACTCACCCTGTGCCCTTTGTCTATACATACATACATACATACATATATATATATATATATATATATATTTCCTTCAATTACTGTAATACTTAGAAAGGTTTCATGAGTTACAAATATCATCTTTCCATGTAGGAATGTAACCAAAACAGTTCAACTTTAGTAAGTCCCTTATGATTTTTCTTTTCTGTTTACCTTTTCATGCTTCACTTGATTCTTATATTTGAATGTCAAATTTTCTCTTGAGCTCTGGTCTTTTCTTTTTCAAGAATGCTTGAAAGTCCTCTATTTTATTGAAAATCCATATTTTGTCCTAGAGTATTATACTTAATTTTGCTGGGTAGGTGCTTCTTGGCTTTAATCTTAGCTCCTTTACCCTCCAGTATATCATATTCAAGCCCTTTGATGCCTTAACGTAGAAGTTGCTAGATCTTGTGTTATCCTGATTGTGTTTCCACAATACTTGAGTTGTTTCTTTCTGGATGCTTGCAATATTTTCTCCTTGACCTGGGAACTCTAGAACTTGGTTGTAATATTCCTAGGAGTTTTCTTTTTGGGATCTGTTTCAAGGGGCAATTGGCGGATTCTTTCAATTTCTATTTTACCCTCTGGTTCTAGAATATCAGGGCAATTTTCCTTGATAATTTCTTGAAAGATGATGGCTAGGCTCTTTTTTTTTGATCATGGCTTTCAGGTAGTCCAATAATTTTTAAGTTATCTCTCCTAGATCTATTCTCTAGGTCAGTGGTTTTTCCAATGAGATATTTCATTGTTTTCCATTTTTTCATTCTTTTGGTTCTGTTTTATAATTTCTTGATTTCTCATAAAGTCACTAGCTTCCACTTGCTCCATTCTAATTTTTAAGGTAGTATTTTCTTCAGTGGTCTTTTGGACCTCCTTTTCCATTTGGCTATTTCTGCCTTTTAAGGCATTCTTCTCCTTTTTGGCTTTTTGGAGCTCTTTTGCCATTTAGGTTAATCTATTTTTAAGGTGTTATTTTCTTCAGTATTTTTTGGGGTTTCCTTTAGCAAGTCATTGACTTGTTTTTCATTATTTTCCTGCATCACTCTCATTTCTCTTCCTATTTTTTTCCTTTACTTCTCTTACTTGCCTTTCCAAATTCTTTTTGAGCTCTTCCATGGCCTGAGACCAATTCATGTTTTTCTTGGATGCTTTTGATGTGGGCTCTTTGACTTTATTGACTTATTCTGGCTGTATGTTTTGATCTTCTTCGTCACCAAAAGCACATTCAATAGTCTGAATCTTTCACTGCTTCCTCATGTTCCCAGCCAACTACTTGACCTTTGAGGTTTTTGTCAAAGTATGACTGCCTTCAGAATGATGAATACTTTGTCCCAAGCTTCAGGGGCATTGTGTTGCTGTTTTCAGAGCTACTTCTACACAGCAAGCTCTGCCACAGCAGCGCTCCTCCTCCCCCAAAAACACCAACCAAGACCATGACCCAGATCCAAGCAGGGCAAAGCAAGAGAACCCTACCTTTACACCAGCAAGTTGCTCCCTGCACTCCCACTCTGATCTGCTGCTTGATTCCTCCCACCAGCTGGGCCTGGGGCTGGAAGCAACTGCAGCTGGTGCTCTGGAGGCAGCTTCAGGACCTTCCTGCTGCTGCTGCTGCAGCTGCCATGCCACACCACCTCCGCCATCCCCAAGGCTGGGGCCTACCATAACTCCTCTCACCCCAATCTAGCAGTTTTCCCACTGACCTGCTAAGTTGTCTTTGGCATTTGTGGGTTGAGAAGTCTGGTACCTGCCACAGCTCAGTGATTCAGGGTCCTATGGCTTGCTCCATCTGATCTCCTCAGCTCCTGGTCTGTCCTGGTGTGGCCCACAGTGGGCTGTGCTCTGCTCCCTGCACAGTGTGATAGACACTTCCCAGAAACCATCCAGGTCACCTTGGTCTGGAGATCTGCTTCCTTCTGTTATTTTGTGGGTTCCGTAGCTCTAGAATTTCTGCAGAGCCATTTTTGCAGGTGTTTGGAGGGATTTGGGGGAGAGCTTAAAGAAGTCCCTGTTTTCCTGCCACCATCTTGGCTCCACCTCCTTCTGAGACCATTTTAATTAGTGGATATCCTAATATAATAGTTTGCCTTAGTTTTTTATAACGTCCTACAAGGTTAGCCTTAAAAATAAGATTGACATTGAGCATTTATTATGCACCTATTATATGCTGGGCGATGTGCTAAATGCTTGACAAATATCTCATTTGATCTTCACAACAACCCTGGGAGGTAGGTGCTGCTATTATGCCCATTTTATAGATAAGGAAACTGAGACAAATAGCAGTGAAGTGACTTGCCTAACATCACACAGTGAGTCATTGTCTGGAGCCAGATTTTAACTCAAATCTTCCTGATTCTAAGTCCAGAGCTCTATCCACTGCGCCATCTGGCTGACTTGGGAAGACAATGCCAGTCCTTATCCCTGAGCATAATTTAATAGGTCCTAAGAAACCACTCCTTCCTTCAAAAGCATCTTCCCCAAGTACCTGACATTGTACCAGCAGAAAGTCCTTCCTCTGGGTCTTCTGGCTTAAAAAAAAAACAAGTATCAGTTCTTTCTAAAAATTAAAATACTCCAAAGTGGAATACTACATTACATTGTGTTCTCTCATTAATACCTCTAGGAGGATGAGTTTATCCCTTTGCTTTTCAATTGTCATAGCTAGTTGAAAATCAGGTCCCTTAGGAATGGGTCATAGCATAAAATTCTTGTGAGTGAAGAAAGGGAGGTAGGAAAAGAGAAGAGACTATAGAAGGGAAGTTGGGAGGGGGAGATGTCAAAGACATATTCTCCCTTTTGATCTGAGCTAATCCTGTTATTCTAAACAGTAATTTAAACACCAACATTATGGTTTGTCTGATGGCACATTTGTCCGCAAGGACCCAAACACTCTGAAGAATAAACATATTGCAAATTTTGAAAATATTGATAATATACTTGAATACAATTGAGGATCTCTAAGTTCCTCGGTTTAGGTCTTCCCTTCTCAAACATAGATTGCAGCATCTCTGAGACTTAGTGAACCATCTTGGAGAGATTCAATTTTGAGCCTGTCTAGGAAACCCTCTTGGTGAAGGCTATTTTTCGAAGCACAGATGTACAATCCATCGCGGGGACCATATCTGGTGCCTTTCCAACTTTTTAGGGCCTTCCAGAGCTGTGCTGGCAGAGTGAGGGTCACTTGTATAGGCGGGGAAGAAGGAAAGAAATCAGCATTTATTAAGAGCCTACTATGGCCAAGTGGTCCACAAATATTTCATTTGATCTTCACAACCCTGGGAGGTAGATGCTATTATTTTCCCCATTTTTACAGTTGAATGTGAAACAGACAGAAGATAAATGGCCAGGGTCACAGAGCAAGTAAGTGTCTGAGGCTGGATTTGAACTCAGGTCTTCCTGACTCCAGGTCCAGCATTCTATCTACTGTAAGTTCATTGAGGCTTGTCAGGTTGGCTGCAAGAAGATAAATTCTTTGGCTATAGCAAAATTGTACATACTGTCAGACTTACTTGATGCATTGGTCAATTTCATAAACTCTCTCTCTCTCTTTTTCTCTCTCTCTCTCCCCCATTCTCCCTCCCTCCCCTTCTCTTCTTCTCCACCCCCATCCTTATCAGGCTCTCCTCACCCTCCAAAATTCATCACCATGCCTCAGCTGCCATGGAACTTTCTTTTGTCCTCCACCCTAAAATATGTCTCTTTTACTGTCACCTTCTTGTCCTGGAACATCCCTCTGCCTCTGCCTCTTTGGCCCACATCTCTCACTGGGAGAGACTCCATGAACTTCCATTTTGAGGGAGAAACCAGGCCAGCAATTGTTTATTCCTCTCTTTGGTCCCAAAGTGGGAACCTTCCCATTCCTTCCTTTCCCCCTGCTTTTCAGTTCTCTTTTATGTATAGTTTCCCCTCATTAACAGTATCAAAAGTGATGTTTTTTGATTCGCACATAAATTGGATTTAAGTGAGGTAGAGTTGCCTGAAGTCTCACTCTCTCCTCCAGTGCCATCACAGTCCAGTTGCAGGACAGAGTCAAGACAGCTGGTGATGGCTCAAGATGCAGTGGATGACCTTGGCGTCTTTGATGCCTAACCAAGCTCAAAGTATTCCATAGCACCTGCTTCAGCTGCCTTCTTGGCCCTTGGAACAAATTGTTCTCGTCCACCCATTACACCAGGGGAAATCTTCACATACTTGGGGTAGACACCCACCTAACTCACTAACAGGTTTGAGACCCCTTGGTTACCCTTGACCTGGTTTAGCCCATCTGCTGAAACAGTTTACCAGGGTGTGGCCACTGCTCATGCCACAGCTTCTTAGAGCCACAGGTGAGTTGGGTAGAACAGGTAGATACCTAAGGTGGAAAGCAGCCCTGAAAAGGACTTGGCAGCCATCACACCAAGGGTACTAGTCTTCCCTGAACACACCCTACACCCCATACTGTTAGTCATGAGGGCTTATGGAAAATTATATCAAACTTGGGTTGCCTGGAGAAATTTGTCAGTATTGTACATCAATTTCATGACGGCATGCTTGCCCAGGTTCTGGATAATGGACAATACTCTCATGATTTCCCAGTCACCAATGGAGTGAAACAAGACTGTGCGCTTGCTCTCATGGTTTTAGCACGATGTTTTCAGACATATTGTCAAATTCTTTCAGTGAGGATGAACATGGCATCAAGGTCAGCTACCACATCGATGGCAAATTCTTCAGCTTGAAAAGGCTACAAGCCAAGACCAAAGTGGAGGGAGTATTGGTACATGATTTTCTGTTTGCAGATGATTTTGCACTCAATGCAGCCTCTGAAGCTGAGATGCAACAACGTATGGATCAATTCTCTGATTATTGTGCCAATTTTGGCCTAACAATTAACACCAAGAAAATACAGGTGCTCCGTCAGCCACCACAACACCATCCATACATGGAACCATTGGTTACAACAAATGGAGAAGTTTTGAATGCTGTGGATAAGTTCACTTACCTTGGTAGTATAGGGATGTATGCATTGATAATGAGGTTGATGCACACATTGCCAGAGCCAGCTCAGTGTTTGGGAGGCTCCAAAGGAAAGTATGGGAGAGAGGAGGTATTAGACTGACTACCAAACTGAAGGTCTGCAGAGCCATTGTGCTAACTTCATTGTTGTAAGCTTGTGAAACCTGGACAGTCTACCAGCGCCATGCCAGAAAACTGAATTGCTTCCATTTGAATTGTCTTAGGAAGATTCTGAAGATGACCTGGCAGGATAAGGTACCAGACACTGAGGTCCTCTCTCAAACTAAACTGCCAGGCATTCAAACTCTGCTTCAGAGAGTGCAACTCAGAAGGGCTGGCCATGTTGTTTGAATGCAAAACATGTTTGCCAAAAAGACTCTTTTATGGAGAACTCACATAGGGCAAGCATTCACATGGTAGTCAGAAGAAGCAATACAAGAACACTCTCTTAAGGTCTCTCTTAAGGTCTTTGGAATTGTTTGTGTGACGTGGGAGACACTGGCACAGGACCGCTCAGCGTGGCATGTCCACATCAGAGAAGGTGCTGTGCTCCATGAGCAAAGCAGAATTGAGACAGCTCAAAGGAAATGTAGAATGCACAAGTGTGGTGTATCCCCTCCCCAAAAGTTCACACAGATTATTTGTGCCTGACCTGTGGTAGAGCATTCTAAGCTCTTATTGGTCTGATCAGCCACAGTCGGACACAATGAAAATGGATTCTAGCATAGTGATGTCATTTTGATCCTCTTTGAGAACGAAGGACAACCACCAACCCCTTGTTAGAAAGTATGCTCCCAGAGGGCAGGGACAAGCTTTCCTTTTGCTTGTATTTATACTCCCAGTACTTAGCACACTGCTTGATATATAGTAAATCCTTTAAAAATTCTTGTCACCTTGACTCAACTTTATTTGTTATTCTTTGTGACAAAGGATGATTCTCTGGGTAGGATGGGGAAAAGGATTTATTTGGGAATGAAGGTAATGTAAAAAATAAATGATATCAATATAAAATTTAATATATGTATGTATATGGGTTTTAGTGGACTTAAGCTTGATATGAATCAACAGTGTGACGTGGGAAGCCAAAAATGCTAATAATATCCTGTGTTTCATTAAGAGAGTCACACTGTCTGGAACAAGGGAGGTAATATTTGCGCTGCCCTGTAATCTGGTCTGATCATATCTAGACTACTGTTTTCCTTTTCATAAACTGCATTTTAGGTCACTAAATATTAGGAAAACATAGGCAGGTAGAATGTGCCCAGAGCAGGGCAACTAGGATAATGGGAGGACTAGAAACAGTCAAAAGAGAATCATTCAAAAGATCTGAGGATGTTTAAAGTCTGGAGAAGGTAAGATAGCTACCCATATTCAAGTATATGAAAGGTTGTCAAATGGAAGAAGGAAGAGAGAGAGAAGGAAGGAAGGAAAGAAAGAAGATTTAGGCATTTAATAAATAATTATTTTCTCCCTTCTTTTCTTTTTTCCTTCCTTCCCTTCTTTCTTCTTTCCTTTTCTTTCTTTCTTTCTTTATTTTTTTCTTTCTTTCTTTCCTTCCTTCTTTCCTTCCTTCCTTCCTTCCTTCCTTCCTTCCTTCCTTCCTTCCTTCCTTCCTTCCTTCCTTCCTTCCTTCCTTCCTTCCTTTCTTTCTTCCTTTCCTCCTTTCCTTCCATACTCATGAAATTACAGGTCCCTGAAGTATTGATGCGTATATATGTTTAGACAAGCCAAGCAATACAAATTACATATTGCAGCCATTTCTTAACAGTACCCTATAAATAGCTGTTCTCCTCCATTACTAATACTCAAACATTTCAAAGCCTTTAATGCAATCATAAAATACTATGGGAATACTCTTTCATCCTAATGAGGTTTTACAGCCCTCACCAGCTCAGCTAGTTGCTCGAAAGGCTGCAATAGCGGTCAGGTGGAAATGTCAATCTACTTTCATGTGCCAGGGTCACCACTGGATTTAAGTCCAGGCTCAGGCCCTACTCTGAAGATGAGGGCACAGATAGCAGATAGGGTTTTGCAAGTAGGAGCTTCAAGAAGGGGTGATTTGTAAGAAAGGCATAGATTCATTTAACATGTGAGGCCACTAAACTTTATCCTCATTAAACCTCATTTAGAGGATTGTGTTTAGTTCTGGGCACCACAGGACCTTGGGCTAAGCTGGAGAATGTTTTATAGGGTGAAGAACCTTGAATCTATATCATCTGAAGATTAACTGAAGTAACTAGGGATACTAAGCCAGAGAAGATAAGACTCTGGGGGCACGTGATAGTTGTCTGTAAGTATGAGAAAGGCTATCATAGGGAGAGGAATTAAGACTTGTTTCATCTGGCCCCACAGGGAAGAACCAGAAGCCATGTTTGGAAATTGACAATAGGCAAATAAAGAATTGATGCTAGGAAAAACAAAAACAAAGAACTCCCCAACAATTATGTCCAGGGGTATACTGGAGCCAGCTCAGATGGGTTTAGGAGAGCCAACTGTTAAATTTTCTGCCTGAGTATTTACACCTTAGAAATTAGCATTCACTATAAATCAGGGCTTGATTGAACAATTATTAATTGTCTAGTCCTAAGAAGGATAGAGAAAACATTAATACTGCAAATTAAACTCAAAATTGGGTCAATTTTCAGAGAGAGTTGTTAAACATTTTACCCACATGCCCCTGATTACAACTATCTAAAAGTGGAATGGGCTGGCTGGACAGGTGGTAGACTTTCTCTAGCAGAGGCTAAGTGACCACTTGTAATATCAGCTAGAGTGGGGATTAATCTCATGTGTGAGATGGACTACTTCATCCACTGAGATCCCTTCCAATTCACTAATAATGTAATAAGCCAGAAAATTCTCCCTTCATGGCATATAGGCATGCATTTTGTGCTAAGTCAAGCTGGACATCTCACAGTGAAGTCTCAATGCTTCAAACAGGCATATAGAAAACATAGAATTTTCAAGTAGAGGGAGATGCGTTTTTCACACCCTGCCTAGGAAGAATTTGTGGCTTTTCTTGGTTCCTGCTGTTCAGTGGAGAGTGGTTTCTGGAGCTAAAGAACCTGGATTCAAATCATGAGCTCTCCTCCTCATTATAAAATTAAGCTTTGTTGGTCTTTGATTCTTCTCATCTGTAAAATGATCAGCTCGCAATCTATATTCCCATGAATCCCTATTATCTTCAAAGTAAGAACCAGGAAGGACTCTTCCTGCTTGGTTGATTGTGAAGTGGGGATGAGGAAGGGTCCTCAGGTAAGAGCATGGATGTGTTTCAGGTTTCAATGATTGTGTGAATCCATCCAGTAAAAACAAAGGCACAAAGCAAACAACCAAATTAAATGAAAAGTTATGGGAAGGAGATTATATCATGACCATCCTTCAAACTGAACACTTGGATTCAGGGCTTGGATTTAGAAAAAGAATCACAATAAGTGGGACTTACCTAGGTTCTGAAGTTTGTAAAGTACTTTACAGATATTATTTCATTTTAGTACCAAGGTAGGTACTACAAATATTCTTTTAACGATTTTACTATTAAAGAAATTGAAAGGAGAAATGACTGATGTGTTATTGTTGTTCAATCATTTCAGATTCTTTGTGACCCCATTTTGGGTTTTCTTAGAAAAGATACTAGAGTGGTTTGCCATTTCCTTCTCCAGCTCATTTTATAGATCAGGAAACTGAGGCAAACAGCATTAAGTGACTTGCCTAGAGTCACACAGCTAGTAAGTGTCTGAGGCAGCATTCGAACTCAGGTCTTCCTGAGTCCAGGCCTAATGCTCTATCCACTGTGCTACCTGGTGGCCTTGGTGTGACATCATACCTTTCTTAATCTCGAATTTCACTGGATGCATCACCCATCATGGGTGACTTTTTTATTTGGACAAAGTTGCTCAGCCTTTCATGCCCTGTCATTACAATTTCAGCATCTTATTTGATTCCGAAATCCCATGACTTCCCTTTCTAAATTTGGAAGCTTTACAAAATAAGAGACACACTGTGATCACTATTCAGTTTTTGCTTTGTTGTGAATGATATGTTTTAGTTTCCTGCGTAATTGGATCACAATTGTATGTTCTAGGATACATAGCTAATTAAATTATCCTAGAACATAAGGGTGGAGTGTGCCAGTAAGGCAAAATGGGCTTAGTTTAATGGGTGCCTCTGAGGAGTTTGGCTTTTGTTTACCGTGAAAGTACTTTCACCTGTTAAATGCTAAGCCCCAGGCCCAAAGTCCTATCAGGTGTGAAACCTGTGTGGGCATAGATTAATGACTTAAGAGGGGCCAACTCAGATACCAATAGTCTCTGGACTCTGGTCTCTGGTGGTTAAGGCAGGGTTTGGAGAAGTGGAATGAGACATCAAGAATCAGTCAAACAAAATCAAAAGAATGAAAAAATAGAAGAAAATGTAAAATACTTCACTGGAAAAGCAACTGACCTGGAAAATAGATCCAGGAGAGAAAAATTAAGAACTACTGGACTACCTGAAAGATCAACAAAGAACCTAGACAGCAATCTTTTAAGAAATTATCAAGGAAAACTGCCCCAATATCCTAGAATCAGAGAATAACATAGCCATTGAAAGAATACACTGATCACCTCCTGAAAAAGACCCCAAAATGAAAACACCAAGGAATATCGTAGCTAAATTCTAGAACTATCAGGCCAAGGAGAAAATATTGCAAGCAGCCAGAAAGAAACAATTCAAATATCAAGGAACCATAGTCAGGATTACAGAGACTTAGCAGCTTCTACATTAAGGTATCAGAGGGCTTGGAATATGATATTCCGGAAGGAAAAGGAGCTTGGATTACAACCAAGAATCAACTACCCAGAAAAATTGATTATAATTTTTCAGGGGAAAAGATGGCTATTCAATGAAATAGGAGACTTTCAAACTTTCTTGATGAAAAGACCAGAACTGGTAAGAAAATTTGATCTTCAAATACAAGACTCAAGAGTAGCATAAAAAGGTAAAGTGAAAAGAAAAAAAAACATGATATTCAATAAAGTTAAACAGTTTACATCCCTAAATGGGAAGATGATACTTGTAACTCTTGAGAACTGTATCTCTATTATGGCATTTAGAAGTAGTACACTTAGACAGAAGGTGTGGGTACAAGTTGACTTTGATGTGATGATAAAATTTAATTAAGGGGTATACTGGGAGAAGAGGAAAGGGGGCGGTAGAATGGGATAAATTATATCACATGAAGAGGCATGAAAGACCTATTATAACAGAGGGGAAGAAGGGAGAGGCTAAGCATTGTTAGAATCTTACTCTCATCAGATTTGGTTCAAAGAAGGAATAACATACACACTCAGTTGGGCAGAGAAATCTATCTTACCCTATAGTGAAGTAATAGAGGAAAGAGGAAAGAAAAGGGGGGGGTATTATAGAAGGGAGGGCAAAATGGAAGGCAGAAGTAGGAGGGAAAAGGGCAAAGAAAGGGAGAGGTGGCTGATAGAAGGGAGGGCAGAAGTATGAGGGGAAAAGGGAAAGAAAAGAGAGGGGTGCTGATATAAGCGAGAGAAGATTGGGAAATGTGATGGTCAGAAGCAAAACAATGAGAAGGGACAGGGTGAAAAGACAGAAAAAGTATAAAAAGGGGGGGAATAGAATGGAGGAAAATACACAGTTTGTAATTGTAACCATTAACATGAATGGAATGAAATCTCCCATAAAATGTAAGTGAATAGCTGGGCAGATTAAAAACCAGAATCCTGAAATATGTTGTTTACAAGAAACATATCTGAAGCAGAGAGACACACACAGAGTAAAGGTAAGGGGCAGGAGTGGAATCTATTATGCTTCAGCTGAAGTAAAAAAAGCAGGGGTAGCAATCCTGATCTCACATAAAGCAAAAGTAAAAATATATCTAATTAAAAGAGATAAGGAAGGAAACTACATCTTGCTAAAAGGTACCATAGAAAATGAAGTAATATCAATAGCAAACATATATGCATCAAGTGGTATTGCATCTGAATTCTTAGAGAAGTTAAGCGAGTTACAGGAGGAAATAGACAGTAAAATTATACTAATGTGAAACCTCAACTTCCCCCTCTCAGAACTAGACAAATCTAAGCACAAAATAAACAAGAAAGAAGTTAAGGAGGTGAATGGAATTTTTAAAAAGTTAGTTATGATAGACCTCTAGAGCAAATTGAATGGGGATAGGAAGGAATATACCTATTTCTCAGCAGTACATAGTACCTACACAAAAATCGACCATGTATTAGGGCATAAAAACCTCACAATCAAATACAGAAAGGCAGAAATGTTAAATTCATCCTTTTCAGATCATGATGCAATAAAAATTACATGTAATAAAGGGTCATGGAAAGATAGATTAAAAATTAAGTGCAAACAAAATAATCTAATCCTAAAAAATGAGTGGATCAAACAACAAATCATAGAAATAATCAATAATTTCATCAAAGAGAATGATCATAATGGGACAGCATACCAAAATTTATGGGATGCAGCCAAACCAGTACTTAGGGGAAATTTTATATCCCTAAATGCTTACATGAATAAAATAGAGAAAGAGCAGATCAATGAATTGGGCATGCAATTTAAAAAGCTGGAAAAAAGAAATTAAAAATCTCCAATCAAATACCAAATTAGAAATTCTGAAAATCAAAGGAGAGATTAATAAAATTGAAAATAAGAAAACTATTGAACTGATAAGTAAAACTAAGAGCTAATTTAACCAAAAAAAACCTGCAATAAAATAGATAAACCTTTGGTTAATTTGATTTTAAAAAAAGAAAACCAAATACCAGTATCAAAAATGAAAAGGGTGAATTCACCACCAATGAAGAGGAAATTAAAGTAATAATTAGGAGCTATTTTGAACAACTGTATGCCAATAAATCTGACAATCTAAGTAAAATGAATGAATATTTACAAAACTATAAATTGCCCAGATTAACAGAAGAGGAAACAAATTATTTAAGTAAACTCATTTTAGAAAAAGAAATTAAACAAGCCATCAATGAACTCCTTAAGGAAAAATTTCCAGGGCCAAATGGATTTTCAAGTGAATCTACCAAGCATTTAAAGAACAATTAATTCCAATACTATATTAACTATTTGGAAAAATAGGCAAAGGAGGAGTCCTACCAAATTCCTTTTATGACACAAATATGGTGCTGATACTTAAACCAGGAAAAACCAAAACAGAGAAAGAAAAGTATAGACTAATTTCTCTAATGAATATTGATGCAAAAATTCTAAATAAAATATTAGCAAAGAGATTACACCAATTTATCATGAGGATAATACACTATGACCAGGGGAGATTTATACCAGGAATATAGAGCTGATTCAGTATTAGGAAAACTATCAGCATAATTGACCACATCAAAAACAAAACTTGCAGAAATCATATGATTATCTCAATAAATGCAGAAAGAGCTTTTGACAAAATACAGCACCCGTTACTATTAGAAACACTAGGGAACATAGGAATAAATGGAGTTTTCCTTAAAATGATAGCAGTATCTATCTAAACCATCAGCAAGCATTATATATAATGGGGATAACCTAGAAGCATTCCTAATAAGATTGAGGTGAAACAAGGATGCCCATGATCACCATTATTATTCAATATTGTATTGAAATGTTAGCTTTAGCAATAAGAGAAGAAAGAGAAATTGAAGGAATTAGACTAGGCAATGAGGAAACAGAGGTATCACTCTTTGCAGAAGGTATGATTGTATACTTAAAGAATCCTAGAAAATCAATTTAAAAACTACTTGAAATCATTAACAACTTTAGCAAACTTTGTAGGATATAAAATAAACCCATATGAATCATCAATATTTCTTAATATTGCCAATAAATCTCAGCAAGAAGCACTAGAAAGAGAAATTCCATTTAAAATAAATATATATTAAAAATAAAATATTAAAAATATATCTACTACTACTAGTACTAATACATATATATACATATATATATATGTATATATATATATATATATATAAATAACATAAAATATTTGGGAGTCTACTTGCCAAGACAAACTCCCAGGAACTATATGAACACAATTACAAAACACTTTTCACACAAATAAAGTCAGAACTAAACAATTGGAGAAATGTCAGTTCCTCATAGGTAGGCCAAGCTAATATTAATTTACTTATTTAGTGCCATACTGGTCAAACCACCAAAAAATTATTTTACAGAGGTAGAAAAAAATAACAAAATTCATCTGCAAGAACAAAAGGTCAAGAATATCAAGGGAATTATTTTTAAACATGCAAAGGAAGGTGACCTAGCCATACCAGATCTCAAACTATATCATAAAGCAATGATCATCGAAACTATTTGACAGCGGCTAAGAAATAGAGTGGTGGATCAGTGGAATAGATAATGTACACAAAAGACAGTAGTCAATGAGTATAGTAATCAACTGTTTGATAAACCCAAAGACTCCAGGTTCTGGGATAATAACTCACTATTTGACAGAAACTGCTGGGAAAACTGGAAAATAATATGGCAGAAACTGGGCATAGAACAACATCTCATACTGTATACCAAGATAAGATCAAAATGGGTATGTGATTTAGCCATAAAGGGTGATACCATAAGCAAATTAGGAGAGCAAGGAATAGTTTGCCTGTCAGATCTATGGAGAAGGGAAGAATTTATGACCAAACAAGAGGTAGAGAGCATTATGAAATACAAAATGGATAATTTTGATTATATTAAATTAAAAAGTTTTTGCATAAAGATAACCAACATAACCAAGATTAGAAGGAAAGCAGAAAGATAGGAAATAATTTTTTACAGTAAGTGATTTCTAATAAAGGCCTCATTTCTCATACATATAGAGAAATGAGTCAAATTTATAAGAGTACAAGTCATTACCCAATTGATAAATGGTCAAAGGATATGAACAGGCAATTTTCAGATGAAGAAATTAAAGCTATCTATTGTCACATTAAAAATACTTTAAATCACTGTTAATTAAAGAAATGCAAATTAAAACAACTCTGAGGTACCACCTCACACCTATCAGGATTAGCTAATATGACAGAAAAAGAAAATAATAAATGTTGGAGAAAATATGTGAAAATCAGGATACTAATGCATTGTTGATGGAGTTGTGAAGTGATGCAACCATTCTGGAGAGTAATTTGGAACTATGCCCAAAGGGCAACCAAACTGTCCATGCCCTTTGATCCAGCAATGCCACTACTAGGTCTGTATCCCAAAGAGATCATAAAAAGAAGAAAAGACCTACATGTACAAAAATATCTACAGCAGCTCTTTTTGTGATGACAAATAATTAGAAATTTAGGGAATGCCCATCAGTTGGGGAATGGCTGAACAAATTGTGATATATGAATGTAATAGAATACTATGGTGCTATAAGAAATGATAAGCAGGTAGATTTCAGAAAAACCTGGAAAGACTTACATGAACTGATGTTGAATAAAATGAGCAGAACCAGGAGAGCATTATACACAGTAACAACAACATTGTGCAATGATCAACTATGATAGACTTAGCTCTTCTCAGCAATTACTATGATCCAAGACAATTCTAAAAGATGCATGATGGAAAATGCTGTCCACATCCTGAGAAAGAACTATGGAGTCTGAATACAGACAGAAGCATACTATTTTCACTTGTTTGTTGTCTTTTGTTCTTTGTGGCTTTTCCCTTTTGTTCTGTTTCTTCTTTCACCACATCACTAGTGTGGAAATATGTTTACATGATTACATATATATGACTTATATTGGATTGCTTGCCATCTTGGGGAAAGGAGGTAGCAGGAAGAAAAAATTTGAAATTTAAAATTTTGTTGGAAAATAAATGTTGAAAACTATCTTTATATATAATTGGGAAAAATAAAGTATTATTTATAAAAAAAACCTGGATAGCTTTTAAAGCAATAACATTTCTAATTCCCTGTCATTTTCTTTTTGGTCTTCTTAGAATGTTCTTAGTAGAGAAGCAAGAATTTTAGGAAGCAAGAAAATAACAATGGCGCTGTTTACATGTTTCAGAAAGGGAAGTCAGAGGTTTACGTGAAGTCTCTTCTCAAAGTTAAGCAGAGGACCACTATCAGCCCTGTTCCATCACAGAGTCAACAGGCGTTTATTGACCCTGGACTGGGCATGCTGCAGATTTCCAAAGCTGACCTTCATGGGCCCCAGAATTGTACCAGCTATATCTTCCTAAAAACACTGAGTAGTCTTTAGTCCTGCTCTAAAGGTGTACCTGAAGCCCATAAGACTTAATGCACAGAGGCAGCTAGGTGGTGCAGTGAGTAGAGCACCAGCTCTGGAGTCAGCAGGATGTGGGTTCAAATCTGGCTTCAGGCACTTGACACATTTACTAGCTGTGTGACTGTGGGCAAGTCACTTAATCCCAATTGCCCTGCCTTCCCTTCTCCCTTCCCCACCAAAAAAAGACTTAATATACATTGTCTAGGGCAATGGGGTCAAACTCATAACATCTGCTAGCTACATTTTGACTTAGAAAACCACAAATGAACATAATCTATGTTTTATTGCAATTTTATTAATTTCGTTCAACATTTCCCAATTACATTTTAATCTGGTTCAGGCCTGTTTGGCACTTCTAGTTTACAGAATAGGATGATCAAATAGCTACCTTTAGCACACCTCTCTGGAAGTTTTGAAGATTAGAATTCATTCCAAGAGGCCCTGTGTTCAAATCCTACTTCTGGTGCTTCCTGCCTGCTCAACCCTGGATCTGGCATTTGTCCACAACCTCCCTGAGGTTCAGTCTGCTTATCTGTTCAATGACATAGTTAAGCTAAATGGCCTTTGAGGCCTCTTCCATATCTATGAATGTTTAGAAAAATAATTGAATTGTACATTTCTAGATTTAGAACTGAAAGGGAACTTCAGAGGTCATTTAGTCCAACCCCCTTATAAAAATGAGCAAAATGATGACCAAGAAGTGAAGGGGCTTGATTAAAACCTGCATCTTTCCATGTTGCCATAGGATTGAAAAGATTTTGAGAGATAAATTGGAAGGAAATAGAAGCAACAAGACAGTGTACAAATGGCTATGTTCTTGGGGGAGGGGGGAGGGGAAAGAGAGAGGGAAGGAGAAAAATTTGGAACTCAAAATCTTAGAAAAGTGAATGTTAAAAAAAAAAACCAAATGGCTATGTCTTAAATTCTAGATTTCCGGGGAAAGTTTCATGCTCTATGAAAGAGAATCTTGATTCTGAAATAACTACAGCAAATGTACAAAACAATGGAGTGTGAAGCAATCATAGCATTTTTATTTAGCAAACAGCGGAACGATAAGGCAGTGTGGGATGGGGTTGTGGAAAAAGCACCTGATTTGGAGTCAGGAGCCCAGGGTTCAGGTCCTTGCTCTGTCACTTACTAGCTGCGTGATCTCTCCTGCCATCACCTTCAATAAGCCCCAGTTCCTTCATCTGTGAAATGACGAGGTTGACTTGGGGCATCTCTAAGCTTCCCTTTGAATGTTCTGTGATCATGTGGTATATTATGGTCTAAGCAGAAATTTGTTTAATAGTGAAATTACCCAAAAAACCCAGCAAATTATCAGATATACCAGACAATATTCAAGACAGTGCCACTGATCCAATAGTAGGTCAATAATAATGAAATAGGTGGAGCAGTGGATTGAGCATTGGGCCTGGAGTGGGGAAGACCTGAGTTCAAATCCTACCTCAGATATTTATTAGCCTCTGTCTGCCTCAGTTTCCTCATCTGTAAAATGGAGATACTAATTTCACCTCCTTCCCAGAGCTGTTGTGAGAATCAAATGAGGATATAATTGTAAAGAGTTTAATGAACCTTAGAGTACTACATAAATGGTTCTGTTATTATTATCCTTATCTTTATTATTCTGGACTCAGAGATGATAGACATATGGTATTTATGGGAGAAATGTGGTCTGACTGTTGCAAGACATTCTCAGGCCAAATATTTTCCTGAGAAACTGGACAGAATGCTCAGTCACTGGAGCATTTAACTTGAAGGAATCATTCCACTGATTTATATCACTGTTAAAAATAACAATAACCTAGCTATGCTTTTATATGGTATTATTTTCATAGTTGAATATGGAAAGAATATCCACATGACTTCAAGGTATTTTATATACATTTACTTCTTTGGTTCTCACAATAACTCCCTTATAGATGAGAAAACTGAGTCTGGGTTATGTCTCACCCAAGGTCAAAAAAGCTAGTGAAGGATTGGAAGTGGGATTTGAACTCTTATCTCTCCTAAAATGGGGCAGCTGGTTGGTGCAAAAGAGTTCCGGGCCTGGAGTCAGGAGAACTGGAGTTCAAATCTGGACTCAGGCACTTACTAGCTGTGTGACCCTGGACAAGTCACTTAACCTTGTTTGCTTATCTGTAAAACGAGCTGAGGAAGGAAATGGCAGACCACTCTAGTATCTTTGCCAAGAAAACCCCAAATGGGGTCATGAAGAATCAGACACGACTGAAATGACTCAATAACAACAAACTCTCTTGCCTCAGTTTCTTCATCTGTAAAATGAGCTGGGGAAGGAAATGGCAAACTTCTCCAGTATCTTTGCCAAGAAAACCCCAAATGGGGTAAAGAAGAGTCAGAAACAATTGGAATGACCCAACAGCAACTACAAACTCTCCTAAATCTAGGTCCAGGGAGCTTGTTGCTATACCACAGAAGTTTTGGAAGAGATTTCTCACCTAGTTAAAATTCTAAGTATTTCTGCAACATTGATTTTTTAAAAAGTCATGGAAGCCTTTTACAAAATACAACACCCATTCCTATTAAAAACACTAGAAAGCATAGGAATAAATGGAACCTTCCTTAAAATTACAAATAGCATCTACCTAAAACCATCAACAAGGAATATTTGTAATAGGGATAAGCTAGATGCATTCCCAATAAGATCAGGGGTGAAACAAGGATGTCCATTATCATCCCTATTATTCAATTTGGTACTAGAAATGTTAGCTGTAGCAATAAGAGAAGAAAAAGAAATTGAAGGAATTAGAATAGGCAAAGAAGCAACTAAATTATTACTTTTTGCAGATGATACGACAATTTACTTAGAGAATCCTAGATAATCAAGTAAAAAATGACTTGAAATAATAAACAACTTTAGCAAAGTTGCAGGATATAGAATAAACCCACACAAATCCCCGGCATTCCTATACATTACTAACAAAGCCCAACAGCAAGCAAGAGATAGAAAGAGAAATTCCATTTAAAGTTGCTGTAGACACTATAAAATATTTGGGAGTCTACCTGCCAAGACAAACCCAGGGCCTATATGAACATAATTATGAAACACTTTTCACACGAATAAAGTCAGATTTAAATAAGTGGAAAAGTATCAGTTGTTCATGGTTAGGCTGACCTAATGTAATAAAAATGACAATTTTGCCTAAATTAATTTATTTATTCAGCACCATGCCAATCAAACTACCAAAGAATTATTTTACAGAGCTGGATAAAATAATAACAAAATTCATCTGGAAGAACAAGAGGTCTAGAATATCTAGGGAATTAATGATAAGAAATTCTAGAGAAGGTGGCCTAGCCATACCAGATATTAAACTGTACTATAAAGCAGCAGTCATCAAAACTACCTGGTACTGGATAAGAAAGAGAGCCGTGGATTGGTGGAATAGGTTAGGTACACAAGATGCAGTAGTCAACGACTATAAGTAATCAACTCTTTGGTAAACCCAAGGAATCTAGCTTCTGGGCTAAGAATTCACTATTTCACAAAAACTGGTGGGAAAATTGGAAAATTGTAGGGCAAAAACTGGGCATAGACCAGTATCTTACACCATATACCAAAATAAAGTCAAAATGGGTACATGATTTAGGAATAAAGGCTGATACTATAAGCAATTTGGAAGAGCAAGGAATAGTTTACCTATCAGATTTATGGAGAAAGGAAGAATTCATGACTAAACAAGAGACAGAGATCATTACAAAATACAAAATGGATAATTTTGATTATGTTAAATTGAATTTTTTTGTATAAAAAAGCCAATGCAACAAAGATTAGGAGGGAAGCAGGAAATGGGGAGAAAATCTTTACAACCAGTGTCTCTGATAAAGTCCTCATCTCCAAAATATACAGGGAACTGAGCCAAATTTATAGGAATACAAATCATTCCCCAATTGAGAAATGGTCAAAGGATATGAATAGTCAGTTTTCAGAGGAAGAAATTAAAGATATTTATAGGCATAAGAAAAAATGCTCTAAATCACTACTGATTAGAGAAATGCAAATCAAAACAACTCTTAGGAACTACATCTCTCCTGTCAGATTGGCTAAAATGACAAAACAGGAAAATGATAAATGCTGGAGAGGATGTGGGAAAATTGGAACACTGTTACGCTGCTGATGGAGTTGTGAACTGATCCAGCCATTCTGGAGAGCAATTTGGAACTATGCCCAAAGGGCTATAAAAATGTTCATACCCTTTGACCTAGCAACACCACTTCTAGGGTTATATCCCAAAGAGATCACACAAGTGGCAAAAGGACCCATGTGTACAAAAATATTTATAGGGGCTCTTTTTGTAGTAGCAAAGAATTGGGAAGCAAGGGGATGCTCATCAGTCGGGGAATGGCTGAACAAGCTGTGGTATATGAAGGTAATGGAATACTATTGTGCTATAAGAAATGGGGATGATACGGACTTCGTGACAACCTGGAAAAACCTACACAATATAATGCTGAGTGAGCGGAGCAGAACCAGGAGGACATTATACACAACCACAGATATATGGATTCTGTGATGACTAACCCTGACAGACTTGGCTCTTCTCAGCAATACAAGGTTCAAAGACAACTCCAAAGGACTCATGATGGAGCGAGCTCTCTACATCCAGAGAAAGAACTGTGGAGTCTGAATGCAGATTGAGGCACACTGTTCTTTTTTTTTCTTCCCCTTGTTTTTTTTTTCTCTTTTTTTTTTTTAGTTTTTTTTTGTTTTGTTTCTTCTTTCTCATGATTCATTCCATTGGTCATAATTCTTCTTTACAACTCAACTATTGTGTGAATTAGTGCAATGTGAAGTTATATGTAGAAGATATATCAGATTCCATGCCATATTGGGGAGGGAGGGAGGGAAGAATATCTGAAACTCAAAATCATCTAGAACTGAGTGCTGTAAACTAAAAATAAAAAATCTTAATTAAAAAAAATTAAAAAGTCATGGCAAAGAAAGATAAGTTGGCGTTAACAATGAAGGAACTGGTGGGGAGGTTTTTCTCTTAGGGGCCTTAAAAAACTACTAAGTTCTTTATTGCTAACCTTAATGAAGGTTTTGAGTATACCTTGTTCCCAGGCAGAGACACTTTACTTGGTTTAGATGCCAGATAGAAAGATGCTAAAGCAGTTGCCAACCAGCCTGAGAAACCAGACTTTCTGCTCAGGTGCTGCTAAAAATACCCAGCCCCTTACACAGAGGCTAGACTAATAAAATACTTCCAGGCTGTGCAGAGATCTAGGTAGATGAACAAGTTATACCTGCATCTAAGAAACTTAGATAACATCTATTTGGTTGTGTTCTCTGACAAATCTTCAAAAGCTAATAAACAGAAAAAGCCTGTTAGAACCTAAGTGGAAAGTGAGCATTGCTCAGAGGTAGAATTAACTGAAAGACATCAGAATGAGAGGTTAAGGAGAAGCAAGGATCCTGCCTTGGATACATTTAGCTGAGTGACCCTGGGCAAGCAAGTTGATTCAAGCTGGCTCCAGCATACCCCTGACTATATAAATGTTAGCTGTTATTAGCCATTGAAAAATATCTATAAGCCACTGTTAAAGGAATCTGATACAAATTTTAAAATTCAGAATAAAAATGTATGGTAAGACAACAAGCTCAGTGAAAGCCAACTGTTTGATGTGAATACCAATTTGATTTTTGATGACATTAATGGAAGCATTGGGTCAGCTAGTGATACATGGAACAGAGAGCTGGGTCTGGAATCAGAAAGACCTGAGTTCCAATCTGGCCTCAGACACTTATTAGCTTTGTGACCTTGGGTAAGTCACTTAATCCTGTTTCCCCCAGCTTCCTCATCTGTAAAATGAGCTGGAGAAGGAAATGGCAATGACAAACCATTCCAGTATCTTTGCCAAGAAAACCCTAAATGGAGTCACAAAGAGTTAGACACAACTGAAACAACTGAGCAATAGCAAATAGAAATATGATGTATAGCAGTGATTATCAAACTTTTTGGTCTCTTTACACTATTAAAATTGTTTGCGGGGAGTCTCAGGACCCCCATTCCCCACCCACCCCCCACCCACCAAGAGCTTTTGTTAATATTAGATGGATATTTTACCATGTTAGAAGTTAAGATATCTTCATATTATGATGAAAATCATTTTGACTTCATGGATCCCCTGAAAGGGTGTCAGAAACCCCAGACTACACCTGGAGAGCAACTTGTGTACAGAACAAGGGATGATGGATCAGACCTGGATCAGAGAACAGCTGGAGTATTGTGTTAGGGCTGCTGCATTTTAAGAATGAGATTGACAGCTTGGAGTAGGTCCAGAGGAGGGTGACCAGGGTGATGAGGAAATGTGAAAACACCTTATGTGAGGATAAATTAGAGGAACTGGGAATATTCAGAATGCAAAAGGAATTTAAGAGATATAGAGTAATTTTTTTTTCCAGATAATTGAAGGTCTATTCCAAGGAAGATAGATTACATGTGTTCCACTTAGACCCAGAGAGCAAAACTAGGAGTAATGGTTAGAAATTTGAAAGATGCAGATTTTAGCTCAATGTCAGTTTAAAGGTGGTGGTAACTTTTTCTGGAGGGAAGAATGCAAGATGAAGGTTGCCAGCTCCACTCCTCCTCCTCCTGTAGAGTAATTGCTGAGGTTTGTTGAAGCTTCTTATTTAGATGATGTTTCATGGTTTTCCTGTTGGAAAGGGAGTGATAATGGCTAGTGAAAGTGAAAATGAAAAGAGATGTATGCATTTATCCCTAGCGCTAGAAGACTTAGCGGAAGTTTGGAGCCATGTTGGTTTTTCGGAGGGGCGGGGGGAATGGAGGATGACAGTGGTAGTGGTGGTTGTGGTGGTCAGTAGAGCATATCCGGGAAAGGAAAGGAAAAAAATGAATGTATTCATGCTGAAGTGGCTACAAGTAAGAACTAGCACACTTTTTGTGAGAAGAGTATAAGAATGCAAAGTCTTGAAAGGTGCCAGAGTGATGTGCCCCTGCTCCCCTTCTTCATGGATGGTGTGCTAACCCCTTCAGTGAGGACTTGACTAATAAAACAGTTGAATGTGAATTGAATGGCTCCCAAAGAATGGTAATTAGGGTCTTCTCACGAAAAAGTAAAAATATCCAGGGTCACCTCTCCCTACCCTCTATTCTAGGAAAAAGAGTCCAAGCAGCTTATTTCACAGACTTAGTGGATTGATCACTGAAAGGGGAGCCTCCAACTGCAAGAGGTATAGCTAAGAAGCAATAAGTTATAACTAGATGAATCATAGCTCTCCTTGGGAGAGGATATGAGTAGAGGTCAGAACTCAACCCTCCTTGGAGCATGAGACATCTAGAACCTGTCCTTGTAATAGGGGACTTGTGGGAAAATGTAATTATGTATATGGAGACATATACACAATGATTTTATTGCTTGATTTGTCCCCTGGTTATTTACTTTGATATTTTGTCTTGATTAAATGTTTTGCTCTTTTAGTTTTAGTGCTTGCCTTATCTGTTGGTAGAGAATGCACTAGATAGAGGCTTGAGCCATATTTCCATAATTATGACTACCTAAGTAAACCTGAAGGTTCAAGGCAAGGGGTTCCAGATCTAGCAGAGATCTGTGTTACAAAAGGAAAAAAATTTCTAATAATTGGAGCTTTCTAAAAATGGAGCAGGATATTTCACGAGATCAATTGATCAGTTAATAAGCACCAACTATTTGCTAGGTGCTGTGTTGGCATTGGTAAGACAAAGACAAAAATGAAACTATCCTTGCCATCCAGAAACAAGCATTCTATCAGGGGAGACAATACATACACAAATAAAAAGGCTCTCCCTGAATATGTTCAAGAAGAGACTAGATGACTATTTGGGGTGTATGGGGTGTTTAGGGAGGACTAGCACCTCTGGTATGACAGCTGCCAAGCCCTTTTCAGGGTTGCTTATCTACCTTTGATATCCACTGACACTCAACTCTCACTTTTGGCTCCAAGAAGCTGTAATATGCACAGCAGCCACACTCCAGGAAAATCATCTTGGCAGATGGGCTAACCCAGTTTGAGGGTAACCAACAGGCATCAAACCCCGCTTAGGGGGATGTCTACCCCAAACATGTGAAGACTTCCCCTGGTAGAATGGGTAGATGAGAACAATTCATTCCAACATCTAGGAAGGTGGCTGAAGCAGATGCTGTGGATCCCTTAGAACTTGGTCAGATGTTGAAAACACTAAGGTCATCCACTGCATCCTGGGCCATCACCAGTGGTCCGACTTTTGTCTTGCCGCTGGACTTTGATGACTCTAGAAGAGAGAATGAAGTTGATGACTTTGTGAAACTCTGCTTCACTTGAGTCCAGTTCATAGGCAAGTCCATGTCTAACCTACATCAGATTGCTTGCCATCTTAGGGAGGGGGGAGGGAAAGGAGGAAGAGAGGGAGAAAAAGCAACAACAATAATAACAAGGCGATGACTTGTAAGGGATGAATTAGTTAAGGGGTCTAGACTAGACTACCTCAAATGATTTCTAACTCTGAAATTCTATTGCTCTTGTGGGTAAAGGAGACAAGATCGGAAGGCCATGTCACACTAAATGCCAGAAACTGAAAATATCACGTGAACCATTTATTGTCACTGTTGAGTTCACGAGTGTAACATTTCAAACGAATACAGACTTTTCTGGGGTCTTAAGACAATGTCAATTTGGTTTATGGCATGTCTTTAATTCATGTTGCATGGAAAATATTCTTTTTTTTTTTTTTTACTTTTCAGAAGATTAGAACCATCATTAGAAATAGACCAGTGAGTGGCTGCTGAGATAGACTAAGTTTCAAAGCTGAAACCTTAATTTTGCCTAACTCTTGGTGTTTATAGCAACCCTTAAAGTCAGTATGGCATAGAGGGATGGCCTTAGAGACAGCTAAGCAGTGCAGTGGATAAGAGAGTAAGGCCTTGAGTCAGGAAGACTTAAGCTCAAATCCAGCCTTAAATACTTACTAGCTGGGTGATCTTAGATAAGTCACTTAACTCCATTTTGTCTCATTTTCCTCATCTATAAAATGGGGGTGATAAATAGTACCTGTCTTGAAAGGTTGTTATGAGGATCAAATTAGATAATAATTGTAAAGCACTTAGCATGGTACCTGGCACATATTAAGTGCTATGTAACTATTAACTATTAGAGTCAAGAAGACTGAGACGCTGGTCTCACTGGTTTGTTCAGTGCTTTTTCAGTCATTTCTAATTCTTTGTGACTCTTGTTGAGGTTTTCTTGGTGAAGATACTGGAGTGGTTTGCCATTTCCTTCTGCAGCTCATTTGACCTCTGGTCTTCCAGACTCCAGGTCCAGCACTCTATCCAATGTGCCACCTGTTGTTCAGTCATTTCAGTAGTATCTGACTCTTTTTTTCTTGGCAAAGATAATAGAATGGTTTGCCATATCCTTCTTCTCATTTTACAGATGAGGAAACTGAGACAGAGTTAAGTGACTCGCCCAGGGTCACCCAGCTAGTAAATGTCTGAGGCCAGATTTGAACTCAGGTCTTCCTGACTCCAGGCCTGTGCCACCTAGATGCCTTTAAAAAGAGACTAATTAATGCTGATTGACTTTGATTGGATTGTGGAGTTAAAACTGGAAAAGACCCTAGAGATTGTCTAGATTAACTACCTCATTTGATAGATAGGAAAACAAAAGCCCAGAGAGGTTAGGGTTCAAGGACTTTCAGGTAGTAAGTGGCAGAGGACTGTAACCAAAACTTCTGATTCTAAGCCCAAAGCTCTTTCCACAGCTGCAAAAAGGACCGAAGGCTATTATTGCAACAGGCAAGGAATAATTCCCCCAAAGGAACTAACAACATAAGGGGGAACTGACAATGGAAGAACATGAAAGGAAGGAGTGGCTGGCTAGGGAATGAGACAACAAGCCATAAATTCCACAGCCATGTGTCCAGGAAATAGTCAACAGTTTAATTAAATTCAAAAGTATTAGATGCCTACTGTACACAAAACACTAGACTAGGTAAAGGGGGAGATACCAAGGTAAAGAAGGCTCAGTCTTGACTGCCTGAGAGCCTACACTCTTGTCATATTAGCATGGAATTTTTGTTCTAATATAGTTTCAAGTTTCACAGATGTAGGGAGACAGAAAGGTTTTGCACTGGACAAAACATATGTGTATAATGAAGGCAGGAATGTGAACGGGGAGGGGGGTGGGGGGGCAAGGGGTGTGGAGTTTTCCTTTCATTTGGGTTCTTCCTCAACTTCATTTTCATGGTAATCAAAAAGATGGCCTTTGAAGTACAAACTTCCAGAGAGTTTCAGTGATTTTCTGTCTTTGTAGATTCCTGTCAGTAAGGTGAATTTCAGTGTAGGTAAGGTAGATTTTAGTGTGTGTAGAGTAATATTTGTTATTATTTCTTAGAGTTCAGTTTCCCAGGATCCATGGCCATAACAATCTCTTTCCCAGGTATTAGATATGAGTTCCCAGGCTCATGGTTCAAAACATCCCCACCACACTTTGCACAGCATTATATAAGGATAAACAATAAAAATATATGTGCTGAAACTCTAAACATTCACGGTGACTATGCAGTGAGACACAGGGATGAGGTGATGTAAACTTGTGAGGCTATTGCGGGCAATATGCCTTCTTTGTCTGACACCCTATAAAACAGGTGGTCAGTGAGTTGGGGAACCTTTATAGTTGAATGCACGAGCTGGAATGCTGTGTGCCTTGACTGGCCCCCATCGAGGCTTGGGAGGGGGGAAGCTGTGTTTGCTTCAACCAGCCCCCATTGAGGCTTGAGGGGGCTTAGGGGGACCCATTAGGGTTGAATGCACAAGTTGTGCCTGTCTCGATTGACCCCTTGGAGACGTAGAGATAATTGCCCCACCCCCCCTCCTCACCAGCCTCTGCAAGAAGGGTGATTAGGGAATACTATGGGAGTTTGTGGTGCTTCTGTTATCAGCAGCACTGTGTTAGAGAAGACTAGAGGAGAATAAAGCTTATTATTAACCCCTCTGAAGCTCTCTTTCCTGCCTGACCAGACCAAGAGTGAACCTGTTAGAGGCTGGAGTCCAAAACCTCCAGCGCCCCCTGTGTATTATCTAACAATTCCCAAAATGGATTTGGGCCAGGGCACAGGATCCATAACAGGGGTTAAATGGAAGTTACAAGAAGTTTCTAACCCTAAGTCAGACAGTAGTCTGGACCCACAGACTTTGATGTTGTTTGGTGGTTTTGAATCATGTCTAACTCTGTGACCCCATTTGGGGTTTTCTTGGCAAAGACACTAGAGGGATTTGTCGTTTCCTTCGCCAGCTCATTTTTCAGATGAGGAAACTGAGGCAAACAGGGTTAAGTGACTTGTTGAGGGTCACCCAGATAGTAAATGTTTGAGGCCAGATTTAAACTCAGGAAGATGAGTTTTCCTGACTCCAGGCTGGGTAGTCTATCCACTGAACCACGTCATACCTCCACCTGCACTAAGTATAGGAATTCAGAAGAATAGACTTACTCTTAGCCTGAAGCACTCTGACTGCCTGGCTGCTCCTAACTAGTTGTGGTAATTCACAGTAGCTAAAAGAACTTTCGGCTTGCCATAATTAGTTAAAGACTTTCTAGTCACTGCACCTTGGAAGAGAGGAGAGGAAGCAGAAAGTCCAGTAGAGATCCTAAGGAATTGAAGTCCAGCAGATGGTAATGGAGGGCAGCTGGCAATCATGGAAGGCAGTTTATAATCAGTTACTCTACAGAAATACTATGCCCAGTGATGGTGAAATTCCCAATAGAGATATAAACAGTGTACCCAGTCAAAATGACCCATCCAATGAATGGAAGAAAAGCAATACCCAGAAAAAAGCAGCACAAAGTATCATCATGACAGCATGAAAAGATAGCAATGGATCTATTGTGTTAGAGGTCTGAGCTGCCCCAGTTACCCATACGCTGGCCACACAGGTTCTAGACATGTATGCCTTCCATACATGTCTCTGCCAGCATGTTGTATGTGTGTGCAGGGGTATGTGTATATGCCACCCCCCTCCACTGATGGTGCAGTAATCTAAGGGAGATTATGCTCCATGTGTATATAGATGGGCAGAACGTTTTTTGTCTTTTTATTAGCTTTTTTGTTTGATTAAATGCCTTTTAATTTTAACTGCCATGTCCTCTGGCTGACTGGTAAAAGTAGACAAATTGGCTGGAGCTCATAAACTATGGTTTGAAATGCATCCAGAGCCTGGGAGTTGCTTTTCTGGGGGGCCCAGATGTGAGGGTATTCCCCAGGTGCTACCTATAGCAGAATAGGCTCTAAGTCCCATTCTCCCCAAATTCCACCATAGAGCGTTCTTGCTTACTCTAAGCAGATAGTTCACACCTAAAGAGAAGCAAGCTTTCAGGCTCTGTTGTACCTACCTGCTCCCCAAGGCAAAAGTCAGCTTACGTCTTAGGCAGTGATGGGAGAATCTTTCCTTTTAAACTCACCATCACAAATTCCTTCTATCTGTTACACCTGAAAAGGTCCTGAAGGAATGATTAAGCAGCACCAATTTTTAAACGAGTGGCCTGGAAGCTAGGTTTGCCACAGCAATCAAAGGTCAGTCATTCCTAAAATAGTTTGAAGGCTTCTTCATAAAAATATTTCCTTCTTTCTCATTTTCCCTTGATTCCATTGCTAGTTTATTTATTATCATGAAGATTACAGGGCACTGGGGACTTTTTAAAAATCAGCATAGACATTTATTCTCAAAGCAAAGGAAGCTGATCAGAGAGAAGGGTAAGGTCTGATTTCAGCACCTTTCATCTCTCTATGTAAAGACAGAGAAGATTCCAAACCAAAGAACTGTTACCCCCTTACAATGCATTACTGAGTAGCAATGCTTTGTGAAGAGGACTACAGGTATCTGTGGGGGAAGTAAGACCTAGTTATAGTCTTCATTTTGCACCAACAAGAAAATTGGTGCAGTTTCCTTTACTAGTCTCAAGGATAGTATGCTCTGATCCTGGGTAACAAGACTATATTTTCATAAATCGAGACTTTACTTTTATATACATGCTCATGAAAGTCTTTCCCAACCCCTTTAAATTCTAGTGCCTTCCCTCTCTTAGTTATTTTCATTTATCCTTTATATGTCATTTGTATGTATTTATTCCCTTGTTGTCACTCCAATTAGATTGTAAACTCCTTGAGGACAGGGATTATCTTTTGCCAGTTTAGCACAGTGCCTGGAAAATAGTAAGCACTTAATAAATATTTATTGATTGATTGAGGTAGAGAGACAAATTTTCTTCTGCATGGGTGTGGGTATTTGCCCATGCTCACTTTTTTGACACCTTCCCCTTTGAATGTGGTTTCCCTGGAATTAGAAGAGGAGAGATATAGCTTCATTTCTCCATATTCATACAATTCCACACCTGCTCTGTCTTTGGCAATAGTTCTCCCCTTGAAAGGACAGCTAAGTGGTGCAGGAGATAGAGCACCAGACCTAGAGTCAAGAAGACTCATTTCCCTGAGTTCAAATCTGGCCTCAGTCCCTTACTAACAGTATGACTTTGAGCAAGTGACTTAACTCTGTTTGCCTTGGTTTCCTTATCTGTAAAATGAGCTGGAGAAGGAAATGGCAAACCACTCTAGTATCTTTGCCAGGAAAACCCTAAATGGGGTCATGGGAGAGTTAGACATGACTGAAAAAATGACTAAACAACTCCCCTTGGAAAATGTAAGGTAAGGTACAGCATCATTGTTCTCACTGATGCTTGCTATTGTGCTCATCGCTATATGAGATAATGTATTTAAAGTGTCTTGCAAACCTTAAAGCACTATATAAATGTTAGCTGTCATTATTATGACTAATAAAATTCTTAATTATTGCTATTATCCTCACTTCTCTTTACTTATAGAGAGGACCAGTAGAAAGCTCCTTCTCTGAGCAAGTTTTTCTAATATCGTGCATGGATATGGTGCTTTAACCTTTATAGAGCCCTTTATTCTGAGCAACTCTAGAAAGTAAGCAGTGCAAGGATCACCATTCCCATTTTAAAGGTGAGGAGACAGAGAATCAGAAGGAAAGTGATTTACCCAGGGGCACACAGCTTCAACCCAAAATTTCCAACTTCAGGATTCTTTCCTCTTTAACACCTGAGTCTTTCCTGGTCTAATGATGACACTAGCTAACATTTTGTGGTACTTCTAAATTTTAATTCAATTCCAGTTTTGATTCAAAAAGCATTTATTAAGTGTCTATTATGTGCAAGCATATTCTAGGCATTGGGGCTACAAAGAAAAAATAATTCTTGCCCTCTAGGAGCTTACATTCTATCAGGGCAGGGGTTTTTAATCTTTTTTGTGCCATGGACTCCTTCAGCAGTCTGTGAATTCTCTTTCATTTTTGTCATTACTGATTTGTTTTTTCTTTCTCTTTAAAATAAATGCCCACCAAATGGGCTAATGATTAATGTATTTTTTTAAAATAGTTCTTAGTTAATTCAATTTGGGGAGGGAAGATTCCTTTCAATTTTTTTAACCTTTACTTGATTTTCAGAATTTCTATTTTGATGTTTAATCAGGGGATGAGGTTAATTTGTTGGCGTTCTAGGTTTTTTTTTTTAATTTTATGCCCAATTCATTTATCTGTTCTTTCCCCCTTGTAAATGAAAACATTAGAAACATAAAATTTCCCATAAGAACCGCTTTGGCTTCATCCCAAAATTTTTGGTATGTTGTCTCATTATTGTCTTCAACTCTAATGAAATTATCTTGTTTCTTTAGAATTAAGTGACTTCGTCCTCAATTCATTTTTACTTCTTTCTCCACTGACTGTGAAATTGAGGGAAATACATCATTCAGGCAGCTCAAACAGGCTTTCTGGAGCCAGTCATTAAATTTTCAGTGTGAACATCTTGAAATTGGCAAATGCTATGAATTAGGAATTAAATCTATTGTTTTATTGATTGTCTAGACATGAAAAAGGATGGAGAAAATGTTAACAATGCAGATTACATTTCAAAGTGTATCATGCCAACTGTGAAAGACTTAGGTACTCTGCTCAATCCATAATCCAGGACAAGTCCAAAGGATTTGTGACGAAAAATGCATCCACCTTTAGAGAGAGAACTGAGGAACTCTGAGTGCAAATTGAAGCGTAACTTTTCACTTTATTTTTCTTGCTTTTTTTTGCAATGAGGCTAATATGGAAATATGTTTTGCATGATTTCACATGTATGATTGATATCACATTGCTTGCTTTCTCAATGGGTAGGGAAGGGGGAGGAAAGAGGGAGAGAATTCCGAACTTAACATTTTTTCAAAAAAATATGTCAAAAATAAATATTCAAAAAAGTATATCCCTTCAGATAGCTGTGCTACTTTTGTTCCCTCACTTTGCTAAATTTCTATAGTTTAGTTGGTTTTACTTGAATGATTCATGTTTAGGGGAAAATTTTAAAGTTTGTTCCATTTCCTCCAGCAAATGAAAATAAACACTAACATTTTTTTCTAATTTTAAAAAAATTAAAAAGTGTGTCATGTATAATTTTCCCCCAGAGAGCTGGTTGTGAAACACATTGCTAATCATTATCCATCATAGAACAATGGAGAAAGGGACTTAGAGTCAGAGAATCTGAGTTTGAACCCCAGACCAGTTATTTAATTATGTGTGTAGACTTGGGCAAGGCCTTTAAACTCTGTGGGCCTTAGTTCCCTCCTCTGGAAGGTGAGATTATTTTTTTTTTTGAAGCAAAGAAGAAAAATACACACCTGGGCATTCTGAATTCTGCTGACTCCATTTTTCTTGGTGATCAAGGCATAAAGCCTGGGCTATTGAATAGTCCCCTGCCCGGGTGGCATCTTTCAACATTGTCTGTACTGAGACTATTTGTTTTAACAGAAGTTTCGTCAGCTGTTTCAGTGGAATTTGTTCTCCAAAGCTCAGAGCTCTAAAACCTAGGGGCCTCTGCTCGAATTTGAAGGAGGAAAGTCCAGGACATTTTTTTACATGTGCAATCATGTAAAACATATTTCCATATTAGTCATTTTGTGGAAGAAAATGAACCAAAAAGAAAAGAAGGAAAGAAAGTGAAAATAGTACGCTTCAGTCTGTATTCAAATGCCATCACTTCTTTCTCTGGAGGCAGAATTTTTCTTCGTGTGTTCTTTGGGATTACAGGATACATTTTTTTTTTAAAACAACAATGACAAAAAACAGACATTGAGAGCTGGAAGGGAACCTAAGACTCACTGAGCCCAGTTCCTCATTTTAATAGAGAAGAAAACCAAGGCCCAGAAAAGTAAATTGATTTACCCAAGGTCACATAGCTAATTAGTGGAAGGGTCAGAACTTGAACTCCAGGCTTCCTGATGACCAGTACTGTATTCACCATTCCAGTGTCATATTGATAGCCCTTACCAGGCACACCCTAATGGTGGGGAGAATCTCAGAGGATTCTAACAGAGACACAACTGAAGTCAGAAACTCATCTCTGAGTACTCCCAAATGTGCCCAGTTTCTGAAGTAACAGGTCAACTCAACCACAGCATAAAATGCCATGAAAATTTAGAATCAGAGGTCCTGGGTTTAATTCTTAGGCCTGCTACCTATGTGCCCATGGGCAAGCCAATTCACCTTTCTTGATCTCAGTTTCTCAGTTTGTAAAAATGAGGTTGTGGGTTTTGATGCTCACTTAAGGTCCGTTTCAGCTTTAAAGCCTGTTAAACCTATGAAGTGACTTGTGCAAGGTCATATAACTATTGTAGCTGGTGGCACAGTCAGGCCTAGAAGCCTAGATTAGAACCCTCCTGACTTCCAGCTCAACACTGTCTTTACTATACCACCTGTATCGGTAACCAGGTATGCCCAAACGCACCCAAATTCTGGAGCGATGGAGTCAGCTCAGTCATAGGCAACCTAGACACCCTATGGGAGAACATACACAGTCTTATTTCCCCAAAGATTGGTGCACCAGCACACTAAAATCCTTAGAGATATGCTGATACTCAGAAATCCATTTTTAGCTGTTGTTCATCCTTCCTTCTTGAAGAGGACCGATGATATCAGCAGGGCGATGTCTTGACTTGCAAGTGAACTGGATTTAAGTGAGGCAGGGCTGTGCAGTCATCAGCCTCACTTTTTCCTCCAGATCATGAATCCAGTGGCAAGACATAGGTCAAGACAACTGGCGATGGCCCCAAATGCAGACCTGGGAATCCAAGACCATGGAAGCTGTCTTGCCTTTTGGCAACCAATATTGCCCTGGCTTCCTTTTTCCTTCTTCCAATAGACCTTGCTTCCTTACTCCTTCCTCTAGCAGAAACACTTGGTGTATAATGAATTGCAAAGAGCCAGGCTGGCATATAACATCCTTCCCTCTCCTGTTTAATTAAATAAACTGGCTGCCTGCAGCCTCGGCCTAACTTGCAAAGCAAATTCAAACTACTGGAATAAAGGCTACACTTCTTCATAACCATCTCTACAGCTCAGCTGTGGCTTCCTCCTCCCATCTCCTTTTCCTTCCCCCTTTTCTAACATTCATACTTGAGGGAATAGTAACATTGCTAAGAGTCACACCAAAAGGTGGTAAGGACTGAAAATAGCTTCAAAAGTGAAGACGGTGAATTCATGAAATTGGATGCCCGTAGCTGTAAAGTTCAAGGTCACGTCCTTGCCCTTTCAAGGTTGATGTTGAAGGAGACAGCCACATTCTCCCACGACAATGCTCGGTGATGAACATGGTCAGAGAGTTGATTTCCCAGTTGGTTGGACCAAGACTCTCACTCAGTGTCAGTCAATAATTATCTGTTAAGCATCTATTATGTGCCAAGTGCTGGGAATACAAAGAAAAGTAAAAGTCAGTCCCTGCCCTCAAGGACCTCACAGTCTATTGGGGAAAACAATATGCAGTAACTATGTACAAGCCAGCCAGGTACAAGATAAATAAAAAATCATCGGCAGAGGAAAGGCATTAGAATCAAGGAGGTATAGGAAAGGCTTTCTGTGCAAGGTGGGATTTTCACTGGGACTTGAGGGAAGTCAGGGAAGCCAAAAGGTAGTGAGAAGGAGGGAGAGGATTCCATGCATGGGGCAAAGCCAGAGAAAATGTCTAGAGTGCTAGAGTCCAGTGTAAAGTTTAAGAAGGCTGGAAAGGGGGAGGCAAGGTTAAGAAAGAGGGTTTGATCCTGGAAGCGATAGGGAGCCACTGCAGTTTATTGAATAGGGAGTGAGGGGGCAACACGATCAGATCTGTGCTTTAGAAAGATCAGTTTTAGGGGCAGCTAGGTGGTGCAGTGAATAGAGCACCGGCCCTAGAGTCAGGAGCAGCTAAGTTCAAATCTGGCCTCAGTTCAAATACTGTCTGTGTGACCTTGGGCAAGTCACTTAACCCTGATTGCCTTGCCTCCCCCCTTTAAAAAAAGAATCATTTTTATTTCCCTATGGCATTTCCTATACAACTAATTGATCATTTGGTGGGACTACTAAAGTTTTATGGGTGGTATGGAGGCGGGGAGGAGAAGGTGGAATCTTATGTCAACCAAGCAGAAAATATTCCAGTCACTGGCTCCAGAGAGCATGGCTATGCTGTAAGGGCCACTGGGGCCACCCCAGGAATAGAAGAACATTCTAAAGTTAACTTGGATGGACCGGCCATTCTAAGGGTACATCCTGTGTTTTTTCTTGCAGTCCCCTGGCAAAGGGCCTGTTCAGCGTTCTCTCTGGGGAAAGCTTAACATGGCTTAGAGCCAACTTTCAAGCCAAGGAAAGCACCGTGTACCTTTCCTGAGCCATCAGAAGTCTTGATGGCCCCTGAGTTCTGAGTCTGAGACCTCTCCTTTTCTACACTGGGCCTTGGTTGTGTACCCCTGAAAGGAGAAAACACTCATAAATCTTTGAGGTCTGCACATATTTCAAAAGATATGTGACACAGTGGATTCAGCACAGAGCTTAGATTTAAGAAACCTGAGTTCAAATCCAACTTTAGACACTTACGAGCTATGTGACCCTGGGTAAGTCACTTAACCTCTGTCTGCCTCAGTTTCCACAACTGTAAAATGGGAAAAGCAATAGCATCTATCTCCTAGGGGTTGCTGTGAGAATCAAATGGATTAGGAAATATTAAACACTTTTCGAACCTTAAAATGAATGCTAGCAATGGCAAACCTTAAAGTGTTATGTCAATGTGAATTATTTATTAAGCACCTGCTGCATTCGAGGTCCTGAACTACAGGCTGGATGATTTTTGAGGTCACTTTCAGCTCTAACATCCTGTGAGTCAAGGACTACATGGACCCTCTTCCCATAAAAGCTACCAATTACTTAATTCTTCTCTGAGCCCAGGCTAGCACTGCACTCCTAGGCGACCGCAGAAGAAAGTCAGGTTTTCCTCTCTTATAGAGAAAGCAGAACCAGTTCTCAGTTACACAAAGGGCAGCTATCATTTCTGTAAGAGAAATTCAGAAGAAGCCACACCACTTTGTGTGTGTGTGTGTGTGTATGTGTGTGTGTGTGTGCTTAATGATATGCTTATGGTATCTTACAACCTGTTCCTAAGATTCCTTGATCTCCAAGATAGACTCCATTAGGTTTTGTTTTTGTTGTTTTGTGAATTTGTGTGTGTGTGTGTGTGTGTGTGTGTGTGTGTGTGTGTGTGTGTGTGTGTGTGTGTGTATGAAGGAAGTTATTACAAGGCAGCTCCAAAGGTGAGGGCAATGAGCAGTAGAAGAAGCAGGTCTTTCAGGTTGAAGAATTCTAGAAGCTGGTCATTTAATCTGGATAATATCAGAGAAGTAAATAAATCTGTGAAAGGAAGAAAACCTTAGTGCCACACTGTCAGAGACTTTGAAAAGGGATGGCATATGAAAGTACTTATTCAGGTCCTGGCGTTCTCATTCAATGAACTGTGGCCCCAAGATATAATCCTGCTCCTGATAATTCTGACATGAGAGTAACTTCAATATCCGGACCTGTTGGAGTCCAAGGTCTAGGCAAGAAAAAGGAGACAAAGAGCAAAGAAGGAGCTTCACAGCTCTCATCTAGAGGATGAGGCATACCCTTCCCCCTGACCCTGATTCCCAGTAGAATGTAAACTCAATGTAGGCTTGTTGAGGGTAGGAACTCTGTCCTTTTGTCTTGGTATGCCCAGCATCTACCTTGGAATACTGCACAGAGTAGACATGTGACATCGGAAAAAAAAACAATTAGTGCTAACAGTAGAGTTGTCCAAAGGTATATTGGCCTGCCTTGGGATGTAGTGGCTTTCTTGTCATTGGGGGTCTTCCAACTTCCCTTTCCAGAATTAATTCATGACATTCCCTCATGAACTCTAAATGAAGCTGAACTAAGCTTGAACTTGGCAGTCCATGCTTTTGCATAGGCTGTCCCCCATACCTGGAATTTTCTCTCTCCTCACCTCCAACTTTTAAAATCTTTACCCCTCCTCAAAGATCTGCTTAAGCTCCACCTCCAACATAAAGCTATCCTGATTCCCCCAGCTGCTAGCCCTCCCCTAAATACTTTGTATTTATTTTCTATATATTTTTCATTTATTACAGATTTATTTCTATACATTTTCCTTATAGCTATTTGTATTGCTTCCTCTAATTGAATGTTAGCTCTTTGAGGGGAAGGGCTGTTTCATTTTCTTTTTGTATTCCCACCACCTAGAACAATGCCTGGTATGTTGTGGACCTCCTTAAAATTGGAAGTTTAGCTTTCCCCATCCCAGATAGGAATCATTTATACTCTGGGGAGCCCCTATGCCAAGAGATGAAATAGAGACTCAGGAAGGCTAATCAATGACCATAAGAAAATCACAGCCTCCAGGAGCTTCCATTTCTCCATGTCTTGGTACATTAAATCTACTTAGAGTAAACAGTTTCTATTTGAGATGGAGAAAACTAAATCTCCTATTTTGTCTCCATTTACAGTACCTTCCTCTGCTATAATTCATGATGCTTTTCTTCATACTGAACCATGTTGACTCTCCCAGTAAATAGATTTCCTTTCGGTTTGATGTATTGCCACCAGCCATCAGTGATTGAAGGTAAACGTGACTCTTGCTCCATAAAATTAGGAAGGATATCTTTGCCCCTAACATTGCACTTTGTCTAAACCTTCCTAAAACTAGCTAGTTTCCAGCTCAGTGGTCATTCTGCGCATTTATCCTCCTTCCTCTCAGCCTTCCTGAGGGCCAAGTTTCTGAAAACAATGCTGGCTGCTCTGAGACATGCTTCCATTCCCGGAATTGATCTTGAGTGTTTTTTTTTCCTGACAATAGACCTCAATCTAACTAGACTGAAGGTCCAGAAGTACCCCTGGCTCCTTTTTCCCCCAGATGCAGCATTACATTACATTTTCTAGTCCTCGGAGACTTCTTTTACGCTTTTGAAAGGGCCCACCAAAGCGTCTCTAATTTCTATCCCCATTTCCTTCAGCAGCTGTGTGTGTGTGTGTGTGTGTGTGTGTGTGTGTGTGCGCGTGTGTGTTTTCTGGGGGTCCTATCCATTTTTCAAATCTCAAACTTTCATCTAACCATTTCTGATATTATCTGTGTTGTTCCCTGCCCCTCCTCATCAATTCATTGTAATTTGACCCCGGATTAAGAAAATATCATTTCTTTAGTACATGTGAATGCACAGTCCTTGGAGAGTTTAATATTTTCCTTGTTCTTATCTCTTATATCACATTACCCTTTAACATTTAAGGAAGAAATTAACTTTGGCCTCCTTCATCTGCTGCTCATTGTTAATTGTTTGTGTTAATTCACATGCTTCAAATTGGCCATTTTCATCTTTGTTCCTGCATCAGGGCTTTGTGTCTGTGAAGCATGACCTTGAGTCAATCCCATCCCTTCCCTGAGTCTCAGTTTTTTTTATCTTGTAAAATTAAACTCCAGAGGTGACATGACACAGTGGATAAAGAATCAGGATCTGAGCCAGGAAGACCTACATTCAAGCCTCACTTCTGATTCAAACTGGCTGTCTGACCCTGGGAAAGTATGATATACTAGGGAATCAGAGGACCTGGGTTCAAATTCTGTCAGTTACTAATAGCTGGTATTTGTGTAGTGTTTTAAGGTTTATAGAATACTTTCATTATTCTATTATTATTATTCTATTATCTCTTTTGACCCTGGGAAGTAGGTGTTATTATCCTGTATTAGCAAGGCAATAATCACAATATAGACAATAATTGTAAATAAACCTGTGTGGCTCTGTATCACAAAATATAAGAAACTCCCCATATACACGGTAGAAGAAGTAAACCACTTATTCAGACACCAGAGAACCAGATCCCAATACCAATAAGTCCAATCCATCATAGCAGCAAAGAAATTAACACACATTATCACAGCAAGAATGACTCCATCTCAAAACCATTCCTGCCCCCTGCTGGGGCCTTGCCACCAACAATCACTCACAGCACAGCTAGCACACGTCTGTTCTCTCCCTCAGCTCTAACCATTCTGAGCATTTCCTGCTCCACCCTTCCAGTTCCTCTCGTTCAGCAAGCTCCTCCCATCACATGTGACTTGGGCTTCCTGTGATGTAAGCAAGTCACATGGACCTATTAATAGGTGGGAAAGATCTTCAAATTTAAATTACCATTACATACTCCTATTTTATAGATAAGGAAACTGAAGTGGGCAGAGGTTAAGTGACTTGCCCAAGGTCTTATAGCGAGGAAGTATCTGAGACTGTCTTTGAACTCAGGTCTCTCTGACTCGTGCCCAGTGCTCTGTCCAATGTACCTAGCTGCCTGTATTTGCTTAGCTTACCTCTTCTTGTATCTGTGTGAGTTGGAGTAAGTCACTTAACCTGTTTGGGCCTTTTAGGTCACTTCCCACTTTATATCTATGGTCCTATACTAATTCACTTGTCTTCTTAATGTTCCCACAGCTTTCTAAAACTAAGTTTCAGAACACTCACCATTTTGTATTGGCAAAGGGAGTTTTCTCCCTGGGAGTGCCCTACTACTAATGACATCATCATAGGTCAAACAGAAAGAAATGGACTAGGTAATCATCAAGTTCCCTTTCATCTCCGACATTCTATATTTATATTTTCGTGATAGTAGGTCCATTAGGAAGCTTTTCAATGATGTTAAGAAAGCAGACACACATTGTTGGCAGAGTTGTGATCTGGTTTAACTTGGAATAATGTAAGAAAAGTCATTAAAGGGCGGAGCCAAGATGGCGGCTGGGAAGCAGTGACTGGCGTGAGCTCCCCACCAAGTTCCTCCAAAAACCTATAAAACAATGGCTCTGAACCAATTTTAGAGCTGCAGAACCCACAAAGTGGCAGAGGGAAGCAGG
>CM053622.1:128103836-128128117 GCA_028646595.1 Phalanger gymnotis | reverse complement strand
GAAAAGGGAGGAAAGAAGGAAGGAAGGAAGGAAGGAAGGAAGGAAGGAAGGAAGGAAGGAAGGAAGGAAGGAAGGAAGGAAGGAAGGAAGGAAGGGACAGATGGGAGAAGGGAGGGGAAAAGGTAGAAAGGAAGGAGGAAGAGTAGAAGGGAGGAAGGAAGGAAGAAAACCTGGAAAAATTGAAGAAAATTTGAAGGAAAACAATCTCTAAGCCCAGATACCTGTTCAGATTCTACTTCAAGATTAGAAGAGAAGTACAATCAAAGACAATTAAGGAGGACATAAAATCTTTAAAGAGAATTATGGAGGATCAAGGAGTATTAAGGAGAAGAGTATAAAGAGGTTGATTCAAGAAGGAGAAGGTAGCTGGCAAGACAAGGCAAGATAGTGAAGAAAAGGTACCTGGGTCAGAGGGTTAAGCAAATTGAAAGAGTGTATCATTGGTGAGTGAGGAAAACTGTTCAAACTGCAAGGCTGATACCAGACAGAGAGGTATGTGTCACTGTGGATATGGAGTTGTTGAAACAAAGGAAAGGAATTTGAGCGGAGCTATCAAGTTATTAAGGGGTAATACTTGGCTGTAAACGTTTTAACTATGAGCTTGGGGGGTTGGGATGGGGATGGGGGGAAGGGCGCAAACACTCACAAACTGTTTAAAGAAACAAAGCTGCAAGTAACAACCCTTAGGGAGGGCAGGGAAAATTGTACAGTGATTGGTATTTATGCCACAGCCTAGCTACCATTATCTGCTTGCAAGCGTGTACCGTTCTCCCCCTCTGCAGGACATGGTGAGGGGACTCTGAGATGCCTCTCCGCTCTCCAGGTTGAAACAGATAATGATGTGTTCCTAAGGGAAACAGAAGTGAGGGACGATGGGAAAAAAGCAAAGAAACATTTAATTTTTCTCACAAGGATGGAGAAGAATAGAATATAACAGAGAGATGAAAGGGAATAAAAAGGACAGCTTTACAACTGAAGCTTGAAAATAGATTTGAGGCTTTTTCTGTAAAGGAGAGAAGAAATGCTCTGAGGAAGAAGTAGCTGCTTGGTCTCCAAAAAATGACAAAGTAGCGTCACCAGAGCCCCGGAGATAATCCCGGGGCGAGGGTCTTTGACTATAACTTGTCTCTATGTCCCAGCACACAAGCTTGTGTGATGTAACTGGTGGTTCCTTGCTCAGCAGTACTGAGGCAGCGATTTTTCAATCTGTTTACAGAGATCTGTTGTTTTCCTAAATCTGGAATCCAGGACATTCGAGACCCTACAAATGCTTATCAAAGGGATGACAATTATCTCCTTCTGTTAATTCACATGGGCACAAATGACACTTCCAGAAGGAACCTAAAAAGTATTGTCAATAATTATGAGCTACTATTTTTTTTTATAATGCTGACCTGAAGTCAAGTGACATGAATTGAAATCATGCTTCCGACAGTCATTATCTGTGTGACTTTGGGCAAGTCTCAGACTCAGTGGGTCTCAGTTTGTTTATTTGTAGATCGAGGACAGTAACACCTACTACACCTAACTCACAAGAACAGAATTGTGAGGACCAAGTGAAATAATGTCTAAAAAGGGCTTTGGGAACTTTAAAGGCTAAGTGAATGTCAGCTATTAGTCTTTTTTTGAGACTGGGTCTCCCTATCTCATCCAGGCTGGGAGTATAGTTGCCCAATGCTAATAGTAATGGGCATGGAAGCTTTAACCTGTTCCATTTTTCCAACATTGGCTGGTTTTCCCCTCCTTGGACAGTTTGGTGGCCTCCTACAGTTAGGGACTTACCATTTGGTGCCAGTCAGGGCAGATTTTTGATTTGCTTTAGATGCATTTATTCTGCTGCTCAGAATGGAATTCAAACAATCCACCAGCCTCAGCCTCAACAGCACCAGGGGCCAGGCCCAGCCATTATTCTTTTCCAAGTAAATTTAAACAGGAGAGAAAAAGATGAAAAATTCTGATATAAAACTATAGTATAATTGGTCGATGGGAATAAGAAAACTTTATTTCAGTATTTCCTAAACTATACAGTTTCCACAGCGGGGAAAATGCTTCCCTGAATATTATGGAGAAATAAGAACATCTGTAACTTGCAAAATAACACCTACATATTAAAGATTACTCCTTGCTTATGTTTCCACAATCCGGCTAGCAGCTTCTGTGGGGGTGAAAGATCCACCCGCAGCCAGCACCCAGAAAGCTGCTGACAGCACATGTTCTTTTGATCTGCTTAACTAAGGAAAGCAAGGTAAAGGGGTTGACAAGCTTACTTTAATTCAGCATACAAATATCATTCACTAGTTCAGGGGAAAAAGCCAGCACCCTGAACTTCAGAGCAAATTACAAACAAATTACAAACATCAACAGACAGACCCAATACAATTCATAGTTACCAACATCCAGGTTCAGCCTGGGAGCTCAGAACAAGGGCTGGCCCAGAGTCATGCCCCACCACTGCTGTGGGAAAGAGCTCCAAGGAAGAGGAGGCCAACCCCTGGTTTTATATCTTTGTCAGCGTCATGGGTGAGTCACACATGCCATTCACCCACGTGACCTAGAATCGTCACAAAGAGGTGGACTTAAACCCATGTGGTCTAAGAGACTCTACTGTCCCAGACATGTAAACTAGGCCCTCCCTGGAGTTAGTCCCACCTTGGGCCCCACTTTAGTTGCCAATCCATACCCACATAGGTTTTACACCTAATAGGGGTTTGGGCCTGGGGCTTAGCACCTAGTAAGGCTCAATGAAATACACTGAATTACTCAAACAAAACAAAGGCCATTTTGCTCACCAACACAGCTTATGACATAAACGCTCATAGAATACAAGACCTGTGATTCATTGGCGCAGGGAGTGGAACTTCTGGGTGTGGAACTTCCAGCAAGGTAAGTCAGCACCTTCTCTGCAATTCATAAAAGGCTATCAAGCACATTCAGCAGATGCCTAGCATTAGTTCCAGGGCACATAGCCAGTACGATGACTCAGCAGTGAGATTTGAATGCAGGTCTTCTTGGCTCTGAGATTAGCCTTTTTTCACTACATCTTATTCCTTGCCTCTCTTCTTCCTCCCTCCTTCTCCCTCTCTCTTCTCCCTGCTCCTCCCTGCCCCCCGCTGTCTTTCTCTGTGTCTCTCTTTGTCTTTCTCGCTTTGTCTCTCTGTCTCTCTCTCTCTGTCTCTGTCTCTCTCTGTCTCTGTCTCTCTCTGTCTCTCTCTGTCTCTGTCTCTCTCTCTCTCTCTCTCTCTCCTTTCCCCACTGTGTTTATGTTCATTCATTCATTCATTCAATAAACACTTATTAAGTGCCTACCACTTGCCAGGCCAAGTGCTAAGTGCTGGGGATACAAAAAGAGACAAAAGACAGCCTCTTCCTTCAAGTTTCTTACAATCTAATGGGGGAGAAAGCATGCAAAAAAAAATCTATACAAAGCAAGCTATGTATAGGATAAACAGAAAATAATTAAAAGAGGGAAAGCACTGGAATTAAGAGGGGTTAGGGAAGGCCTCTTTAAGAAATGAGTCAAGGGATGGCCCCTTTAATTAGAGTTACACCAGAAGAGAAATCCCCTCTGCAATGTTCCCCTTTAAAGGTCCTCTGGTCTTACATAGAGACCTCTGCTGAAGAGAAATTCACTGCTTTCTGCAGTTGGCTGTTCCAGTTTTGGACAACTGTCCTTTTTAGGAAATTGATCCATACCTTCTTGACCTAGCAAATTTTTTCCCTCCTCCACTTCTCTTTTAGAAAGAAAATGGAGATGACAAGAAAACAAGTTGATAATAAAAAAAATTTTAAATCAAATTTCCGGGAAGTGTCTGGTGGTCAGTGAACTTTTCAGCCCAATTTCTTACACCTTCTACAATCAGAATCATCCAAATGAGACCTATGCTTCAGAACAGCAATAAAAAGATGGCAAAAACCTTAAAGACTAATTAAATTATGGCTATTATATGCTGCTTACTAATACATTTTAGAAAAACTTTAAACGTGTTCAAAGTTAAACTTAATCATGTTCCCCTCTGGATGCTGTCTCCTCCCAATTTCCCTTTTTCAGATGAGGGCAATTAACCTCTTCCCAGCCAACAGCCTCAAATTTCCCTCATCTTTGATTCTTAGCAGCTTCTTACTTCCCTATTTCTTTACATCCAATAAATCGCCAGGTCTTATTCATTCTCTCTACCCAACATTTCTTCCCTCCATCCCCTCCTCTCAACTCACACCATCACCACCTTAGTTCAAGCCCTCATCTCTACCTCCCCAAACTACCTCATATTCATTTTGCAATTATTCTATATGTACTCAGGTAGTAAGCATTGACCTGGCTCACTCTCATAGAGCCAGGGCAGCTGCATTGCAAGATTGGAGGCACCAATCTCTTCTTCTAGAATAATGGTATTGAACTCAAATAGAGACAGGATAAGGATCTTGTCAGGGCACATTGACTTAGAAAACCACATATTAACATTTTGTTGATGCTAATCAGTCATGTCTGACTCTTTGTGACTCCATTTGGGGTTTTCTTGGCAAAGATACTGGAGCAGTTTGCCATTTCCTTCTCCAGCTAATTTTATAGATGAGGAAAAGGAGGCAAGCAGGGTTAAGTGACTTGCCTAGGGTCACACGCCAAGTAAGTATCTGAGGCTGGATTTATATTCACAAAGATGAGTCTGCCTGACTCCAGGCTCCGGCACTATTTTTATGTGTTTTGTTAAATATTCCTCAATTACATTTTAATCTGGTTTGGTTCATATTTGACACCTCTAACCTAGACCACAAAAGGAGAAACGCAGAGGATAAGAACGAAAGCCTATTTTTTACGGGGCTACTTTGGTCGGGAGGATCCAATGTACCTTCCCCTTATAGCATTGTCTGTCATTGGATGCCATGAATGGAGGGCCCGAACCACTAGCAGAACAGTCAAGAGAGTTTCGAGAAGAGATGAGGCCAAGGCTGACCATGGCCTTTTTAAAAAGGATCCTAATTCCAAGCTATGCAGCTGTTTGAAGAGTCCCTGCCAAACCATGTGACAACAGAATCACACAAGCCCAAGTCTTCCATTCCATGTCATTATTCTTGCAGAAACAGGCTCCTTACTCTCCACCATGTGAGGAATTTGCATCAGGCAAGTTTTCCTCCAATAGAACGTAAGGTTTTTGAGAGCCGGAGCTGTTTAATTTTTGGCTTCTTATCCCTCATGCCCAGCATAGTCCTTGGCACACAGGTGTTTAATAAATGTTTGTTGATTGATTTTTTCCAGGACTAATATAATAGGCTCCTAATTTATTTCTCTGTCACCAGTTTCTTTCATTTTTTAATCAATCAGTCACATAGTTGCCAAAATAATCTTCCTAATCCACCAGTCTGATTGTCGCTCCCTTGCTCTAAAATTTTCAGTGACTCTCCATTGTCCTTAAAAGAAGATATAAATTCTTTCATCTGGAATTTAAGGCCTTACACCCAGACAACTTTTCTGGTGACATGGAAGGGTCTGACACAAAGTGCCTTTGCAGAAAGGACACTAGGGAGTGAATGTCATCCCTCTCCATGTGGAGGATACTATTTATAGGAAAATCATGGTGACATATGAGGGAAGTGACTTGGAGACACTTGGGGTATGTGTATTCAATTCCTGTTTCTTGTTGGCTCACCATATGTTGAAAAAGCTGGTTGTGAGGGGATTCTTAAAAGGTCTGTCCATCTCTATACTAAGGTCTCTTTTCATCACTCAGTTTGGGGGGATCTGAGTGGTTCTTTCACTCATTGTTTGAAGGGAATGAAGGCTCTAACCCTGGAAGTTTCAAAATGGTAGGAGAGCAAACCACAGATATTTAAGAGTATTGGAGTCCAGGCTATATTTGCAGCTAGCCCAGCATCCATGCCCTAAATACCAAAAGTGATCATCCAGAGGGACCTTCTAGACCCATGGCAGTGAAAATAGAAATGAGGATTCATGGCAGAGATGTCACCCATGGACGTGAACTTGGTGGGATTAATGTTATGTAGTAATTAGCTGAGCTAAGCCTACTCCCCTCCCCCCTCCCATGGTATGGAGGGGGTGGGAGGAGTATGCCCCCAAGGTGTTGGTGCAAAAAGTTTCCACTTTGTTCTTGATATGGCTTTGAAGTACATATTACTTTATACAAGTTAATAATTATTATTGGTTAAATTGAACTGAGGCGTTAGTCACTGGCCCCTTAACAATGGAGGGAACTCCATCATTAGGGGCTCAAGCTAGTGGTAATAGAGAAAAAGTCCCCCTTCCCCAAAATCCTTCAAAGTACCCTGGCACCCTAAGGTGAAATGTAGTATGCCTGGCTTTGGAGAGCAAGCTAGACCATCTCAGTCTGATTCCATACAACTCCCTTACCCATACTATACCAGAATAAGATTTATTTTTTTCCATTTCTCACCCTCTATGTTTGCGCAGTTCATCTTCCATTCCCAGAATGCACTCTCTCCTCATCCAAGAATTGTTTTTCCTTCGAGGCTCACATTAGGTGTTACCTTTTCAAGCAATGGAGTTTACCCTGATTTTCCCTTGACCTCTCCCCATAAGGTGAAAGAAGTCTTTACCTACTGAAATTTCCCTCGAGTACTTTATTGTCTCTCTTCTCTCATCAGTTACTATTTGTGTGATAATTGTCTATATGACTATTTTATCTACCCTCATACAGATGTGCCCATGAGCATACACACATACACACACACATACACACACATACACACACACACATACATACACCCCCCACACACACATACACATACATACACCCACACACATACATACACACACACATACATAAACACACACACACATACATACACCCACACACATACATACACACACACACATACACCCACATACATACACACACACACACACGCACACACTCCTCTATCCCACCGTACAGCAAACAGTAAATTTGAGGGAAAAGATATTATCATTTTATGACTTTGGATCCTCAACCCACAGTTCCTCTTTTGGCACATGACTGGCACTTAATAAATACTTCTCACATCAAGGAGCTCTTCCCAGAAGCTCCATTTGGAAGAAGACCCCAGGACAACCATCCTTCTCTCCTCTCCCTACTCTGTCTCTGACTTTCTAGACTTTTCCACCATGTCTCAGCTGCCTCCTCATCCTGAAATGTCCCTCCACCCTGTGTAGCCCTTCTCCTGTTGTTAAGTTCCTCCTGCAACCATCGTTTTGAAGATGGGCCAAGACATTCATCCCTCTTTACTCTCCCACCTTTGTTTCTTAATGTCCAGACTTCAGCACTACGTCCTCACCTTCTTCATCTCCAGCCCTGCTCCCTTCAACTCCTTTTTTTGTGTTGTCTTCCAGGTTAGACTGTAAGCTCCTTGAGGGCAGGGATTGTCTTTCTTTTTACTTGTATCTCTGTCACTAGCACACAGCACAGTGCCTGACACATAGTAAGCACTTAGTAAATGCTTGTTGACTTGACTTAGAGATTAATTGAATGGTCAAAGCAGAACGAAAAAATAAACTGGTTTTCCTCCAGTTAAACTCCAAATTTCAAAATCCAGAACACTCCATTCCCAGAACATTTTTTTTCATCAAGATTGTATTGCATTTTACTGAGACCATCCTGATCATTTTGATTGAATTTCCTAATGAATCTCACTCAACATCATCAATGCAGTTGTACATATAGACTAAACTTAAGAAATCTGGATAGAATTGGCCTTTCCAAAATGTTTTTTTTTTTCTGTAGTGTGCATATTTGTTTTGAGAGTTTTCTTTTTCTTTCTTTTTATTGCTCAATATGTGTGTGTGAGAGAGAAATATAATAAATGTTCCTAAAAATAAATAAGTTTTTTAAAAAAGAAAAAATTGACCTCGGATCATTGAGATTAAAAGAAAAATCCTTGATGTTTTCCATCACCTTCTTGCTTTATGAGGAAAAGCCCAGCCAAGAAACATGTACTTGCTCAGTGGAAATCCACCCACTTCTTTAGGAGTGTAGACAGCATACTATGATTTTGTTTTAAGTTGAAACATATTTCATTCAATAATGTGGCTTCCTTCCAACATGATAACTGACAATCTAATAGCCTGAAGCATCTAAGGAACTTGAAACAAATGCACACATAAAAAATTGTTTATTTTTTGCAGAAGTTGGAGGAATAGTTCTTGGATCAAAGTGATTCAATTCAATTCATAATAGATTGATTTTGGTATTGGGCCTGAAGGGAGTTAAATGCACCTTCTGACATGAAATAATTAATGATACTTTTCTGGTTTGACCAATAAGGTGGGTCAACATGAACAGGACCATAGAGATTTGAGACCCTCTAATATCCCACCCCACTCCAAGGTCCACCTGATCCAGTCTTCATTGCCCTGATAGCTTCTCTTTTCCCAGGGTTACTGGCTCTAATCGTTTCCTTGTTGTATTCCACTTCTCAAAAATTCTTGAGCAGCTCCAGGATGGGGAAGAGCTGAACCAACCAGAGTTACAACTACAGTTATCCCTTCCACACACAGGAGTTAGAGGCACAGCCCCCAACCCACCCAATACCAGGAAAATTCTCATAAAAATTTTTGGCTTTTCATACCAGAGAAGAAGTATGAATTATTATGGTATTAAAAGATAAAATACATTAATATTATATGATACTATCCATATATTTTATGCATTTCTGAGTTTCTAAACTTTTTTCTGTGTCATCTGCTGGCTTTTGTGTGTCCTCTGTGGCATCTGCAAAACTCCCTAAAAATTCCCATTTAATTTCTTACGCCAGTCCACCATATATGGAAACCACAATGGGCAAAGTCACAATGTGGAAGGAATAACTGTAGTCATTCCAGTGAGAGGACAAAGTCACTTTCAAGATGAGCGCTCCATACTTCCACCCTGACTCCCACCTCACAAGGAAGTAGTGGCAAGGAAGATGGCAGACCTTGGATACTCAGAATGCATTAGTAACAGAGCCCTCAGAAATATTGGTTCAGACTTAGATAAGGAAACAAAGGCACTTGTATTGTCAAAGCAAGTGGCCATAGCACAAGTCTGGTAGTGGACTTTAAGGTACAGAGACAGCAAGTCAAAAAACTTGTCAAGCAAGGGAAGTATATGCCCCTCCCCATCTCAGATGTTGATGTCCTGAGACAAATCCCCAGTCACTCCACCCTAGTTACATCTCTGAAACCAATATGTTGGCAATCACCTCTGTCCAAGGGAAGAACCTAAATGTAAAAAGAGAGCTTTTGCAATTGCTACAACATTTATATAATTTTGTTTGTTGTTTAGTTGTTTTTCAGTCACATCTGACTCTTCGTGACCCCTCTTGGGGTTTCCTTGGCAAAGATACTGGGGTAGTTTGCTATGTCTTTCTCCAGCTCATTTTACAGACGAGTCACTGAGGCAAACAAGGTTATGCGACTTGACCAGGTCCCACAGCTAATATGAATCCTAAACCACACTTGAACTCAGGTCTTCCTGACCCCAGGCCCTAGAACTCTCTCTTCTGCCAACATTAATTTATTTGATCTGCATAACAACCTTGAGAGGGCAGCTAGGTGCACAGTGGATAGCCAGTCAACGGTTTCCTGGAGACAGGTCAAACTAATTTGTGAGAGCTGATTGTTAAATTCTTAGTGTGAATATTTACAACAAGGAAATTGGCAAATACTATAAATTAGGCTGGATATCATGCTTCCTTGGTATTTTAGATTTGTTATTGTTGTTGTGTTTGTCCTTCATTTTCGAAGAGGACCATGACATCGGGGAAATGATGACATCACTTGCAGTTGACTTTGATTTGAGTGAGGGAAGGCTGTGCAAGGTCACTAGCCTCACTTTCTCCTCCAGAGTCATCTGGGTCCAGTGGCCTGATATCCACCAGGACAACTGGAGATGGCCCAGGATGCATTGGGAGACCCTGGCCCTTTCAGGCTAAGGTCTTTTCAGGTTCTCACTTCCAGTGAGGTAGCGCCCATTCAGTGAACAGGCCTCTTTAAGAAGTTAATCAAGGGGTGGTCCCTTTAATCAAAACTAAAAAAAAAAAATCAAACTGGGAGGGGAAGACCCTCAGGGTTCCTGGCCAAAAGATAAACAGTTACTATTTAGTATTTAGTAAGTACTAAATTCTAGATTTAAGAAAGTGATGGAGAGCATGTTAATAATGCAGATTAAACTTATAAGTGTGTCCTATAATTTTTTTCCAGACAGCCAGTTGTTAAACACTTAGCAGTACACAATTGCATCCGGCTCTAAATAGAGGATCCTATAATTTATAGAATCCTATAATCTAAGCCCAGCACTTTATCAAAATCTTCCTAGATGCCATCTATCTTCCTATTGCTATAGGAATGCTATCAATATCTTCCTAGCCTCAATAAGGAAAAATGCTTTGCATGATTTCACATGTATAATTGATATCACATTTCTTACCTTCCTAATGGGTAGAGAAGGGACTGAAGGGAGATAGACAATTCAGAACTCAAATAATATTTTATATGTCATAAATAAATTTATTTTAAAAGTTAAATTATTTTGTGAGACTGCAAAAAATAAAAGGTCTTTATCTAGATAGAGCTATATCTCTCTATATAATTATATTTATGTTTCTATCTATATATGTGTGTGTGCACGTGCACATGCACACACATGTGAATATCTCTATCTATAGAAAATATAGTAGCAAATGGTAGTACACAGAGAGCTGCCCTGAAAGTCAGGAAGACCTGGACTGAGGTCCTGCCTCTGACTTACATAACAAGTCACTAAACCTCTCCACGCTCTGGGCAAATCTCTTTTCAAAATTAATTTATTTTTAGTTTTCAACCTTCACTTCCACAAGATTTTGAGTTCCAAATTTTCTCCCCATCTCTCCCCTCCCCCCACCCCAAGACAGAGTGCATTCTGCTCACTCCTTTCCCCAGTCTGCCCTCCCTTCTATCACTCACCCCTGTTATACCTTTCCCTTCTATTTTCCTGTAGGATAAGATAGATTTCTATACCCCCTGGACAAATCTTTAAGACAGGTTCTTACATGGGGTCCATAGATTTCATGGGGCCCATGAACTTGGATAGGAAAATAATTACATTTTTATTTTCTCTCACCTCTATCTATACCTATCTCTCTATATAACTATGTCTATCTATATTATATGTGTGTATATCTATATCTATCTATATCTGTAGAGAGATATCTCTTCCTAGCCTTAGACGATACTTCAGTGAACAGTAGCTATTGATTTCAGCAGAGAAGTAAAGTGACTGATTGTGAAAAGAAAAAAAAGATTGAGGCCCTTCCAGATGAGCCATTGCCAGGGTGAATCAGATCTTAGGCCAATAATTTTTTCCTGGTTCACATCTGTGATTTCCTCCATGTGGGGAACACCTGGTCTGGAAACTCCCTCTGCCAATGAAAATCAGCAACTATCTGTAATTTATTGTCTCTAATAGTTGCTCAGGGCACTGCGAGGTTAAGTGGCCCATCATTACATAGTCACCTCAGTATCATCAGAGGTGGCCCCAAACCTGAGGTCTTCCTGACTGCCCGCCTGAAGCTATCTCCGCTGCTTCTTCTCTGTCTAAAAATCCAAAGTCATATTACCAAGAATTAGAGAGTAGCTTAACAGATCCGGGTCAGGCACAGGATCTAGGAGGAGCAGACTGAACAAACAAGATTGTCAAGCCAAAGTCAGTTTTGCCAAGGCAGTGTGAGGAACCGCCAAAGTCACAGACTAGAGGAATGAGGGAAGCACACAAATTCAGCTTGTCTACAAGGCAGGGAAATAGCAAATGGTAGTAGACAGAGAGCTGCCCTGAAAATTAAGAAAACCTGGATTGAAGTCCTGCCTCTGACATATATAACAAGTCACTAAACCTCTCCGTGCTCTGGGCAGATCTTTAAGACAAGTCCTTATGTGGGGTCTATAGATTTCAGAGGGGGGCGGCGTTGACCTTGGATAGGAAAAGAATTACATCTTTATTTTCGCTCACCTCTAAGTGAAATTGAATAGTTCCTTCAATCATACAAGCAAGAAACATTATTATGAAAAGAGGTCCAAAGAAGTCATCAGACTACCGAAAGGATTCATGGTACAAATAAGATTAAGAACTTCTTCAGAGAAAGTGATGACCTGCCTTGATGGAGGGAGTTTCCTATATCAAAGAAACCATGGGTCCAGTGCCCATCCTGATCCAAAGATAGCTAGGCAGCTCATCAGTAGAGTGACTAATGAACCTTAAATACTGGGTTGTGTCATTGTAGTTCAGTTGTTTCAATTGTATCTTACTCTTCATGACCCTGTTTGGGATTTTCTTGGCAAAGATACTGGAGCGGTTTGCCATTTCCTTCTCCAACTCATTTGACAGGTGAGGAAACTGAGGCAAACACGGTTGAGTGACTTACCCAGGGTCACACAGCTAGTAAGTGTCTGAGGCCAGATTTGAACTCAGGAAGAGGAAGGAGTCTTCTTGACTTCAGGCCCAATGCTCTATCCATTGCACCAAGATTATGCCTTGGGCTAACCCTTCCTCTACCTGACATTCAATTAAATAAACATTTACTAAGCATCCATCTCAAAGGTTAATTCCTTTATGCCCAAGCCACCTCTCCTGAGGGTGCGATGGTGAGACTGAACTTCCCTCCATTTCCCACAAGTGGATTGTTCCAAATACCTCTGGGAAGGCTGCCATGCCTTTTACACTTCCTTCTCAAGGTAAGCCATCCTTAGATAATGGCAAGTCGACCAAGATCATGGCTCTGGGCCCTTGGACAAAAGTTCTTAACCTGGGCCTGGCAACTTTTATTTTTAATACTTTGGTAATTGTATTTCAATATAATTGGTTTCCTTTGAAATTTTATGTATCTTATGCATTTAAAAAACAGTATTCTGAAAAGGGGTCCATAAGCTTCACCAGAATACCATGGCATAAAAAAGATGAAGGCTAGCCTTAAAGTATATTTTACCATAGTTTAGCATTTAGGACAACATTCTATCACCCACAGGATCCCCAAGTTCTGGTCTCAATGCAGATGAGCCAAAACCTGGGCTTCATCTCTTTAGAGAAATGGTTAACCGTCTTAGCTACCATCTGCTAAAGGATAGCAACTACAATGCTCCCTGTAATCTCTGATAAGAGTGAGGTAACAGTTCTTCAATCTTAACTAAGGCTATGAACCATCACACCTAGCTAGAGCCAACACCAGGCAGAGTGCCCAAAGACTAAGTAACATTATTTTAAAACTTTATTTCTTCCTGCTAAGAAGACCCACGTCCTCTTTCCAAGCCTTTATGTGACTTGTGATAGCAGTCTTTGTCATTCCTATTAAATGCTCCTTGTCCATTCCCTTTTGTAGAATGTCCTCAAATTCGTTTGGAAAGTTGGTAGGGTGGTGGGTGGGGGTGTTTGGCTTGTGTGGAGTGCTCTACCAAAGAAACTCTACAAGATTTATGTAGGTCTAACGGCCTGCAGTTCTTTTTCATTCCCACCCAAATCCTTTATGCTTTCATACAAATGAAACCTCCCACAGCTCCTCCTCCCCCACCCTCTCAACTGAGAGCCTTCCCACCTATGTTGGCTTAGAGCTCTGGAAAAAAAAAAGGGTTTTAGTTTCCATTCTACCTTGACTTGCTCAATCCACCGTGGGGGTACAGGCTGAGGCATGTCAAATCATTTCCCCATCCTCAGAGGAAGTCTATCATCCAGAGCCTTGGGAATAAGTCTAGCCTATGCTGAGATCACTCATTATTAGAGAAGTAACTGCCCAAAGGGCCATGATGGAATCTAGCAAATGGGAAAAATGCTTCTGTATGTTTAGAAGTATGTCATGTCGATGTTTTCAGTGGAGGTTTGTCATTGCCTGTCAGAACCGACATACTGTAAACATCTATCCACCAGACTCATCAGCAAAACCTGTTTCCACCAAGATCCTGCAATAGGATGATAAAATGTGGCATCGGGAGAGATGAATAGGACTTATTGTGCTTTCATCAAGATAGATCATCCAAGACTAATGTTATTTCCTTTTTTGATAGGGTTAGTGCAAGGCAATGGTACAGATAGTGGATTTTAGCAAAGCTTTTGGTAAAGTATCCCAAACTCTTCTCTTGAAAAAGATAGAGGTTTAGTCTACATAATGGTACAATTAGATGGATTTGAAATTGGTTGAATGGCTGCACTCAATGAGTAGCCAGTGGTCATTTAATGTCAACGTGGCAGGATGCCTTCAGGAGAGAGCTGGGCATGGTCTCGTTCTGTTTAAATGGTTTATCAATCACTTGAATAGAGGCATAGATGCCATCCTTAACACATTTGCAGATAACACAAAGCTGGGAGTGATAGCGAACACTAGATGACAGGGTCAAGGTCCATAAAGATTTTAAGAAGCTAGAGCATTAGACAGACACGCTGGTAAGATAAAATTCAATAGGAATAGATATAAAGTCTGACACTTGGGTCCAAAAAATTAGCTTCACAATTATGGGATGGAGGAGGCAGTGTTAGACAGCAGTTTTTCTTTAAAAAAAAAAAGTCTAGGGATTTTAGTGGACTGCCAACTCAATATGAGTCAGCAACATAATGTGTAGCCAAAGAAGTTTATGCAATCTTGGATTACATTGAAAGGCAATGCTTCCAGGAATAAGGAGGTGTTGGTTCCTCTGTATTCCGCACTTATAAACCCCATCAGAAAGGTTATGTTCAATTCTGCACTTTAGGGAGGATATTGGTGAGTTAGAGACTGACCAGAGGAAGATGACTAGGATAGACTTTGATTTTGTACCACAGGAAGTTCTGTTGAAGGAACCATGGATATTAAGCTAATTAATTAATTAGCTAATTAATTAATGGTTAATGAATTTAAAAGCATTTATTAAAGGCTTACTATGTGCAAGCATTGGTCATATAAACTAAAAAATAAAAGAGTCTGCCAGTTTCAATGAAGTTCGAGAAGACATACGAACTCATGCAGTATGAAGTAAGCAGAACCAGCTAAACAACTTATAGAACAACAACATTGTAAAGACAAACAACTTTGAAAGGCTTAAAGAATGCTGATCAACACAATGACAACCATGATTTCTGAGGACTAACAACAAATCACTTTCCTATTCACTTACTGACAAAGAGGGCACGGAATTGGTCTCCAGAATGAGACTTCTTTTTTTGGACATAGTCAACATAGTTGTTTTTCTTGACCGCATATTTCTTACAAGAGTTTTTCCTTCTTTTCTTTCCTTCCTTCCTTCCTTCCTTCCTTCCTTCCTTCCTTCCTTCCTTCCTTCCTTCCTTCCTTCCTTCCTTCCTTCCTTCCTTCTTTCCTTCCTTCCTTCCTTCCTTCCTTCCTTCCTTCCTTCCTTCCTTCCTACCTTCCTTCCTTCCTTCCTTCCTTCTTTCTTTCTTTCTCTTTCTTTCTTTCTTTCTTTCTCTTCCTTCCTTCCTTCCTTCCTTCCTTCCTTCCTTCCTTCCTTCCTTCCTTCCTTCCTTTCTTTCTTTCTCTTCCTTCCTTCCTTCCTCCCTTCCTTCCTTTTTCTCTCTCTCTCTTTTTGCTTCTTTCGTTCTTTTCTAATGGAGAAGGGAGGAGTTGGAAGGGAGAGAAAACAGATTTTTGTTCATTGAAAAACATTTAATTTAAAAAATGAATGTCCCTGCTCTCAAGGACTTTATATTTAAAGGAGTGGTGCCCAGGGGATTACTTGGTCTGTGGAGTCACAGGGATTATGAACTGAGCCATACAGAAGTCAATTGACATGCCCTTTCCAGTAGCACTGGCATAATGATTACTGTGCTAAAAGGGAGAATAGACAGGGTGTAAGGGATAGGGGTATATATTTGGTGGCAGGGTGGATGACGAGATAACTTAGATGGATGACTAGATAGGATACAAAACATGGTCTGGGGGCTAGTTTATATAAAGTGGACTAAAGTAATTATGTACTAACTCAGTTGTCAGTCAAGAAGGAAAAGGTTTGAGTTCTCTTTAATCAAAGAACTTGGGTTCAAATACCACCTCCGATCCTTATTACCTTTATGAGTCTAGTACCTCCCTGGGCCTTAGTTTCTTCATCTGTAAAAGGAGCAGAAGGGGTTGGAGTAGATGGTTTCTTTCTGTAGTCCCTTCTAGCTCTAAATGTATGATCTTTCCCAGGGTCCAAGGCATCATTCTAGAGGTCCAGTGCAAAAGGGGTTGGCCCAGGTGAGGAGAAGTAAGACACCAGCAATGGTGAAGATGGCAAGAAGGTAAGATAAGCTGGGTACCATTTTAAGGTTTTCAAAATACTTTACTCACACAATGCAAAATAAAGATACTTAGTTACTTATGCTTCCTCAAATGGTCGAATCATGAATTAAGCTTTAATCCAAGATAGTCAAAAACTTTGTTGTTTAACTGTGGCATTCCTACACCTAAAATAGGCTAAAAGTACCTCAAAGGTAAGATACATGCTCTGCCTCTCAAAGGGAACTTGATAATTGTGTTCCTGTATCTGAAGGGTTGTCAGGTGGAGGGATTAGACTTGTCCTGTTTCACCCCAGAGGGCAGAAACAGGAGCAAGGGGGGGGGAAGTTTTAGAAGCTAATTAAAAGGTTTAATGTCATGAACAACTTCCTAGCAAATAGAGCTGTCCTGGAGTGAAATGGGCTGCCAAGGGAGATGGTGGGCTCCCAGTCTTTGGATGTGTTCAAGCAGAGGCTGAATGATCTTTTGTCTGGTATAGCAGTCTTTTTTCTGGCATAGGTTGGACCATATGGCCTCTGAGGACTGTCTCAGTTCTAAAACTTTTTTGATTCCTGGATTGCCTCTGAGATGGCTGGAAAGAATTTCAATGGCCAAGCGTAAAATCAAAGTCTCACGAGATCTCAGCTTTGACACCTTTCAAGTCAGTGGGCTCAGGGAGAAGAAGAATGAGGAAATGAATCTTTGTGTCCAGCTTTGGACACTATATTTTATGAAGGGCATGGAGAAGTTGGAGAATGTACAGAGGAAGGCAGCCAGAATGGTGATGGTGCCATACATCATGCCATGCGGGAATCAGATAAAGGAACTGGGATGTTCACCATCAAGAAGAAAAGACTCAGGAGGGACATGAGAGCAATATTCAAGTATTTGAAGGGCTGTTGTATGGGAAAGAGATTAACTTTGTTTTGCTTATTCATAGAGGGATGGCAAGGGGCAATGGGTAGAAGCTGCAAAGGTCAAGTGAAGGCTTGATGTAAAGAAAACCATTCTAACAATTAGAAGTTTCCAAAAGTAAAATGGGGCAGCTAGCTGGTGCAGTGGATAGAGCACTGGGCCTGGAGTCAGGAAGACCTGAGTTCAAATCTGGCCTCAGACCCTGTGCAAGTCACTTAACCCTTTTGCTTCGGTTTCCTCATCTGTCAAATGAACTGGAGAAAGAAATGGCAAACTATTCCAGTATCTTTACCAAATAGAATGAGGTTGCCTTAGGACCTTATAAATCCTTCCTTAATGGACTTTTTTTTTTAAGCAAAGACCAAATAACTGTTTCTTTGGTATGTTGATCCAATCCAGTTGCTTTTCCTGCTTTTGTTCCTTGTATTTAGTACCATCTCTAATTCTCCCTGAGCACATCTAGGACTAAGATGTGAGAGTTCAAAGATATTGATTCCACTCTACTTGGTGGAGAAATCAATTTGTTAAAAATATTTTTTTGCAAATCTTTATCATTTTTCTTCTTTTTGTAGCCCTTCTACTTTCATCCTTGAATGCATTTGAGATGGCTTTGCTTAATTGGATATCTCACTAAACTTCCTTTAAATTGGCTTTACTTTCTACTGCTTCTCCCTGCTTCAAAAGATGATGTTGGGGAAAAGGAAAAGAACCTACATGTTCTAAAATATTTATAGCACCTTTTGTGGTGGCAAAGAACTGGAAATTGCAGGGATGCCCACAATTAGGGAATGGCTGAACCAGTTGTAGTATACGCTCATGATAGAATACTACCGTGATATAAAACATGATGAGCTGGATGATCTCAGAAAAACGTGGATAGGCTTACACTAAATAATGAAGTGTGAAATGAGCAGAACCAAGAAAACATTGTATACAGTAACAACAACATTGCTTTAAGAACAACCTTGAGTGACTATATTGTTAATGTATTTTTGCTTAAATTGAAGATCTTCCCATCCATTAATAGGCCCATGTGACCTGCTTAAGTCACATGGAAGGCTAAGTTACATGAAGCCTGTAGTGGGAGGAGCTTGCCGAATGGGTGGAATAGGAAGGGTGGAGCAGAGCTGAAGGGCTCTGAAGTTGGTCAGAGCAGTTAGAGCTGAGAGAGAGAGAGAGAGAGAGAGAGAGAGAGAGAGAGAGAGAGGAAGCAGGTGATTAGGCAGCTAGCTGTGAGTTTTCATTTATGGGAAGGCCAGAGCAAAGGGAAGGCTTTGGGATGGTGGTGCCTCCTGCATTGTTATTGTATGTGGATTTGTTTGTTGCTGTGATATAGATTTGGCTTTCTGGTGTTTGAATAAATGTTTTGGTTCTGTCTTCCATATGGAGAGTCTGTTATATTTTGCAATTCAGAACTATGTCAGCATACTCATGGTCGCCATTGGCACTGTGAATATTGCATTGGTGATACAGCGACTAAGTCATTTTGATTATTATAAATACTCAAATTAACTACAAAAGACATATGAAGGAAGATATTATCTGCATCCAGAGAAAGAACTGATAAATAGAAGTATGTATAGAATGGCTTTGCATATATACATATTTGCATCTAATGGTAGCCATCTCTAAGGAGGTGAGGAAGGAAGTAAAAAAGGGGAAAAAAGAAATTTACATTACAATTTTAGTATATATTTAAAAAGAATAGCAAGTCATGCAAAAGATGTGCAGTTTCATGTACAATCATCTTTTTTCTTTTCTACTGTTATAGAAATGCTTGTTTTATTTTTTCAAGTTCAGAATAAAATAATAAATTTTTTAAAAATTATATTCCTCATAATTATCCATTATCCTTCATTGTAAGACTTTACAGATGAGTTAGTATTCTAACCCAATGTAGCCTGCAGCAGCTATCTACCTGTTTAGCAAGTGTCATTGTTCAACCACTTATTTAAATAGTTGAGGATTAATTTGATTCAATTGTATGCTATATTTTTCTATTATTATTAATTCTCATTGTTTTGCAAATTCTGATCGCAGCTCTGATGACTTGATGATTTGACTCTACATAGCTGACTGGGGAAATATTCTCCTATCAGTCTTTTCCTGTCTGTTACAAGATAATCTATGCCATTCTTCAAGGTGTTATTTGGTGCTCACCATGATCAAAGTGTTCATGATTTGGGGTCTTGAGTTTCTGGGTAACCTACAAGGCATTGGCCTTTTCTCATTCTCTCTTCTTAAGCCATGCTTTTTCATGTATTTCTCCAGAATCTTACCTTTTCCCATGTCTGTATCAAAGTCACCAAGTATCAAAGCATATATTGGTTTGATTTGGAACATCTTATCAAATTCTTCAAAGAATTCTATCATTTTATCTTTAGCAACTAATATTGGTACCTAAACTACAATCATTTTCATGTTGGTCTTTTAAGAAATATTTATCATTAGTATGGCAACATTTATTGACAAAATATCCTATGAAATAATGTTTCTTGTTGCCTATGGGCATATGATAAAAACATTCTTCCAACTCCTATCTTTGTCTCTCTGAGGAGAAAAGATATTCTATTTATTGTCTTTCCTTCTTTCTTCTTGTTCCATTTACAGCAAGAATGTCAAGTTCAATACAAAATCTCCAGCAACATGTCCACTCATTGGTCACAGTAAAAGGATTTCGCATTATAGTACTAATCAAATTTCAGTGATTCTTAGCACCCTCTATCCCTTTCCTCCCACTTTGCCACTATTACTTCAAAAGCAAGAATAGGCCATACAAATTTAGAACCATGACCGAAATTAGACCTTGTCCATTAGACCATTACATCATATCCTCAAAGACAGGGATTGTCTTTCACCTTTCCTTGTACCCTCAGCCTTTAGCACGTTGTCTATCACAGAGTAGGTGTTTAATAAATATTTATTGACTGACTGACAAAAAAAGAAGCAAAGCCTCGACAAGTGGCCAGTCTGCTGATGATGTGCTTTTCAATAGCAACTGGATTGATCCTCAGAAAACAAACTTGTTATTAAGGCTATACTCAAAGCTTAGCAAGAATGGCAGAACATGCCAGATCAGAAAGAAAGCTGAAAATTGAGGTGAGGAGAGAATTTTATAGACAGTTTCTTAGAAAAAGGTCTCATATCTCAAATATATAAAGAACTTTGTAGAATAAGAGTCATTCCACTATTGATAAATGGTCAAAGAATATAAACAGACAGTTTTCCAATGAAGAAATCAAGACAAATTATAGTCATATAAAAATGCTCTAAATCACTATCGATTAGAGAAATACAAATCAAAACAACTTTGAGATATCATTTTATACCTATCAGATTGGCTAAAATGGTTGAAGGTGAAAGTATGCGAAATTATCTTTTTTTAAATCTTTCATCTATGTTTTGTGTCTCATATTTGGCTAAGAATCTCCCATTAGCCATAGTTATGAAAAATACATCCATCCATTTTCCTCCAATTTTTAATTATTTTTGATTTTGAATTTTTAATTATTGAAATCAAGTATGCATTTGGAGCTTATTGTCATAGACAGTGTAAAGTGATGGTTTAAATCTAATCTCCGCTGAACTGTTTTCCATTTTTCCCACTCATTCTTGTCAAATATGGAATTCTTCCTCATCTTTTTATGTCAACATTGGGCTTTTCAGTTCAATTGTTCTGATAGTATCTTATATTTGCTGTCCCTGTACATGCTATAGCTCTCCTCGTTAAATGTAAGCACTTTGAGGATAAGGACTGTTCTTTTTTTCTCTTTTTGTCTTTAAATCCCAAAGACCTAGCACAATACCTTACATGTATTAGATGTTCAATAATTGATCTTTTTAAAATTTAATTGAGCTGCTAGTTAAGTCTATTTCCCCAAATCTACTTTTTATTTTTTTATTTAGTACTAGATATTGTTGATGATTGTTTGTAATATAATCTGAAAAATCTCCAGGGCCAGAGAGATTTACAAGTGAATTCTATCCCACATTTAAAGAACAGTTAATTCCAATACTATATAGACTCTTTGGGAAAATAGGTGAAGGAGTCCTACCAAATTTTTTATGATAAAAATATAGTACTGATAAGTAAACCAGGAAGAGTCAAAACAGAGAAAGAAAATTATAGACCAATTTCCCTAATGAATATAGATGCAAAAAATTTAAATAAAATATTGCCAAAAAGATTACAGCGACTTATCATGAGAATAATACACTATGACCAGGTAGGATTTATAGCAAGAATGCTGGGCTGGTTCAATATTAGGAAAACTATCAGCATAATTTACAAAATATAAAACCCATTCCCAGTTTAAAAAAACACTAGCGAGCAGAAGAATAAATTGAGTCTTCCTTAAAATGATAAACAGCACCTACCTAAAGCCATCAGCAAGCATTATATGTAATGGGGATAAGATAGAAGCATTTACAATAAGATTGGGGGTGAAACAAGGATGTCCATTATCACCACTGTCATTTAATATGGTACTACAATATAATATAAACTTTTGAAGTGTTATTCCTTCTTTGTTCTTCCTTTAAAAAGTTATTCCCCTTGAGATTCTGGACCTTTTCTTCTTCCAAATAAATATTATTTTATCTTGCTTTATATGAAATAGCAGAGGCAGTTAAGTGAAGCAGTGGATAGAGCACCTGGCCCAGAGTCATGAAGACTTAAGTTCAAATATCACCTCAGACACTGACTAGCTGTGTGTCCCTGGGCAAGTCAGCTTAACCCTGTTTGCCTCAGTTTCCACATATATAAAATGAGCTGGAGAAGAAAGTGGCAAACTGCTCCAATATCATTGCCAAGAAAATCCCAAATAGGGTCACAAAGAGTCCGAAGTGACTGAACAACAACAAATGTAAAATAGCCCCTGTGTGTGTAATTTTCTATAGCACTAAATCTGTCTATTAATTTAGATGATACCATTTTTGCTATATTGACATAACCCAACTGAGTCATGGATGTTTCTCAAATTATTAATCCAGCCTTCCTTTTTTTCCTTTTTTTAAAGCTATTCCAAATATTTTAATAAGAGTTTTTTGCAAGTTATTGAAAACACCAGTTTGTGAGGATAAACTCCTTTGGAGAAAGAGAATACAGAACACAGGTAGCCACAGAGCTGAGGAATTTTCTTGATTTAGGACAGGATCTAAGAGTCCACTGTTTTCTGACCAGCCTTGTGCTCCTCTGTAATGTCATACTTTTCTTTTTTCTGTGTCAAAAATATCTCCTTCTTGGTGTCTAGGTTTATGGAGCCTCTTCTTCTTGAAGTAAGCATCAGTAAGACAATTTGGAATTTTTATACCCCTACAAGGTTTACCCTGGTAGAGATAGCAATGACAAATTTCTGATGGGTTCTTCTCAGAGGAACTCGGTTGATGGTCAGAGGTCCAGTCACCAGTAGCAAGCCACTAGCCAGCTGCTTCAGGAAAACCACTCACTTGCCCCTGTGGTGGCCAGTGAGCATGACCAGAAATGCGGCCAAAGTGATGCTAGCTCAAAAGTCTCCTCACATGCTGGCTGAAGGGTTTGTTTTTTGTTTTTTGTTTTTTGGGGTTTTTTTTGCCATGACTTAGCAGCTTTCGAGGCACATGCTCAGTAGGGCAATAGTTAGGCATTTGGGGAATCTTTACCATATGGGTTCCTCCATTGTTATCACCACCAAATGGCTTTGAGATAGTAGCAGGCACCTCCTCTTTCTTTTTCCTTTCAATCCAGGTTTTTGAGGCAGTGTATGTCCATTTGCACATGGCTCACCTGGAATCCATTGCAGACCTGGAGTATCTACTGATTCTTGGGGCCAGGACTGGTTTCCCACTGCAATGTTTTCGAGGTTTGTTTTTTTTTCTTTTAACCACTTTTTCAGCCATATCTTCCTTTTTGTTCTTCGTTTCCTTTCTCACCTTCTTTTCTTTGGTTCCTTTGGGTTTTTTTTTTGTCCACCATATTGAAAGAAGGGAAAGGGCCAGCCTGTATTTCTTTAAAGACTATTTGTAACTGCATTTTTACATTTCTTAAATGTGTTCTGGTAAACTGCTTTCCATTTACTTTAGGTAGATCGTGGTTATTTTGAATGGGAGTTCCCATTTTATATTTCCTTCTGGATTTTGTTATTGCTGCCTAGGAAGGACAATTTTATAGATAATTTTTATGGATTTACTTTTATATTCTGTTAGTTTACTGAAGCTATTGTCTTAATTAGTTTCTTTGCTAATGCTTTGGATTTTCTAAGTAAACCATCATGTCATCTGCAAAACAGGTATAACTTTATCTCCTTTTTGCCAATGTTTATGTCTTTAATTTTTCTCTTTTCTTATTACATCATTAACTTTTTTAAAAAAATATGCCAAACAGTGGTGAAAATGGTCATTCTTGTTTTACACCTTTATTTATTGAGAAAATTCTAAGGTTTCTCTGTTATTGTCTTTTAGTATTAGATATATACTTTTAAAAATAACGCTTTTAAATGTCCTTTCTGTGTCTCTTCTTTGTAGGTATTTTTAAGCACGAGTAACTATTATACTTTGTCAAAGGCTTTTTAAGTATCCAATTATATGGTCTTCATTGTTTTTGTTTTAAATATTATTAATTATGTTCATTGTTTTCCTAAAGTTGGATCATTATTTCTTTGGTATAAATTTTACTTTTTCATGGTAAAATAATTTTTGGATATGTTGCTATACAGCTTTAGCTGTATATAACCATATATAGCTGTATGTACTATATACCTGTGTATATACACAAGTATATACCCATATATAGCAACGTATGCCTGTTCCTGAGTGGTACACATAATAAATCACATAAAGGGGTTGCCCTACATACTTCATTGGTCTGGAATCTATAACCATATTTTACATTATTGTAATTTCAAATAGTGCAAATTCTAATACACATGACCACCTAACAGGATTCATTATTCATACTCATCAGAACTAAACTATAGTATTTCTCCTTTCATTTTATTTTTTAAAAATTGTAACAAGATTCATTACTGAGCTACAGAACCCACAAAGTGGCAGAGGGAAGCAGGGCTCCAGCCCAGGACAGCCTGGATGGTCTCTGGGTAAGGTCTGTCCCACACGGAGCTCCCAGCCCCCAACTGAGGGGAGGGGAGCGGAGCTGAGCCCAGCGCGCACGGCATGAACAGACCAGACGCGGACCTACC
>CM053622.1:128083132-128103336 GCA_028646595.1 Phalanger gymnotis | reverse complement strand
GAGGGCAGACTGGGGAACAGGGCAACCAGAGTGTACGCCATCTTGGAGTGGAGGTGGGGAGAAAATGGGGAGAAAATTTGTAATTCAAACGCCTGTGAAAATCAATGCTGAAAACCAAACATGTTAAAAATAAATTAAAATTAAAAAAGAAAAAAAAAGATTCATCACCAATTTCAATCAATAATTTTTTTCCTTTGTTTTGTCTTTCATTGGTTTAGGTTTTAGGACGATATTTGTCTCATAAAAGAATTTTAATGTTCTCAGTTTTTTTGTTTTTTTTTTTTTGAGGCAATCTGGGTTAAGTGACCTTCCTAGGATCACTTAGCTAGTAAGTGTCTGAGATTGGATCTGAACTCAGCTCCTTCTGACTGTAGGGCTAATGAGCTATCCACTGCACCACCTAGCTGCCCCTAATATTCTCAGTTTTTGAGAATAATTTGCACAGTACAGGTATTCCTTGTTCTTTAAATATTTGATAGAATCCACCTATAAATGTCTGAGCAGGGTTTTTTTTCTTCACAGCTTATTTAGTTTCACTATCTTTGATGAATATCAATTCTATTTTCTTGTGAGATCTATCTTGACTCTGATGGATCTTCATTGCTGGTGGGACTTCAAGACCAGAATTCACTTGTTCACTGAGAGCTTCCGTCTCAGGATTCTTATTCATCTAAGAAGACCGGGAAAGAATAATCGATACAATAGAACAGAGACAACATGTACTCATAGACACATCGTGATCAGGTAAAAGAAGAGGCTTTATGCTTTACTGCTTTCCCTGTAGCATCCACTGAGGCTGAAAAGCCACCAAGGAACAAAATGAGAGATGGTCCACTTAAAATTACAGCACTCAATTCTGACTTCGTCTCTCCTCAGTCATCAGTCCTTTGGGCTCTGAAGCCAATTAGGAGGCTTTTGATCATCCTCGGACACTCGTGGCCTGAAACTGCTCCACAAAATTCTATGTGTTAGATTTGATTTAAACAATCAATATCTGGGCACTCTCTATATAATCTGCCAGGAAGGGCAAATTCAAGCCTGCTCTACAGACTGACTGTGCCCTCATTGACCGATCCCCACACTTCACATAAATTATTTCCTTTGGTGCTCACAACCCATGGAGATAGACATGACAGTTATTATCTCCTTTTACAGATGAGGAAGTTAACTAAGTTAAGGTACTTGACAATGGTCACATAGCTAGTAACTATCCAAGAAAGAATTTGAATCCACACTGCCACTCCATGATTTACCTATCAACTTCATATTAATACATTCTAATGTATTTTGTTGCTGTTCAGCTGTGTCCAACCCCTTGTGACCCCATTTGAGGTTTTCTTGGCAAAGATACTGGAGTGGCTTGCCATTTCCTTCTCCAGCTCATTTTACAGATGAGGAAACTGAGGCAAACAGGGTTAAGGACTTGCCCAGGGTTGCAGCTAGTAAGTGTCTGAGGCTGGATTTGAACTAGATCTTCCTGACTCCACACCTGGTACTCTATCCACAGCACCACCAGGGAGCAAGTTTGAGCTAGTGTTCTGAGTCTAGAGTGTTCAGGCTCCACTTTCTTCCTATTTTTGAAAACATAGCACATTTGCTCCAGTTTTGCAGTCCTTATTCTAGGGTATTTCTCCTTTCCTCCATGAGCTTTCAAAAATTACTGGGAGCCTGTTATGTAGCAGGGAGGCAGTGTTGGTGCTGGGAAATTTATTTAAATCCTAATGGCTGAAGGCTCAGTTTCCCTACCCCCACCTGCTATTGCCCTAGAGGAGTAGTCAAGGAAAAGGGCTAAAGTCTGCATTTATATAAACCAGCCATAATATCATAGTCATATCTCTTTTTCTGCAACAAGAAAGAGCATGGTTATAATACTAGATAACTGAGGAGGAGGTTTTTCACCACAATGTAGAGGAGGCTTGAAATATTTCCACTAAGCTGCTATGTTCGAGAGTGACAAAATCAAACCAATCAGCAAAGAGAATTATCAGGCATTAGTGTCAGGCTAGGCAGATGTGTTTACAAACAGCCTCCAGAAAGTATACATAGCAAAGAAGAAGCGAAGTCAGAACCAGGCTATTCAGCCACAAACAGGACAGAGGCTGGCAGGAGGGGTAGAGTAAGCATAAGAGCTCAGGCTTACAGGATGGAACAGTCAAAGTAATCCCTTGGCTGCCCCTCAGGGTTTCTCTGCTTCCAGTTGGCACTTATCAGACTAAACCTGCCTACCTCATGACATATAAAGGGTAAGCATACAGCCTGATGGAGAGGCAGTGTGGGATTGTGGAAGGAGCATTGGCTCTGGAGTCAGGCTATTTGAGCTCAAAACTTACCTCTGATAGTCACCGCCTGTGTGGCTTTGACACAGGTGAAGACACTTAACCTGCCTGGGCTTCAGCTCCCTCTTCTGTAAAATGATAACGTTAGATTAGATGGCCTTTGAAATCCATGATCCCATGGTGCCCACTGACTTGCCCATGGCAACACATAACCAGGCTGGAATGGGAATCTGTTGGAGACCCATTAACCAACCATCCCTTCTTTAAATGGGATTGGTGACAGATTACAGTGGAAAGGTAGAGAGGACTCATGTCTGTAAAATGTTAATTGCCTGAAAAATTCATAGACTTCCTCAAAGGAAGACTTTTTTTTCAAACTTGAAAAATTCCCTTCTGCATTTCTTTTTTTCTGTGCAGTTTTGAAAAAAAAGTTGCTCCATTTTTTTTGGCTTATCTATTATTATCCATTTATCTATTCTGTCCTCATAGAAACCTCCTTCTGTGACAAAAATTTTTTATCGTGCATTTTTCAGTTGTGTCCAACTCTTTGTGACCATATTTGGGGTTTTCTTGCCAAGGATACTGGAGTGGCTTGCCCTTTCCTTCTCTAGCTCACTTTACAGATGAGAAAACTGAGGCAAACAGGTTTAAGTGACTTGCCCAAGGTCACACAGCTAGTAAGTGTCTGAGTCTGATTTGAACTCAGGTCTTCCTGACTTCAGGCCCAATTGTCTATCCACTGTACCACCCACCTGCTCTAATTATACAAACCAAACTATACAAAAATTCACACTTTTCTTATATATCCCCTTCTTATTCTTCTCTCTATATTGGAATGTTTGTATTTATTTCTTTTAGGTTTGCAATAAAATAAAAGATTTAAAAAATTCTTGTCCTTGTGACTGTTCCCTACCGCAGGGGAAAGAGTAGCTCATTCCTATGTGAGGTACCTTCAGGGAATAGCACTAGAGTGGACCAGGACTGAGGCCTTAGCTAAGTGACCGCCTTCAAATCCACCAGGATAGGTTCTATCACAGCTCTAGGGCAAGGCAGCCCCAAACACGGGTGAGAGGCAAGTAGCCTGACTTTCTTTGCCTCCGGGACACCTGTGGTGATACAGCTGTGGAGATGACATCGTTTGCCTTTCCCAGAAAAATAACCTCCCCCTGAACTAAGCTGCAGGCTCACAGTCAGTGCCCCACTTACTTTGTTCAAACCCTCATTCCTTCGAGCCAAGAAGGATAGTGATGCCAGTATCTCATCCCCGACACTGAGATGCTGCCTTTGTTTGGAAGGACAGCCCCACTGTTGTGCTCTAAATCATCTGTCAAAAGGTCTCCCTTTCCATTCTCCAGTCCTGGCACTGCTGGGACTCCCGAACGGGGGGAAGGCACCACGGCTCGATGAAAGGGCCTGATCCCTATGGGAAGTGCAGGAGACGCACAGCATGAGAAAGGCTCCAGAAGGGAAGATGTTCCAGGCTCTTCTAATGGGAAACAGTAGGAAGTACTGTCCATTCCGACAAGGCTTGGAATGCATCTGCTTGCTTTGACACTGGTTTTAATGGTGCCTGTTGGTTCTACAGATGAATGTGAGAAAGTCCAGTGAGGGCGAATAGAAGTGAATGAAGTTATTCTCTGGACTCCTCCAGTACCTTACTTTAGGTTTCTGGGCAAATCTTGCAATATCTCTGTTCCAGTTTTTCTTATCTGCAAAATGGACATGGTATTAAATACTCACATGCCTCACCTTGTCCATAGAGTTGTTGGGAAGATGAAAAAAGAGTGTTGATAAGGCTAGGTGTTATCGTGTATAGAACACTTAGCTTGGAGTGAGGAAGAACTGTGTTCTCATAACTCCTCATCCACTAACTAGCTCTATGACTCTCTACACAGCATTTGATTCTCTGAGACTCGGTTTTCTCATCTACAAAATGGGAATAATAAGTCTATTACTTATATCACAGTTTTTTTTTGAGGCTCAGTTGCAATAATGTATGTGAAGTTCTTTTCAAACCTTAAAGAACTCTTTGTTGTTCAGTTGTGTCTGACTCTCTGTGACTTCATTTGGGGTTTTCTTGGCAGATTCTGGAGTGGTTTGCCATTTCCTGGTCTACGTCATGGTACAAAACTTGGAAACTGAGGCAAACATAGTCAAATGGCTTGCCCAGGCTCATACAGCTAGTAAGTATCTGAAGAGGGATTTGAACTCTGGTCTTCCTAACTCCAGGCCTGGCACTCTATGCACTGTGCCCCCTGGCTGCCCAAAAAAGAGCTCTTAGGTGTTGTTGTTGTTAGTAATTATTATAATTACTGGTGCATTGCTACCCTGGAGAAGCTTCTCCCCAAAGTCCTCCTCTTCTGCTTGGTGCTATTCCCTCACCAGGGCTACCATTTTAGGAAGAACTCAAGGCATGCCTCATCTTGTGCCCTCTTCATACTCCTCCTGTTCATCTGCTACATCATCTCCTCTTCAGATAATCTCATCCCGTGTTACTCGCTCCTCTTCCTATCCTGTGTCATTAATCCCCTTAGAATCTAAGCTCCTTCAAGGTCAGGATTATATTATTTGCTTGTATCTGTGTCATCATCACTTAGCCCAGTGCCTGGCAGATTGCTTAATAAGTAATTAATAATAATTAATAAAAACACATAATAAATACTCTATCATCTGTGAATCATTTATGCTTGATGAAGACAGATACCTTCCTAAACTACATTTCTCCAATCTATACTATGTTGCCATTAATGAGGAAAAAAATACATTTAAACAATTAGGCCCAGGTGATCAGGGTAATTAGAAGAATTAGAGAAGAGGCAGCAGAGAACATAGATAGAAAGCTGGCCTTCGAATCAAAAAGACAAGGGTTCAAATTCCACCTGTGGCATTTACTGTCTGACCCTGGACAAGTCATGTATGTCAGACCACTCCTTAGGACTTGAAAGGGTTATAATTGACCTTGGTGGAGGAAGTTCCCATAGTGGGAGGTCTCCATGGGCCCAATATCACAGATAATAAATGCAACACCAAAGAAATTATTGTAGAGAATCTTATAACAAACTGATAAGGAAATAAAATAAAATATGTCAGTGAATAAAAGGTTATTAAACAGACTGAGGTTATTTAGCCTAGAGAAGAGAAGGCAGAGCTATCTTTGAATATTTGGAAGGGTTATCTTGTGGGAACAAGATTAGATTTTAACCTACTGGCCCCAAAGGAAAGAAATGAGACTAATGAATGAAAAAGATAGGGAGATAGATTTTAGTTTAATATATAAAAAATTCTTCCTAAAAATTGGACTAGTCCCAAAGCAGAAAGGGCTGCCCTGGCAAATAATGAGTTCTCCCTCACTGGAGGTATTCAAGCAAAAGAGGCAAGTAGAAGATCTGAATTCAAATCCAGCTTCAGACACTTATTAGCTGTGTGACCCTGGGCAAGTCACTTAACCTTTGTCTGCCTCAGTTTCTTCATCTCTAAAATTAGTACAATGATAACAGGACTGGTTTGAAGATGAGGTGAATTTGTAAAGCACTTTGCAAACTTTAAATTTCTCTAAAATTGCTATTTTTAATAAAAAGGTAGGATGATGGTGGCCAAGAACTGGACATTGAGGGGGTGCCCATCAAGTGGGGAATGTCTGAACAAGTTGTGGTATAGGAATATAATGGAATACTATTATGCCATAAGAAATGATGAGCAAGTGGACTTGAGAAAAACCTAGAAAGACTTAGATGAACTGATGCTGAATGGAGTGAGCAGAACCAGGAGAACATTGCACACAGTGACAACCACAGTGTGTGATGACTGATTTTGATAGACTTGGCCCTTCTCAGGATTGCAAGGACCTAAAACAATTCCAAAGAATTCATGATGGAAAAATGCCATCCGCATTCAGAGAAAGTACTGTGGAGTCTGAATGCAGAGTGAAGCAGACTATTTTCTTTTTTTGTTTTTCTTGCTCATGATCCCTCCCATTCGTTCTAATTCTTCTTTACAACATGACCAATGTGAAAATATGTTTAATCGGGATGTATATGTAGAGCCTATGTCAGCTTGCAGACAGTCTTGGAGAGGGAATGGGGGGGAAAGGGAGAAAATTTAAAACTTATGGAAATGAATGTTGAAAGCTAAAAATAAATAAACTAATAAAAAAGGTAGGATGACCTCTTATGAGAAATTCATGCCTAAGATACATCACTTCCAAGGTTACTTTGAACTCTAAAACTCTGGCATTCACACTCCTAGATGGTGAGACTGTACCTTTAAAATGAGACAGGAGGCACCACAGTGTTCTGTGTTGGCCAAGCACTCTGTGGGGGAGGAAAGAGTTGGGGATAATAATATGTTGTAGTGTTCTAGCCCTTTTCTTCTGCAAGGCTGGAGAGCTTTGCAAGACATTAGTTCATTAATCCTCCCAACATCTCTACAAAGCAGGCAGAGGATACTGATGCCTGCCTCCTAGCTCTTTTACAGGTAGTGTCTCCATTTAAGGAGAAACCCTTGGAGGCAGACAGATTCCACTAGAAGCCTGTCTACTTTTATATACATGCGCACATTTAGTTTGCGTTTGTTATAAAATTTTATTGAGGTAGTTTGGGTTTTACATCATCATAGTTTTCCCCAGTATTCCCCCCCTCTGCCTCTCCCAGAGAACAATCCCATGTAAGAGTATTTTTTAAGACAAAAAAGAGAAAATATCAGCACAACCAATTGATACAATGGGAAAAGTCCAAAAAATATGTACTATGAACATAATCTGCACATTTCCCTTCACTCAAGAAAGAGTATGTCGGGAGGGTCCCCTTTCACCTCTTCCTTGGGAGTCATGTTTGATCCTTACTTTTTGTTACATTCATTTTTAATATTTACATAAGTGGCTGCTGGTTCCATTTGCATCATTGTAGTCATTGTGTGTGTGTGTGTGTGTGTGTGTGTGTGTTTTCTTGTCTCTTAGGCTGCATTTTAATCACCTCCAGAGTGCTAATCTTGTTCCTCCCTCCTGCTCCCACCCCCACCCCCACTTCCACCATCCACTTTTTTAATCCATCCTGTGATGTGGCAGCTAGGTTGTACAGTGGACAGAATGCCAGCCCCAGAGTTGGGAAGACTTATCTTCCTGAGTTCAAATATGGCCTCGGACACTTAATAGCTGTGTGACCCTGCACAAGTCTGAAATTAACTCTGTTTACCTCAGTTTTCTCATTTGTAAAATGAGCTGGAAAAGGAAATGGCAAACCATTCCAGTGTCTCTGCCAAGAAACCCCAAATGGAGTCACAAAGAGCAAACACAACCGAACAACCATGCTAAAGCTGAGGTGTCCTTCTGCCATTGAGTCCAAGGAAATTCTGTGCTATAACAGTGGAGAATGTCTTGGTCCTGAAGTCCAGAAGCTCAGACCTGAAACACATTAGTCCCAGTATGGCCCTGTACTGGTCTCTCATCCACAGACTCATCTATGAGAGAGTCAGATCAGGTAGGCTTTAAGGTTTCATTCAACTCTCAGTCTATGATTCTTTGATTTTTCTAAGTGCTCCCCCAAATCAGGCTTTTCTATTCCATTTAATTCAATTACATTTACCGGGTACGTCTTCTGTGCAGAACACCATGCTAGCACTGGAGGAGAAAGTTCAGATAATTGAAAGTCTCTGCCTTGAAGGAAGCTGATGCATAATAGGTGACTAGTAATTGTTTATTGATTATAGTCAAAGAAGGGGATAGGACACATGAGTAATTACAAAATAGCGGGTTTTTTAGCTTCCCGAGTTGTGATTTTGCATGAGTGTTTGGCTGTGGAAAAAGGATTGTGAATTGCTGACCTTGGAGACCTGAAACTCAAGTTAAAATCCCAGCCCCTTTCTACTTGTGACCTTAGAGAAATCACTTAGCCTTTCTGAGTCTCTGTTTCCTTTTCTGTAAAATTAGGGGGTTAGACCCTGAAGCTCTACATGTATGATCACATTCATTGGTATAGGGAGGTCCCAATGAGGAAATTCCCTTTACCAAAGCAGATCTATAGTTCTTCTGTAGTTTATACTCCAAGAAAGTTGTCTGGGCGTGGAGGGGTTGAGTGACTTGCCCAGAGTCATACAGCCAGTAAATGACAGAGGAAGAAGTCAAACTCAAGCCTTCCTTACTCTAAAGCCAGTGCTCTACATACTAAGCTAGGCTGCCTTTCTATAACTTAATTAGAAATAGGGATAGGAGCTAGGTCTATGATTTCCTTGGCATAACGAACTGCCGGAGGAGGAAAGTCCTTCTGCCAATGTAGGTCAGCACCTTTGTCTATCATTTAGAGTCTTAGAGAGTTACCCATAGAATAATGAGAAGTCAAGTGGTTTGAAATGGGTCACCCAATAGCTGCAAGTCTGAGTTGAGATTTGGACACAGGCCTTCAAATTTGACTATCTGCTATGACATTTTACTACAGGTAACATATTTCTGTTATTACTTATGATTCCCATGCCCTCAAATGAGGTTATTCTAAAAGCAAGTTTTTCCTTTCTCTCCTTTTTTCCTTGCAGATGATACCAAGCCAGAAGAATCACTTACAAGAATGTCTGGAGTCTGGAAGTATTCAGAAAAGTTTAAATTGAATTGAGATGTGTTGGTAGGACTAAAGCAGAAGGAAAGAATCAATATTGCTTAAGAATTTCCCAGGGAATTTATTCCTCTTCTTTTCTCTCTCAGTCACGGGTTTCCATTGATTTTATAGATGGGAAAACTGGGACCAAGAGAGGCAACCTGATAGACTCAGAAGCAGCTGGTGTGAGAAGAGAACCTTGTGAGTGAGCAGAAGCCAGGATTCTTGGCTTTTCCTGGATTCTAATAGAATTGAGATTATAACTACCCTAGAGAGATTGTCAGATATCAGTGGGTTGCTGTTTTTCCATATTAACAATGCAACTAAATCATGAGAACCTGTGTGTGGAACTTTTACTGGTGCCCTTAAGAGTGAAATTAGAGATGATGAAATCAGAAAAGATCCAACTGAAAAATGTTCTCATCATAATCTGTCACTTATCAGGTCCTACCTTTTATCTGAAAATTGGCTGATCAGGGCAGCTACTAGTCCATACTTGTCCTTTCCAGCTGCTGTTCTAACATGTTTACCATGAACAAATACATTTTGTTTTTATAGAGTGAATAATACCCTGAAAGGGAAACTTCAGTTTCCCACAGCCTGATTTCTGAAATCTCAGCGGAGACTTCAAAGTAAGTCAGCCCTCACTGTCACAGAATAATCAAATGTAAGAACTGGAAAGAATCTTTGCAGCCATTTAGTCCCATCTTTACTTGAATGTAATCATTATAATAGCTAGCTGTTCTAGAGAACTTAAATGTTTGGAAAGTACTTTACATATATTAACTCATCTGCTCCTCACAAGAACCCTGTGAGGTATTATCATCATGAGCTTCATCATCATCGCCATTTCACAGATAAGTAAGACAAGGAAACCCAGGTTGAAAGAGTTTGAGTGACTTGCCAGGGTCAAATAGCTAGAAAGTGTCTGAGGCAGGATTTGAACTCAGGACTTTCTGAGGCACTTAAATGCCCCAGTGGATAGAGCAATTGGGCATAGAGTCAGGAAGACCTGAGTTCAAACCTGCCCTCAGACACTTACTAGCTGTGCGACCCTGGGCAAGTCACTTAACCTCTGTTTGCTTTAATTTACTGGAGAAAGAAATGGTGAACCACTCCAGTATCTTTGCCAAGAAAACCCCATAGACAATATTGGTGAGTTATGGTCTACAGGGTCACAAAGAGTTGGACACCACTGAACAACAATTTCCTGACCTGAAATCTCACTCCTTATCCTCTATGCCACCTACTTGCCTAAGGATAATAACAATAACTAACATTCACATGCTGCTTTAAGGTTTACGAAATATTTTACATATATATGTATATATATGCACACATATATATACATATATATGTATATATATATAAAATGCTATTTTATAACATACTCAACAAGTGATCATCCAGTCTTTGCTTGATGAATTCCAAGGAGGGGGACGCTACTAACTCTCAAGGCCATCATTCCATTTTTGGACAACCCTTATTGTTAGAAAGCTTCTTTTTCCTGGAATCAAGCTTAATTTGTCTCTTGGCATCTTCTATTTTTTTCCATAAAACCAGCCTCTAGGTTTTGTTATTATATATATTTTGCTGTCAATTTAATTAATCTCTCCTTTGACTTTTAGGATTTACATTTTGGTCTTCAAGTAAGGATTTTTTAAAAATTTATTTATTTTTAGGTTTCAACATTCACTTTCATAAGCTTTTGAGTTTTAAATTTTTTCTGCCTCCCTCCCCAAGACAGCGTGCAATCTGATATAGACTCTACATTCTTATTAAACATACTTTCACATTAGTCATGTTGTAAAGAAGAATTAGAATGAATGAAAGGAGCCACAAGAAAGAAAAACAAAACAAAACAAAACAACACAAACAAAAGAAAAGGAGAGCAAATAGTCTGTTTCACTCTGCATTCAGACTCCAAATGTCTTTCTCTGGGTGTGGATGGAATTTTCCATCGTGAGTCCTTTCGAATTGTTTTAGGTCCTCGCATTGCTGAGAAGGGCTAAGTCTATCAATATCAGTCATTTCACACTATGGCTGTTACTGTGTACACTGTTCTCCTGGTTCTGTTCACTTCACTCAGCATCAGTTCATGTAAGTCTTTCCAGGTTTTTCTAAAGTCCACCTGTTCGTCATTTCTTATAGCACAACAGTATTCCATTACATTAATATACCACAACTTATTCAGCCATTCCCCAACTGATGGGCATCCCCTCAGTTTCCAATTCTTGGCCAACACAAAAAGAGCTGCTATAAAATATTTTTGTACATGTGGATCCTTTTCCCGTCTTGGCATCTTCTACTCATTGCTCCTGGTTTCGTCCTCTGGGACCAAACCTTTTCCACAGAATAGCCCTTCAAATATTTAGAGACAGCTATCATGTCTTCTCAGAGCCTTTTCTTCATCAGGCTCAACATCCCTATTCCTTCAACTGAATAGCTGTATTTAAAATGTCCCATGGGATCTTTTAAAGCTCACAGAGATAGAATGACTTGAGTTGGGTCTGGGCTAGAGCTTTTTCTTTGTTGCTTCTCTGAATAAAGAATTACGTATGAGAAACTTGTACTAAACTTACAACGGCCTTAAGAAATCACTTTGAACAGGAGCTCTTAACCTAGGTTCAGACCGTTCCATGGATAAATTTCAGGGTATTTGTGAACTTGGATAGAGAAAAATACATATTTATCACAATTGGTTTCTTCTAAAATTCTATATATTTTATTCTATGCATTTAAAACCATTATTCTTAGAAAGGATTCAAAAGCCATACCAGAGGTGAGGTCCAGGACACACAAAAAAATGTTAAAAACCTCTTCCCTAAAGGAAAATGAATTATTCATCTCTCTAAGATTTAAATGCATCGGCCCAGGACCCTGAGACATAGGGATAATAAACAAAATCAACCACTTTTAAAAATGAGTATTTGTTAAGACTTTCTGGGAGATATTTGTGAGCCAAATTTCTGGGAAGGTACAAGCAAGTCACTTTGGAGACTCACTGTTTTCTATACACAGAGGCTGTTACCCCACAGAAAGACTGGGACATCAGATTTTAGACTTAATGCTGGAAGGAACTTTAGATGTCATCTAGTCCAACCCTCTAATATTACAGATGAGGAAACTGAGGCCCAGAGGTGAAATAACTTACCCAACGCCATACAGGTAATAAGAGGCAGAGCTAACATTTGAACTCTGGATGCCTGACTTCAATCCAGTACTTTTCCCACTGTTCATCCCTGGGCTTGCTTTTACAATCTCATGAAGCACCATTTCTTTGAGGTTGTTATTAAAAAAAAAGGGGGGATTCCCTGCCTTGTCTGCCATAACTTGAAGCCTGGAGCTCCACTCATGTCACCTCTGGCTCTGAGACCCATTATAGCCTTCTATATTTTGCTTAAACAGTTATCTTCATGTCTTTATTATTTAGCATTGCCAATAAATCACGTGACTATTAATAGTGATTTTAACTTGGCCCATGAGTTAGAGGTTTGGGACCGCTAGAAGGGAAACTAGCTAACAGGAAATGAGATTTCATCAGTTTATTCCAGGGTAGGAGCTGAACCAATTAGAGAGTTTCTGTAATTTGGGCAATTATTGACAATATCCTAGACTCTAGATTTATAAATCTATAATTGTTTTATAAATGTTCAAATTCATAAAATAAAGAAATTGAGTATGAAGTTTTGCAGGCAATCGTAAGCATGTAAGGTTTTGCTGGACTACTTTTATTTCTTACAGAACATCCCACATGAAATATTCATAATTATTTTATATAATTGGCTTTATATTTTTATGTTTAGAGCTTTTATAATAGGAAGAATAACATTTTATGTTTTATAACTATATATTGTAAATTTAAATTTGGAGTTTTGGGAGACAAAAGTCATTGTCACTGTTGTGAACACTTAATGAATAAAGCTAAAATAATATGGATATTCACTGCTTATTTTTGTTGCTGTTGTTGAAAAGACTTTGTGGAACAAAAAATGTTGGGAAACACTGTTCTAGAGTATACCCGCTAGATCGCCTTTGAATTTGGCAAGAGATAATAGGGAAATAAGCCAAAAACAGAGAGGAGATAGAGATTTGGTGGGGTTATACCTGAGACCATCTGAGAGGTTGCTCAAATATATACCCATGATCCAAAGATCTCTATAAATCATAAGGATAGCTGATGATCACTTAGATTACCATTAGTGGTGATGATCACCAGGAGTGAACATGGGTTCACCAAGAACAAGTCATTCCCAATGAACATGGTTTCCTTGTTGTACAAAATTACTAGACTGATCCTCCAAAAAAAGTCTTATTGTAATGTTTCATCATATTGTCAAGGTGACCACAGATTCTTGGAGGCTATGCCAGAAGAATACAAGCTCTGGCAGGTTCTACCTTGCTATAAGACGAAAACAAATACAAAATGAAAATCAGAACTGGGTCAAGTAACATGAGGTTCAATATGGCTATCTTGGAATATGGGTCAGCACAGAACAATTTTCACAATTGCCAAGTGTGAAAATTGTCAAGTGACATTATCTATTGACATTTTACTCCAAAAATTAGATGTCGATAAGCTAGTAATGGCTAGGTGACACCGCAGATAGAGCACCAGGCCTGGAATCAGGAAAACCTAAGTTCAAAACCAGCCTCAGATGCCAGCTGTGTGACCCTGGGAAGGTCATTTGGCCCTGTTTACCTCAGTTTCCTCATCTGGAAAATAACCTGGAGAAGGAAATAGCAAACCACTCCAGTATATTTGCCAAGAAAACCCCAAATGGGGTCACAAAGAGTCAGCCACGACTTAAACAGCAACAAACTTAGTAACTTTTTTTTCAACTGTCAGTTAACTATCATTTATTAAGTGCCTACCATGTGCCAAACATTGTGCTAATACCTAGGAGATACAAAGAAAGGTATAAAAAAGAACTCACGGTCTAGTGATAACATGCCAACAACTTTATATGAACAAGATATATGCAGATATATATACAGAACAAGACACATATATCTATATATACAGATATACAGAACAAGATATGTATAAATTGGTGGTGGCTTCAGAGGGAAGGCACTAAAATTTAGGAGGACAGGGAAAATTTTTTTGCAGAAGGTGGGACTTGAAAGAAATTGGGGAAGCTGGAAGGTGTAGGTGAAGAGGTAGAGCATTCCAGACATGGAAGACAGCCAATGAAAATGACCCAGGGTCAAGAAAGGGACTATCTTGTGCCAGAAGAAGCTAGCAAGACAGGATCACTGGCTCACAGAGAACATGGAGGGCAGTAAGGTATAAGAAGCGCGGAAAAGTAAGAGGGGACCAGGTTATGAAGGGTCAAAACCCAAAAGCCAAACAGCAGATTTATTTATACTTGATCCTGAAGGCAATAGGGAGCCACCAGAGTTTAATGAATAAAGAGGTGATATTATCAGACCTGCACTTTAGGAAGGTCTGTTTGATGCTTAGTGGAAGATAATTGGTTGGAATGGGGAGAGACTTGAGGCAGGGAGAGCAAGCAGCAGACTAACACAATAGTTCAGGCGTGAGATGATGAGGGCCTGAACCAGAGTGGTGGCAAGGTCAGAGAAGAGAATGGGATGTAAAAATAATAATGATAATCACAAAACAATAAGAACATTTCTATTTTGTTCAGTTGCTGTCAGTCATGTCTGACTCTTCGTGACCCCATTGGAGGTTTTCTTGGCAAAGATACTAGAGCGGTTTGCCATTTCCTTCTCCAGCTCGTTTCACAGATGAGGAAACTGAGGCAAACAGGGTTAAGCGACTTGCCCAGGGTCACACAGTTAGTGAGTGTCTGAGGCTCAAAAAAAGTTACTAAGTCTGGAACTCAAGTTTTCCTGACTCCAGGCTTAGTATTCTATTTACTGTGCTACCTAGCTGCCTGTAGAGATGCTATGAGAGATTCATGAAAGTAGACACTACAGGACTTAATAACTGATTGGTTATGGGGGATGAAAAAGTGAAGAATCAAGGATAACACCTAGGCTATCAGCCTGAGGACCTGAAAGGACCTCCAAGCGTAACAGGGAAGTTAAGAAGGGAGCATTTTTAGGAAAAGACGAGTTCAGTTTTAGACAAGTATTCAAGTCATCAATGGAATATAAACTTTGAGATGTCTAGCAGGAAGTTGGACATTTAAGACTAGAGGTCAGGAGAAAGATTAGGGCTGGACAAGTAGATCTAAGAGTTATTAGCATAGAGATGATATTTGAAATTATGGGAGCTGATGTCATCACCAAGTGAAATAGCATAGAGAGAGAAGAGAGGAAAACTCAGGACAGAGCCGTGGGGACCTCCGCAGTTAATGGGTATGACGTGGATGAAGATCCAGCAAAGGAGGCAGAGAAGCAATTGGGCAGGCAGGAGAAGAACCAGGAAAGGGCAGCGAAACAAAAACCTAAAGAGAATAGAGTATCAACAGGAAAAGGGGGATGTACAATCCCAACATTGTTGAGTTCAAATGGAATGAGAAGAGGCCATTAGATTTGGTTATTTGGTAGCTTTGGAATGAGTAGTTTCTGTCGAATGACAATTTGGAAGCCAGAATGCAGAAAATTAAGAAAAGAGTAAGAAGAAAGAAAGTGGAAGCACCAGTTTATTGGAGATGACCATCTTAATGAATTTAGTTACAAAAAGACAGGCATAGTGGGTGATAGCTCGTGGGGATGAATAGATCAAGGGAGTATGTTTTAAGAACTTCAAGGCATGGGCATGTTCGTAGGCAGCCCAGAAACAGCCAGTATAAAGTGAATAATTGAAGATTAGTGAGAAAGTAGGGATGATAGAGGGCACAATTTGCTGGAGAAGATGGGATAGAAATGCATCATTTGTGCATATAGAGGCATTAGCCTTGGCAAGGAGAAGGAGAAAATAGTGACAGAAGTCATCTTATATGAGATTAAGAATGGGAAAATGAGAGAGCTCTTGGCAAATAACTTCAATTTTTTCAGTGACATATGAGGCAAGGTTCTTAGTTGAGGGGGAGGGGAACTACAAGAGGTTTGAAGGGGGAATTAAAAGATTTGGAAAAGCTGAAGTGAATCAATTAGAGAGATATAAAAGGATTGCCTTGCTACAGGGAGGGCCCAGGAAACATAAGCTTGTAGTGAAGCCAGTCAGCAAAAGTTCATGATTTTCTCCAGCCTCATTCTACAGCACCTGGGTAGGAGCAAAGGTAATGATTGGTTGATTAACGTAATCCAAGGCTGAGGTTTGGCAGAGCAAGGGTAGCATAGGATAAAGGAGCAAGGGACCCAAGAGAAGAGGACAGTGTGGAGTTGTCAAGACGGGGAAGGGGAAAGAGTACAGCCAGGGCAGGGGTGATGGTCTGGGAAAGAATGGAGGGTTGGAGAGTTTCGAGGTCGTAGTGAGCACAAACAGGGTTTGGAATTGTAAGGCAGAGGCAAAGGGAAAATCACAACAGATTATGATCAGATAAAGGAATTTCAAAGTTTATGAATATGGATGTGGAACACCGGTGTGATCAATGTTTGTAGCTGTGGTGGAATGGAGGAATAGGTCATAGGAAATGAGTAAGTTGGAGAATGAAGAGTTTAGGGTGTTGGAGGGAGTTTCGCTACGTATGGTGAAGTCCTCGAGTATTTGGGGAGGAGAAAAAGACTGTGATTCAGACACTGTGCTCAGTGAAGAAGAAAGGAGAACGTCCTACAGGTCTATAGACATCTCCCAGAATCTTGGTTGGGTGATAAATATAGTTTGAATGAACTTCAAAGGAGAGGTTACTGAGTGACAGCAGCAGCAGAAGAGCATGGAAAAGGCAGTGGGGAGCAAAGAGTCATCTAATTCTCCCACCATGTGACTAGTAAGGCAGGAAATATGAGTGGAAGTGCAACCAGTGCTGTAAATGATAATCCATTTTCAATGTAATCACTTAAGAAGCAGTTCACAATTCTATTCTTCTCCTTATTAGGGAAGTCCCACTAAGTCACTCCAAATAGGATCATTGATTTAACACTGAAAAATGACCTTGTGTAAATTCATCTCTCTCAGTGTGTATGTGAGGAAACTGAAGCCCAAGAAAATTGACTTCCTTGGGGGGAAAACGGGGGAGGTGTCAAATAGCTAGTAAGTGCCCAAGGAAGAATTTGAACTCAGGTCTTCTTCACTCCAAGACCAGCTCCCAATCCGCTATATAACACAGTATCTCTCCTGATGCTAGATTGTTGTAGAAATATTTTTAGGATAGCATTTTATGGTACTGAAAAGAAATGGAGAAATGAAAAATATCCCTATTTATTTGGTGCACCTTGAATGGTACTGGCAGACAAATGGAACCAGATGAATGGAGAAAGGATCACTGTCTTTAGAAAACTGGGATGGTAAATGAGAGTTAATTTGCTGGGATCACAAGCAAATTTTCAAAAATATCCTAAGTGAGTATGTTATTATTCCCAATTCCAGTATCTTTCAAAAGCCAATTTCAGCAACTTCCAATTTTCTTTTCATTTCCCCCTTAAATTTGCCAACAAATATGTAAATAACCCAGGAATCATGGGGGCCTGACTGATGTAGGTAAACCATTCAGAGGCTCTGTATTAAGAAAGCATACACGTATGGAAAAGCATCTGTATCTCCCAACATCTACAACAGGGGCAGATCCATCGGCAGCTACTTTAACTGCCGAGATATCACTTTACCAAAACACTATTTTCTGGCTTTAAAATTCACCTTCTACTTCCAAAACATAAAGATTTATCTGTTTTGGATTTGAGGAGACATAGTCCTTGGCATTCTTTCTTTAAATCTTTCTGTAGCCTTGCAAAAAGATCTCCACTGAGGGGTAGAGGTGGACCCAGTCCTCGGAACCGACTATACTAAATTACTGTCAACAACTGTTCCCTTTGGAAGGGGGAGAAAACAACAAAACGAAACGGTGATTTTAAACCCAGTCACCTTTGGGATCGCGTGCAGCTGCTCTACAGTTTCTCAAGCCCTCAGACAAGAAGCACCTATTAGGAAGAAGGAAAGAAATAGTCCTGAATATCTTCTGCAATGTCTTTCTTGATCATCTACCATGCACTAGATGTTGTTGGGGTTTTTCCCCCCTTCCTTACCTTGCAAATAGCTAACGGCTTCTAGCCAGGGCTAAATCCAGCCCTTTCGTGCCTGGCAGTCATCGCTGCATCTTTAAGAGAAAACCGATTCTCTGGAATGCTGTGCGTGCACATACCTATCTGAGCTCTGCAGCCCACACCTGCCGAACAGGTAAACCAGATCCTCCGCGGGGCCTCAGCGCCGCATTCCAGCCCAGCGAGCTATTACTCCCTAATTGTTACCTGTCAAACAGGTCAACTCAGCGCTTGGGCCAGGCCCAAACAAGCGCATGTTCCCACGAAATCCTAAACCTGCTAACCTTTGACCTCTCCTAAGTTTTAGCGATTATTTTAACCAAGGCCTGATTTAATTCCTGCCGATGACTTTTTAACTGGAGCAGAAGATGGTGTGCTTTTTCTTCTGCGTCTCCTATGTCCGAACAGTGGGCCAGGAGCCCTGTGAGGAAGTCCCGAGATACAAAGCGTAGGCAAATCATACTGCAGTGTGGCCCCCTGAGATGAAACTCATTTCCTGACTTCCCTAAATCTGGCTTCTCCTTTTGGAGAGAAGGGGAGTTTCCCCAGGTGTGTAAGGAAGCCTGGAGTTGGTCCACAAAACAGAAGCTTACAGTATTGACATGTTTGTGTTTACTGTTGGTGAAGTTTGTTTAAAAAAATAAGGAAAAATATTTAAAGTAGTGTACTGGTTACTAAAATTTTCTTCCTGCTTATCTTGATACCGAAACAGCTACAAGGGATTTTAGAGAGCAACTGTCTAATCCAACCTCTTCATGTGATAACGAAACTGAGGACCCAAAAGGAAAAACAAACTATAAGAGAGAAAAGTTATTAGAGGGCAGCTAGGTGGTATAACAGATAAGAGTACCGGGCTTGAAGTCAGAAAAACACATCTTCCTGAGTCCAAATCTGACCTCAGACGCTTACTAGCTGTGTGACCCTGAACAGGTCACTTAACCGGGTTTGCCTCAGTTTCTTCTTTTTTTTATAAATTTTATTTAATATATTTGGTTTTCAGCATTGATTTTCACAGGAGTTTGAATTACAAATTTTCTCCCCATTTCTACCCTCACCCCCACTCCAAGATGGCATATATTCTGGTCGCCCTGTTCTCCAGTCTGCCCTCCCATCTGTCACCCCACTACCCTCCCATCCCCTTTTCCCTTCCTTTCTTGTAGGGCAAGATAAATTTCTATGCCCCATTGCCTGTGTATCTTATTTTCTTGTTGCCTGCAAAAAACTTTTTTGTTTTTGTTTTTGAACATCTATTTTTTAAAACTTTGAGTTCCAAATTCTCTCCCCTCTTCCCTTCCCACCTACCCTCCCTAAGAAGTCCAGCAATTCAACATGGGCCACATGCGTATCATTATGTATAACCCTTCCACAATACTCATGTTGTGAAAGACTAATTATATTTTGCTCCTTCCCAACCTATCCCCCTTTATTGAATTTTCTCTCTTGACCCTGTCCCTTTTCGAAAGTGTTTGTTTTTGATTACCTCCACCCCCATCTGCCCTTCCTTCTATCATCGCCCCTTTTTTTTAATCTTCTTCCTCCTTCTCTCCTGTGGGGTAAGATATCCAACTGAGTATGTATGGTATTCCTTCTTCAGGTCAAATCTAATGAGGACAAGATTCACTCATTCCCCATCACCTGCCTTCTCTTCTCTTCCTACAGAACTGCTTTTTCTTGACACTTATATGCGAGATAATTTACCCCATTCTATCTCTCCCTATCTCTGTCTTTCAATATATTCCTCTCTCATCCCTTATTCATCTTCAACTCACCCTGTGCCTGCTCTCTCTCTCTCTTTACATATATAAATACATACACATATATATACATACATACACACTCACATATACATATATATACATAAACACACACACACACATATATATACATATAAATACATACATGCATATTCCCTTCAGCTACCCAAATATTGAGGTCTCATGAATCATACACATCATCTTTCCATGTAGGAATGTAAACAAAACAGTTCAACTTTAGTAAGTCCCTTGCAATTTCTTTTTCTTGTTCTTTTTCTTGATTACCTTTTCATGCTTCTCTTGATTCTTGTGTTTGAAAGTCGAATTTTCTATTCAGCTCTGGTCTTTTCACTGAGAAAGCTTGAAAGTCATCTATTTTATTGAAAATCCATGTTTTGCCTTGGAGCATGATACTCACTTTTGCTGGGTAGGTGATTCTTGGTTTTAATCCTAGCTCCATTGACCTCTGGAATATCGTATTC
>CM053622.1:128010547-128082632 GCA_028646595.1 Phalanger gymnotis | reverse complement strand
GTAGACTAAAGAGCTCTATGTTCCACGCTTAGGGGTATGCGCCAGCTCTGCCTCACCAGCACTCCTCCTTCCCCAAGAACCCCAACCAGGACTGGACTTAGATCTTCAGCAGGCTCTGCACTCCTGCTCTGATCTGCCATTTAATTCCTCCCACCAGGTGGGCCTGGGGCCAGAAGCAACTGCAGCTGTACTTCTGTAGCTGTCCCACCTCTGCTGCCCCCTGGGGCGGTGGCCGAACCTCAAACTCCCTGTCCCCAGCAGCTTTTCCCACTAACCTACTCTGCTGTCTTTGGTGTTTGTGGGTTGAGAAGTCTGGTAACTGCTGCAGCTCACTGATCCAGGGCCCAGTTTCCTTTTCTGTAAAATGAGGTAGGGCAGGAAATAGCAAACTACTCCAATATCTTTGCCAAGAAAACCCCAAATGGGGTCACAAAGAGTCAGACATGACTGAACAACAACCCCAACAACAAGAAGACTCCCTTTCCCCCTTACCCTCCCAGTCAAGCCAGCTCCAGGACATCCCTGGGAACAACATACCACTGCCCCCCCCACCCAGCAATCTCAATCCACTTGGGGATAGCTCTTTGGAAGATTTTTCCTTATATCCTGCCTTTATCTACCTCTTTTCAGTTGCCACCCTTTCTTCCTTGTTTCTCCTCTCTGGAGCCAAACAGGACGACTATAACCCTTCTAACCCAGGATAGATTAAACAAAATTGACACTTATATTTGGCTTATACCTATTATCTTTTTAATTTTTTACTTTGGCTCTCCCTCCATGTTTAATGAGCTCTGTTTTGTGGATTTTAGAGGATCGTTTTGCAACACTGATAATTGTATGTGAGTAAAGGAGTTTTATTAGGATCCCATTGGATTTCTTAAAATGGAGCGTATGTGGGGGGTTGAAGAAAAAATTATGAGCTAGTCAGATTATTTGTAGGCTGGTCACTTTGGGGAAGCTGTTCCAAAAGCTGCTCCAAATAATGGAATTTCAATTATCCCAGTAACATACAGTTATCCTCAGAGCAGGTCCTGCGACATTATGTCTGTGATAGAACATTGTTTGACTGAGTTGGGTTTTTTCCTTCCCCTCCTGTGGCTGAACAAGTTATTCTACAAAGAGCCTTGGATCTCTCTGAAGAGGTAAAACTGGCACTTCCTGTTCAGTTCATCCAGTTCAGGCTTGTTTGATACAGTCAAACAGGATGGGCCTGCTCCTGACAAGAGAATCTCCAAACCAGTCTCTGGTGATGATAAAGTCCTGAAGTCTAGCAGGTTTGTTTAGAAAATCTTGAGGAAAAGCAAAAGTGTAGAATGATGTAAGTATGTTCCCAAGAAGGTTGGGTGTAATGTGAACTCTGTCTTGTTCAGCAGCCAGTAGTGAATACTATTAATTAACAAAGACTCCTTAGTGCCGGAGCCATGTCTCTGTGCTTCACAAATGAAGAGTGATAACTACTTTTGAAAGTCTACACACAAATACAGAATGGTTAAAGGATTGGAGAGATCATCTGATCCAAGCTCCTGCCTTTAGACAGGTATAAGTAAGCCATCCAGAACTGAAGGAGAGGCCGTTTCATTTAACTCAGCCTTTGCAGAGCAGTGGCATAAGTCTGGAACAAACTGGGTGGTCGCTTCACCTTCAAAGAATCCTTAGCTTCCTTCAAAGAACATTTCCAGTAGAACTTGCTACATGAGAACATTCTTGGTTCTTCCAGTTATGAGCACTTCACCCCCCCCCCGCCTTGAAATGACTATGCATATACTTCACATACATTTTGCATTTTTGCATCCATGTATATACCTAGTAGAAAGTTAGCTCCTGGAGGGTAGGGACCATTTCATTTTTGCCTTTGTTCTCCAGGGCTTTCCACATAACAGGTACTTAACAAATGTTTATTGAATTGAAATGAAAACACTTGATTCTCTTCTTCTGAAAGATTTGGACAGAGATGCAGTTTTTTTTTATTTTAAAGTGTATTGATATATTATACATACTTATAATTCTCCTCCTACCAAACAACCTCTTTTATTTTCACAAACATTCAATTGGTCATGTCTTGATTTTTATAAACACGACAAACACTTATTTGCATTATTTTTCCTTCTTTCATTTTGCTTTTCTTCACTTTTATCAGCTATTTTACCCTCCTGGTCAGTTTCTCTTCTGATTATTTTATATACTTATTTACAACAGCATTTCTGATTTTCCAGAATATTCCTAAAAGCAAGGTATTTTGTTCTTTCTCCTCTTTTCTTTGGAGAGCTCATTCATAGGTTTTGTCATCCTGACCATCAAAAAAATTTTCCTTATATTCCACTACAATCTTTCCTGCTTTGATTTAAGACCTGTTTTCTTTTGATTGGTTCATCGTGTACATGGAGAATAAATGGACCACATCACACACACACACACACACACACACACCCCTACCTCCTGTTCTTAATTTGTCCCAGGACACAGGGAATGAAGGACTTGTGAGAAGACAACTCAAAATGCTCTGCACCTGGCAGCAGAATTACCCTCCGGAGTGCATCTATGAAATCTGTTATTACAAAGGAATCACTTGGACTCATCATTTGTGACAAACAAATGGGGAGAATACTGGAATTGTTACTTCATTGATCCACAGGGTTTCAGGATCAGGAAGCTCCCCCTCTCTACCCATACAAGTCAGCACTTTCTCTGCAAGATAGCCTTACAGAGTTGCCTATGGCACTAAGAAATTACATGACTTACCCAGCTGTATGTGTCCAAGGAGGAATTTGAACCAAGCTCCCTATCCACTACACTATACTGCCTCTTGCCAAGTGCTGGTTTTTCCTGTTGTCATGCTACAGAACGATCTTTATAAGGAAATCATGATGACAGTCAACTTACGAAAATATTTTTTGTAAATAGAAATATCATTCAATCAGTCATCCATGTATCAGACATCTACTGGCCACAAAAACACTAAGGCCACACTTGTTGCTACAAGGCAAGCCCAGGACACAGAGGCTCCTGCCTCTTGGCCAGGCTTCTGGCCCAACAACACTTCCTGGCTTAAAGAAGGCCCATCTGTGGTTGCTGAGAGATAGGCTGGGACTCACTACCGGTTGCCTCATCAGAATCACAACTTCTGGTTATCTCAGTGCACCACACCTCCGCCAGGCCTGCTGGGTCTTTTCCTCATCCAGACCCAGGATCTGACAGCTTTTACCTGGTGACCAGAAATCTATCCCTTTCTATTCATGCTTTCTGTGAGTCAGACTTCCAGATGCCTGTTAGGACACAGCCACCCAGGTTACAGGGAAGTGGAGGACTGAAACCTCAAGTGTAGACCTCGAACCTTCTAATCACTTGATCTTCATCATTGTCATCACTGATCCTCGGCCTGGACTTATTTCCCAGTGCTTAGCATACTCTCGCCCCTTCCTCCTTCCCCTCTCCTAGTAATACTGAATCCCACCTGCCAAAAAATAAGCTGTCTTTGCCACCCCAGCCAGCCACTCATTGATCACTATCCACCTCAGCGTTTCCCTTCTCTCTTTCCTGCTATGTCTTCCTTCTTTAGATCTTTCTACTCCTTCCATTGTGCTCTCTGCAATTCCTGCTCCATAATTCACAAATGACCTTTCATTTTACACTATTTCCCTTCTTGCTCCTTCCATCTTCTGTCACTCCCTGAGACCTGGCTGGCTTCAGATAGCACCAAATCCCTGACCATCCAGCACAGACTGCTCTTACCCCCTCTCCCACTCACTCTCATGTTGAAGTGGGGAAGTTGAAATACTCCTTACTCCCTGTTTCTGCTTCTAGACTATACCTCTACCATCAATCACTAAGCATCTTCTCCTCCTTTGTCATTCATGCAATCCAAGTTTATTACCCAATCCATGTTCTGGTAAGGAGTACCAACCCCCAGGACATTTTCTTTTCTTTCTTAATGAGTTCACACCCAGCTCAGAGTCTCTCTATCCACTGAAACTACCTAAGACATCATTTTACATTCTTTGACGCAATATTTCTGGTTACTCAGAACTCATTATCTGTGCCCCTCCCCCCAATCATTCTTCTTTTCCAAACCTCCCTATTACTGTCAAGAGCACCACCATTTACTCTAGGCAGCTGTGGAGCGCTTAGAGCTTGGTCAGGCAACTTGTCACTAGACTTGGATGACTCTGGGAGAGAGATCGAGGCTGACAACTTTGGGCAAATCTGCCTCATTTCACACATCACCCATCATGCACTATTTTTCCCCAACATAGTGAAGTTATTGGTTCTCTTCAAAAACAAATAACCAAAGACAACAATAACACTCAGGCTCATGACCTCTGGGTCATCTTCAATTCCTTTTTCGTACGTACTCCTCATAACCAATTTGTTGCTAAGTCTTGTCATTTCTGTCTTTGAGATATTTCTCATATATATGTGAATATATATGAAAGGGATATATACATATATGTGTATATATGTGAATATATATACACAAAAGGGATATATATACATGAATGTATGAAAATATATGTCTGTATACACATATATGTCTATATTATATATAGTGTGTATGTGCATATATGTATGTGTGTATACATGTATATGTGTGTATGTATGTATATGTGTGTATACATGTGTGTGTATATATATGCATATATACATACACACACACACACACGTCTGTGTGTGTATATCCCCTTCTCTTTGCTCGCTCAGCCAGCACTGTGGTACAGGACCTCATTATGTTATGGTTGGACTATTCCAATTGCTTTCTGGTTGGTTTCCCACCTCAAGCTTCTCCTCATTCCAGTCCATCCCCAATTCAGCTGCCAAAATGATCATCCTAAAGCACAGCTCAAACCATACCTCCCTGCTTCCCCCGACCCTCTCCCTATTATATCTCCGATCAAATATAAATTCTCTGGTTTGGTTTTTCAAGCCCTTCACATCCTGACCCCTTCCTACCTTTCTAATCTTCTTACACTTTTCGTTCCCTTCCACATCCTGAATAATGCAGAGGCACTTACCTCCTTGTTGTCCCTTGCACGTCGTACTCTATCTTTTAAGTCTATAGCTTTTCACCGGCTATTTCCCATCCCTTCTCACCTCTGCTTTCTGGTTTTTTTTTCTGACTTTTTTCAAGACTCAGCTCAAATCCCATCCTCTTCAAAATGGGTCTTTTCCAGTCCCGTCCCCCACTCTCCAGTTCTAGCACTTCCCCTCTGGGATTATCTCCCATATACACTATATATTTCTTAGGTAGATAGTTGTTTGCGTGTTGTCTCCCCCATTAGAACAGAAAGTTCTCAGGCGCAGTGTTTTTGTTTTTCTCTGTACCCCCAATGTGTAGTATAGGGCCTGGCACATAGTAGGAAGGAAGGAAACAAGCATTTATTAAGCATAGTAACCTCGTGTTTGATAAACCCAAAGATCCCAGCATTTTGGATAAGAATTCACTATTTGACAAAAACTGCTGGGAAAACTGAAAAACGAGAGGACACAAACTAGGTATAGACCAACATCTCACACCCTATACCAAAATAAAGACAAAATGGGTGCATGATTTTAGATGTAAAGAGTAACACCACAAGCAAATTAGAAGAGCAAGGAATAATCTACCTGTCAGATCTATGGGGAAGGGAAGAATTCATGACCAAACAACAGATAGAGAGCATTACAAAAATGTAAAATAATGATTTTGATTATATTAAAATAAAAAGCTTTTATACAAACAAAACCAACGCAACCAAAATTAGAAAGAAAGCAAAAAGCTGAGAAACAATCTTTACAGCAAGTGTCTCTGCTAAAGAACTCATTTATATGTGTGTGTGTATGTGTGTGTGTGTGTGTGTATACAGAAAGAGAGAAAGAGGGAGAGGGAGAGAGAGAGAGAGAGAGAGAGAGAGAGAGAGAGAGAGAGAGAGAGAGAGAGAGAGAGAGAGAGAGAGAAAACTGAGTCAAATTTATGAGTACAAGTCATTCCCTAATTGATGAATGTCTATGAACAGGCAGTTTTCAGATTAAGAAATCCAAGCTATCTATAGGCATATGAAGTACTCTAAATCACTTTTGATTTGAGAAGTACAAATTAAAACAATTCTGAGGTACCACCTCACATCTATCAGATTGGCTAATATGAAAAAAGGGAAAATGATAAGTGTTGGAGAGGATATGGGAAAATTGGGACGCTAAAGCACTGGCAGGGGAGTTGTGAATTGATCCAACCATTTGGAGAACAATTTGGAACTACGCCCAAAGGGCAACCAAACTGAGTGTCCCCTTTGATCAAACAATGCTACTTTGGTCTGTATCCAAAGAGATCATGAAAAGGAGAAAAGGACCTATATATACAAAAATATTTAAAGCAGCCCTTTCTGAGGTGGAAAAATATTGGAAATTGAGGAGATGCCCATCAACTGAGAAATGGCTGGATGAGCTGTGGCATATGAATGTAATAGAATACTACTGTTCAATAAGAAATGATGAGCAGGCAGATTCCAGGAAAACCTGGAATGACTTGTATGAACTGATGCAAAGTGAAATGAGCAGAACCAGGAAAACTTTGTACACAGCATCAACAACACCGTATGATGATGAACTATAAATGACTTCTCAGCAGCACAGTGATCCGAGACAAGTACAAAGTATGCATGAAGGAAAATGCTATCCACATCCAGATAAAGAACTGATGAAATCTGAATGCAGATCAAAGCATATTTTTCACCTATTTTATTCTTTTTTCTCCTTTTCATCTTTTTCTTCTTCCACAACTGTGACTAACATGGAACTATGTTTAACACGATAGCACATGTATAGCCTTTATCAAATTGCCTCCCATTTTCAGAAGAGGGGAAGGGAAAAAGGGAGGGAGAAAAATCCAGAATTCAAAATCTTACAAAAAATGAATGTTAAAAATTGTCTTGACATGTAATTGGAGGGGAAATACTATTTAAAAACTGTATTCAACCATGCCTTAATGGGAAATAAAATTTGGGAATGAGGATTATTTTATTCTTTGTATTTACAACTCCAGCCCAGAATAGTGTCTGATATATAGTAGGTACTTAATAAATGCGTGTATTAACTGAATGCTTAAGGGTCATGAATTTCTACACGTAGCTCAAAGAGTTGTCCTAAGGAAGCCTCAAAGCACTCTATGAATGCAAACTATTTTTTACCAGTGTTATTTAAGATTCATAGATTATTAGAACTGGAAGAAACCATTTAGTTCTGTACCATCATTTCAACAGATGAAGAAACTGAGTCCCAGAGAGATGGTAGGACCTTCCTCTAGTCTTTCTTCTCTCTGTCACCTTCTTCTGCCTTTCAGCTTTTTTACCTCATATCCCTGTCTCTTTTGGGGTATTTTTTCTTTTCCTTGCCTTTTGTGTTTTTCCTTCTTAGATCTTTTGGTCCATCTTCCCAGGGAACACTTCATTCCCCCTCTCACCATAAACCAAAAAGTAGAGAGAAGTTCTGCCTATTTTTCTTTTTCCTCTAGCAGGAGCACCAACTTGTGTTTAGTGCACTCACACTTGCTGACTGACTATGGCAGAAACATAAACAGAGTGTTATCTCTTCAGGTCAATGGAACATTGTTCTCTTGACCTCCATACCTGCTACAACTGAGATCCTCTGTTATTTGTGGCTCCCCCTGGCTTAACTGCCTGGCTTGGCTGCATAGTCTCTTCACTGAGCGATGGGGCTCTGTTGTGTCAATCTATAGAATTCTGGTTTTCAAAGGTACCCTTAAAATATTCTTCTTCTAGTCTTCTGGTGAGAGGTATGAACAATTGGTAACTGGCAGACCCCTGCCAAAGCCCCAAGGGCCCCAAAGCACACTGCAGTTTCAATCAGCATGGATCTTTGAAAAGCCCTGCTGAATGTCACTCTTTCCTTCTAAGCCCCACAGTCTACTGTCCATGTCTACTGTGTTCTCTATCTCTTACCTGTTCCCTCTTTAGTGTAGAAACAAGCAGTAATTTTCAGAGGAGACCAAAGGTTCAAAGGGGATTGGCATGTAGACAGGGTAAGGCTTTTCCAAACATAGAAATGTAGGGAGTGGCATTCAAGTGGCATTATAGAAGGCACAGACTTGGGGCTGGGAGAAGGAACCTGAAGGAGTGGAAAAGAATAAAAGAAGCCTGAAAGGAATGTAAATATGGTCAAGGTAAAAGCCATGAGAACCACCTACATCAGAAAAGGGAGTGGGAGCCTGATGCAGTACAAGGGAATCAATTCATCCATCCATCCAGGGAACCAGAGACTAATACTGGGATACAGCTAGTTGAGGGATGGGGAAGTTGCAGCCTTGAGGCCACGTGTGGCCCTCTAGGTCCTAAAGCATGGCCCTTTGACTGAATCCAAACTTTCCACAACAAATATCCTTGATGAAAGGATTTATTCTGTAAAACTTGGACTCAGTCAAAAGGCCCCACCCAAGGACCTAGAAGGCCACATGTGGCCTTGAGGCCGCAGGTTCCTCACCCCTGGCTAGTGAGAGAGGGGGCAAAGAAAAAAATATACCTTTAAGGTAAGCACCTTAACTTTACTGAAAAGGACAAAGAAAAATGGGTTCAGAGAACTTCTAAGAGAGAGAAATTAGAGCAATTACTGATAAAGACTGGGGATAATGGATTTCCCCCCAGCATGTGACTTGGGTATTTCTGATCCTTTGTCAGAACTATATTTCTGAGACCTTCATCCATGGCTACCCACCCAATTCACCACCTCTAATCATAAATTATATATCTTGGAGCTAAAAGGAACTTCAAAAAAATCAACTGGTCCAGCTCCTCAATGTAGAATGGGGGTAAACGCTATACTTAGCTAAATCCTATAGTTACAAATAAGCATGAAGTGAATAACTAAGTTTGAAGATAAGCGTATCTGCTAAACTTCTATCTGATATATTTGATACATAGGTGGCACAGTGGATAGAACACTATGCCTGGAGTCAGAGAGACTCCCCTTCCTGAGTTCAAATCTGGTCTCAGATACTTACTAGCTGTGTAACCCTGGGCAAGTCATTTAATTCTGTTTACCTCAATTTCCTCATCTGTAAAATGAGCTGGAGAAGGAAATGGCAAACCACTTCAGTCTTTGCTAAGAAAACTCCGATTGGGGTCACAAAGAGTTGGACGCTACTGAACAACAACATATATGATACTTCTTTTTGTCTTTTCTCTCTTTCCCCAACCTCTGGCATTAGAAGGCATCATTCATGTCGACCGCAAGGACTTTGGGGAGGCCATCTTCCTCTCGTGTATGACTCATACACTAATAATCTCCTAACTGCTGAAGTGAAAGAGCTATTGATAGAGGATGCCACACCTGGTAGAAGATGCAGTTAAAAGTAGCCCAACAGGTAACAAGATGTGATTTTGGTGAGAGATATAGGATTACCCGTCCCTGCCCCAACATAATGGCAGCAAGGACTGCTGCTCCGCATGTGGAGTACAGACTCAACTACTGGGTCTACAGCAGGCCCCTGGGGGCCTTTCCCGCTCTCACGTGATTCCTTTCTTTAGCATCGATCTTGTGAGTACCTAAAGGTCTGGAGGCACTGTCTTCTTCCCTGGCACTCAAGCAGCATGAAGGAGATAGTGCCTAAACAGTGATGGGAATAGATTGTCACCAAGGGAAGAGTCAGTATTGGAGGGATCGAGCTTAGCTGCTTTAACAGGATAATGTCAATGGAGGTGCAATATAACATGGCCAATTTGAAGCCATAATTTTATGCCCATCAAGGCTTGAATGCAATTCCCGTAGTAAAAAGTTACGATACTGAACTGTACTTAAATTGATATGTTAATACACATAGTAATTCTCTTACGGTTATCATTGATTTGAGAAACTCTATACAAAAACCAAAATTAGAAATGTCCCCAAGAGTATCAGGGGTGGTTTTGATGAGTCAATGTGAAAATGGGAAGCCTATTTCACTTCCTAAGGAATCAGGTATTCTCTACAATGAACCCATGCAAACCACAACGGCCAAGGACTGGTGCACATTCCTGGTGTTGTGGTCTTAGCCTCTCTGCTAGACTTTATAGGAATTGCCATAGCTGCCAGGTATTCAGAGATTTGGTCTTTCTTCTAAGCAGGAAAGAATCTGAAGACTGAACCAAAAGATCACATGAGATTTATATATTTAACACCTTGGAATACCTTGAACCTCAATCATGAATTAATGACGTAGGAAAAAGCAGGGAAAATGGGAAAAAAAATCCAAAATAAGCTTGAGAATGAGGAGGAAATATAGTGCTGTTACTCACAAAGACCCTCTTGGGTGTAGGCGTACAGAACTAAAACCTGCAAATGAAACCAAATCACCAGGAGAGTGAGAGGAGGAGAGAAGCAGAAAAAGCAAATCCTTCACTCACAGATGCTCCCTGAGAAAGAGCAGCAAGCTCATGAGAACAACTCAACCTCTGCTTTAGGGCTGATAGCTTAAGAATGCGATGGCCACATCCCTAAGTGGAAAGCATTACTCATGTTTATGGGAGCAATGTGTTTTAACTTGAATGTCAGAAAACTACCTGAATCAATTAGCTGTTGAGTGGAACAACTGAATTGCATCCAAGTTTTTAACCTGTAAAAGGTAATGGTGTTTCATGGTAATGTATGATAATAAGACATGATGGTAATCTGAAAACAAAGAAAGAGGCAGAAAATAAATTGTTAAAAAAATTGTTTTAAAAGAGAACTTTTTTTTGGTCTTGAATTACTGAAAACATGAAGAGGATCTATTGTATTCTTCCACTTCCAAAAGAAATCCCTGCATGAAGGAAATGTTGGGATAGATGTACAGAACAAACTGATGCTCGCTTTGTCACTGGAAGCGATGAAGAAGAGAACAAGTGTGTGGGCCATTGCGGGTACATTTAAAAATAGGACACCTAAAAACAAACCTAAACTTTTGGGTGAAAAGTAGATGGATCATTATAAAAGCTTCCACATGTCCAAATTGTTATTAGATCTTGTTTATAAGCCATATAAAAACAACATATTTCCATAGCACTATTCCCGGGTGACCAGGTAATATGAATGCGGAAAAACTGAGCTCAGTGAGCATTTGTCACCCTGTTGCACATTTCAAGGGAACAGAAAAGAAGTCTCAAGCCTATGAATTCTAAGCTAGGCGAGTGAGAGAAAAGAGATTTAAATGAAATTCAAAAGCAGTCTAAGGCAATATGCAGTCAAGTGCAAGTTTGTCTTTTGCCTTTCTTCATATATGCTTGGCACATAGTAGGCACTTAATTAATGTTTATTGAGTATTGACTCGCTGAAAAGGGATAAATGCTATAGGAATTCAGAGGAAGAAAAGTTATTGTGGAGAGGGAAGTCTTTGGGGTCTTTTTCGTTCTTGTCTTTGTAGCCATAGTCCAGACCCTCAAGAAACTTAGATTCTATGGGGAATATACAGTATGTACACAGATAAGTAAATACCAACTATAACCAACGTAGTATTTAAAAGGAAAGAATACCAAGTGGGATGGAGTGAATAACCAGGAAAAGCCTGATGTGGGGGATGACAATTGGGTGTTTTTCAGGAAGCTAAGCAGGCATCTGCTAGAGCCATCTGAAAAGCCCAGTTGTTCAGTCTGAGCCTTTACACCTCAGAAATCCACAAGCTCTCCAAGTCAGGACTAGATTTATTGTTTCATTGATGATATAGACTTAAGTGCTGGAGAGAATATTAATAATGCTGATTAAACTTGTGGTCCATTTGCATTTTTTTGGAGACCCAGTTGTTAAACACTCACCAGCACAATCTGGAAGTTGGGTATTCTATAAGGAAGAGAGGTAAGTGGTGATGGAGTATAACTGAGACCCAGAGAGGACTGGAGCTGCTCAACCAGGAAATACTTTGTACTCTTGTTAACTGTGGCTCTGAAACGTGGAAAACAGCATGGGGAAACTCCTTAAGGAGTAAGTTCCTTGAAGGCAAGAACTTTTAAAATCCTTCACAAAACTGGCCCCAGCCTACTTTTCCAGCTTCCTTAGGTGTCATTCCTTTCACTGCATTCTGTGATCCAGTATTCCACGCATAGAGCACTCTATCTTTTTGCCTTTGCACCAGTGGTCATTGGGCAGCCAGGTGGCACAATGGATAGCGCCCTGGGCCTGGAGTCAAGAAGAATTATCTTCCTGAGTTCAAATCTGGCCTCAGACCCTTTCTAGCTGTATGACCCTGGACACATCATTTTAACCTTATTTGCCTCAGTTGCCTCATCTGTAAAATGAGGAAAGAGAAGGAAATGGCAAACCACTCCAGGGTTTTGCCTTGGAAACCCCAAATGTTGTCATGAAGAGTTGGACACGACTGAACAGCAACTTCCTTCAATAGCTGGCTCAAAGGCTATCTCCTGTAGGAAGCCTTCCCTCATTTCCCCAAACTACTAGCATCCCCTTCCCTATACTACCTTGTATTTATTTGTATGTATTCTGTATATATTTCTACATGTACAATATTAACATCTTGATTTCCATGATACAATATGATTTTCCCACGAGCATGATTATTTTGTTTCTCTCTTGATATATCCCCATCAACTAGCATAGTGCCCAGCACACACCTGACTTCTAATAAGTTAATCGATTAATTGATATGCGCATTGTCAAAGTGAGCAACCTATTTTAAGACATTTCTAAGTCACTTAGTGCCACCCTACACAGTTAAAAAAAAGCCAAATTGCCTAAATCATCTTTTAACATTCCATTCAGCTTATAATGTTGTTTATAATGAGCATACTTTTGGCAAGGTATGATTCCTTCCTGAATTGGAATGTTTGATTCTGCCTAGTTTTGTCAAGAAAGGTTACATGCATGATCTCCTTTTGTTCTGTGCTATTTAGCCTATAAGAAGGATGGAATTGGTCTTTTAAAGTCAGGAAGCTTTGCTCATTGGCCCTTTCTAGGAGAGAGCCAGTGAGTGGGACCTTTTTGAAGTCATGTGGGGTCCCTCTGGTAGGAATCCACTAGTCTGCAGGAGGGGAGCCTCTGTGATCACAGCCCCTCCCTCATTAAGAATCCAGCCTGACATTTAGAAATAGAGTTACTCAGTTCTCAGGTTTGTTTTTGTTTTGGTTTCCTGTGATGTTGGGGATGTTCTATACTGGTTTTTGTTTTGTTTTTGTTTTTACTGCAGGCCAAATAGATCATCATTATGCCAGAAATTATAAATTCAAAAAAACAGCAATAATCTTTAGAAATATTTTCCCCTATTCATTATTGTACAACTGTACCTATGGTGCCAAAGATTTTTGAGTAATTGTACCAAAATGTGAATAATCCAAGAGAAAATACAAACTTGGCTGAGTGATTCATATATTTTCCATTCATTGAAAATTCATTTATGTGTGTGATTGATGGATGCCAAGTAGGGGCTCTTTCTTCAGCCCGGGACAATGATGGACACACAGTGGTGATTGCCCAGGATGCTTATCTTCTTGCCTGTCTTCACACATATCAATTCATCCTTTCATTTCCACGCCCTTATTTGTAATATACTCTATTGGACATGAAAAAGAGAATTTCCACTTATGCTGTCTTTCCTCTTGACAGACGTTAATTTTATTAAGAGCAAAGGATCATCAAGGATGTTGAAAAGGGAAAAATATATAGCATGTTATGTGTTCAGCCAATGCCCATCCACATACTTTTTTATTAAGTCTTTTCCACAATTGGGCTTCCCCTAATAAAAGGAGAGAATAGAGCCCAGTAATCAAGGACCCAAATATCTCTGGGGTAACAGGCCCAATGATGGCATAAGGGCTTGAAATTTGCTCTTAAAACTGATCTTTATGGCTTCACTTCCCCATCCCTACCCCCGTGGTACCACTATGTACCCAATCTTCTAGCATGACACAGTAGAAAAAACACTGTATGGGAAGTTAGCAGACCTGAATTTAAATGCTGGCTTTCTTATTACCTCTATGAACCGAGGTAAGTCCCTTAAACTCCCTGAGCTTCGATTTTATCATATTTAAAATAAGGAGTTGGACTCAATATCCTGTAAGGCTCCTTCCAGCTCTAAATCTATGATCTTTTGGTTTTGTCTCGTCCTTCTCCCTCAACTCCTGCCTTGTGTGATATCGCATGCAAGTTGGGCTAGATTTTTCACTAAAAGGCAATGAAACCACTCTTGAGACCTAATTGGCGCAGGCTTCCTCATTGCCAACACTGGATCTTCTCAGATTTGAGACACTTTGCTAAACAGGCAAACATGATGTCAAATGCGGAAGCCGGAAGCTGTGCACAGCTGAATCAATGCTGTATCCTTGCTAAACATATTTTACCATGCTATTGCTAAGTAAACCTCTTTTTTTGTTAAAAGTCCAATGGTCTTCGGATACATCATTTCATTCCCATCCCCAACACAGAATCAATATGCTGGCCTATGACAGGCCTTGCCCAGAACACCTGTGTGACCCAAATCAGTTTAATTAATTTATCTCTCTGGGTCCCAGTTCCCTCATCTAAAATATTAGGGCGTCAATATCATCATCTCTAGGATTTTTCCCATGATGACTAACGTGGGTGAGGATATGGGGGTGGGAGGGAGAGAAGATTTAACTGAACAAGAAAAATACAAAGAATTTTTTTTAAAATAGAAAGGAGAAAGAATTGAGGAGGAGAGATTGTCTAATTAGACCATTCAAGGGACTCAGACTGAGCAGAAGAATGTTTGTTAAATACCCAGACAGAACTTGCAATTTTTGCCATCTAAACAAGACAGCCTAGTTAAGGCATCCCTGGACTAGGGACTTTTTCCAGATCACCAGGGATTGAAGGGCTAAGGAGAATAACACAAGGATCTTTTTTAACAGATACAGCCCAAGGCAAAATTGTGAAATAGGAAAGGTTCATCTTTAGTTTACCCACACTGCTTTCTCCACCCTTTCTCCTCCTCCAAGGGGGAACCTCTTGCACTTCTCAGATGCCCCAGAGCTCTCCCTCCCATCCTGACAAAGCAAAGCCTGCTTTTTTTTTTCGGTGGGGGAGGGGGAGATTTCATCCTACTAATAAATATCTCATAATCAATTAAATTAATGCGCATTTAAAGCCTTATTACAAAAGCACAGAATCACAGGATTTTAGAGCTGGAGATTTTACTCAAAATTAAAAGAGTTAAAGAACATGGAAGAAAGTAGAAGGGACTTTTTTAGAGGCAGAAAGTCCTTTCTAGCCATCTGAAATCACATGACCTGTTCAACAGTCTGTTTCATTTTTACATAAGAACAGTCTTAAGCTTTTCCAAAAAAAAAAAAATTCTTAAATGATGACTTCATCCGGAACTCCCCCACCAATGCCTCAGATTGACAACTAGTCTGTAATCTATAGTTTTAGAGAACTGCCTGGAAATTGAAAGGTTAAGAGACTTGCCTTGGTCTCAGGGCTAGTATGTGTCAAGACTTGAACCCAGGTCTTCCTGATTTCAAGGCTGGCTCCCTATTCACACTATGGCATTCAGGCTCTGCTCTTTAAACTTGTGAATACATAAAAATTTTTAAATAAATTTTTATTTTTCTACCCTCCCTACCCCCCCCCCCGTTTTTCCATGAGAAATAAGAAAGACAGGCAGGGTGGGCATTGGTAGAAAATAAAGGAAATGAGGGGGATGAGAGGGAGGATAAAAATAATCAGAAGGGGGTGAGAAGAAAGTCTAGAGAATAAATAGAACAAAAAGAGCAGGCAAGTTTCACAATCCCAGATGACAAGAAGGCACTTTTAAGAGGGCCTACAGAGCCGTAATTAGCCGCAACTGCACACAGGGCAAATTTACTCTGCTGGACGGGGAGGTTTCAGAGAGAGGTGGCAATGAAGAAAATTGCACCATGCCTGATGAAGTCACTTTCCTAGGGGGCAACTCACTCCGCAACGAATCCAGCCACAGTGACAAGACCCTGAGGATAGCAGCTAGAGACAACTGTACCTCATCCCACCAGAGAACCAAGACACAAGGTATGGTGATAGCATCACAGCAAAGAGGCTATGAATCCGCCTCAGGGAGGAAACATGCCCCACTAGGTGTTGGCTGCCTGGGACAAAGCCACATTCCCTTCATGCTAGTTACAGTTCTGTGGGCCTGATCTAGGCCTTTTTGTTGTTCAGTCGTTTCAATCATGTCTGACTCTTGGTGACCGCATTTGGTGTTTTATTGGCAAAGATACTGAGGTGGTTTTCCATTTCCTTCTGTAGCTCATTTTACAGATGAGGAAATGAGACAAAAAGATGACTTAAGTGACTGGCCCTGGGTCACGCAGCTAGTAAGTGTCTTGAGACTGGATTAGAACTCAGGTCTTCCTGATCCCAGATTCAGCACTATATCCACTTCACCACCTAGAGAGCCTACTACTTGTCAAGTACCATACTAAATACTAGAAATATGAAAACAAACACAAGATAGTCCCTACCCTCAAGGATTTTATATTCTATGGGAGGAAACAACATGTATATAGACATATATATAATGTATGTCTGTATACACACATATATATATATGCATACATACACATGCATATATCTATATATATAAACATATTTCACCTTGTATATGTATGTATATATGCATATATACACACACACATATATACATACACACACACACACACAAGGTAATAATATAATGTGGGAAGTAGAATTAGCAGCTAGGTAGATCTGGAAAGAACTTCATATAGAAGGTCACACAAGCTGAACCTTGAGTAAAGCTAGAGATTCTAAAAGGAGGAAGTTAAGATGGAGTATATTGCAGACACTGGGAACAACCAAAGGTTCAAAAGCCTGGAGACCAGAGGTGGAATGTTGGATGTAAGGAGCATATGTCAAGTCAATTTGTGTTGAAGTACTGGATCCCAGGTAGGCTTCCCTCTCCATATCCCTAAGATCTATCTCATGTGTTTTTTTTTTAAAGAAATGATAAAAAAGGTCATCAGAATGGATCAATGCATTAAGAACGTCCAAAAATATGTGCAATGTGTAAGGTTTTTTTTTTTTAAAGGTAGTAGAGAGCCAATAGGAGTTATTGAGCAGTGAAGTAACATACATGGCCAGATCTGGGCTTCAGAAATATCAGTTTTCCAAGGAATGAAGCAAAGGGCAGTCTGAGGTGCGTTAAAGGCATTAATGGCAGAAAAACGGAATCCCATTGGGTCAGGCCAATGGTGTTGAGAGCCTATGTAGACTTAAAACTGAGAAGTTTCTAAACGTAAGTGCCTGTCACAGAGTAAGCATTTAATAAACGCGGGTCAACTGACTGAATAAACATTCTGTTGTTGTTTTGTTTTGTTGTCATTGTTCATCCTTTGTTTTCAAAGAGGACCCATGACATCACGGGAGACATCTCTGTTGCGCCAAGGAAAGGCTTTGGGAAGGGAGTAGGGCACACCTATATGGCATCCCTTCTACATCTTGACTTTCCCCATCATGGTTTTGGTATATCACAGGTCATCATAAGAAATTAAATGGGAATTTCTGCGGAGTTTTGCAGAAGCCATAGATGACACGACAAGGCCAGCAGAACAAGTCTAGAAACTCAGAAATGCACAAAATATACATACGGTATTGTATAATATCAACATATTTTATCCTTTAACGCTATAGACACCGCATAAAAGAAAAAGAAAAATTTAGATTTCTTCTCTGGTAGGAAGGGAGGGCCAAAAAAATTTCAAGAGGATTTTCTAGATTTCAGGGGCACTGCATTCCTAGTCCTACCCTGTAATATTAATTAAGGTGGAATTTTTTTTTTTTACTGTTTTAGAATGCTAAATTAATTAAGTGTCTTTGATTGAGTCTTACTAGGTGCAAAGCCCAGGCTGGTTAGCAAACTATTTTGCTAGTTTGAGAGAGGCAGGAAGCCCCCAGAGCCCTAAGGGAAGTTGCTAAGACAAGAGCCAATAGTATGCCCCTAAGTTCTGGTAGATCAGATGACAGCTAAGGATGGTATGAAAAGAGAGAACACAGCTGTTTGTTTGGGGCTCTCACTCTCGGAGGAGTGTTGATGTGGAGACTCTGGGCAAGCCATTGTTAAGAGCTCCCTGGCTTGGGAACCCAGATGTTGATGCTTTCCTGGTAACTATGAATTGTGATCTGGTCTGTTTATATTGTGTATGTTTGTAATGTGTTTGTATTTGCTCTGAAGTTCAGGTTGCTGGCTTTTCCTACCGAACTAAGTGAATGATATTTGTATGTTGGATTAAAGTAAGATTATTAACTCCTTAATGTTGCTTTCCTTAGTAATGCAGATCAAAAGAATCTGTTCTGGCAGCATTCTTTTTGTTGGGTTTGTGTTGGTCTTTCACTCCCACAATAGCTGCTAGCCAAGTTGCTGTTACACACCACCCTCCCCCTACCCCAGCCTGGAGATGTGGAAGAGATAACTTTAAAATAGTTGACACAATTGATCCAAGAATTATGGGCCTGTGTGTGTAAATGAGAAAATCAGGAGGTGGGGAGGAAAGGTTAACGATGCTCCATTTTGGGGTATTTGGTGGAAAAAAAATGCTTTCCCTGTGCAGTATAGGATTTCTCTTAACAATGGCAATGGGTCTTGATTGACTAAAACAGGCCTGCTCATTTTCAGTTTTTGTTTAGTAGGCACGCCTAGGAGCACATTTCCAGTGAGAATTAGCTACTAATCCCCCAGGAATGAAATTCCTGCACATCATCAGGTATCACTGAGCGACTTTCCCAATTAGCCTCCGTAACACCCGAAGCTTTGAACAGTGGCTGTATGTTTATCTTTCTTTTCAAGTTCACTGTTGGTTCTGCCAACCAGCCTAGTTCAAACAATCCTTCTGTCTGGCAGCTACGAAGGCAGCTCCTCACCCCTTTCTACCCCCAACACAAAGGGCAGATGCACACAGGTACATGCAAAATAGTTGTAATCACACATTTAGGCAGAAAAGGTTGTGGGGATCTCTCTGTGTGTTCTTGTTTTCATTCACCTATTGTAAACTGTAGGCATCTTTTTCAGGTACAAGACTTGTAAATTGTAACCTCCTTCCCTCTCCTCCTCCAGAAAAAAAAAACACCCAAAATACCTGCTTTGTAGAATTAGTCGACTTGAGTTCAAATCCCAACTCTGCTACTTACTATCCATATGACCATGAGCAAGTCTCTTCACTCCTCCTCTCCCACATCAGTTTCCTCATCAAAGCGGTTGATTTATGGAAACATCAGGGTACAGTAGAAAGAATACTGGACTTGAACCATCGAACATAGAGTTAGTCACCAGACCTGAGTTCAAATCCCAGCTTTTCCACTTGCATGACCTTGCCTCCGTTTCCTGATCTGTAAATGAGGGGGTTGAGCTAGATCACCTCTAATGTCCCTTCCAGTTTTTGGATCCAACAGATGTGGGTAGAATGTCCCCAGAGGTGGGTGGAATGCTGTCACTTTTGTTCCTTATTGCCCATATGGAACAAATACAAATCTTATTCTAGCATTTAAGACTTCCCACTTATCTTTCCAATTTGACTTCGTGGGACTCTTCCTCAGATGCTCATTTGAATCTTCTTCCTTGGGCACAGTCTCCCGTTCCCTATCTTTGTGTCTTTCTACAGCATCCCAGGAACATTCTCTTTTCCTCACACATCTTCCATTTGGAATCCCTAGCTAACAAGGCAGCTGGTGGCTTGGTGGAGAGAGCGCTGGGCCTAGAGTCAAGAAGATCTGAGTTCAAATCCAGTCTCAGACACTCATTAGCTTTGTGACCCTGGGCAAGTTTTCTCAACTATAAATGGAGATAATAATGGTATTTACCTTGCAGTGTTGTTGTGAGGCTCAAATGAGAAAATATTTGTAAAATTAGTGCATGTGGTAGGTTATATGTTAATGCTCATTTCTCTTCCTTTGTCTTTCGAGGCTCATTTCAAATGCCACCTCCTACACAAGGTCTTTTCTGACTAGCCCTACTATTAATGTTTCTAGCCCACTATTTCCTGAAATTATTTTGTATGTATTTGACATTCATAGGGAGAACTTCTAGGATTTCTTCTATACCAAATAATTATATGTTCATTTCTTATTCCTCTATTTTCTGTTGAGTTATCCGTGTCCATATTTTTCCCCTTTAAGATAAGAAATGAGTTCTTTTGTCTTTGTAGTCTCAGCACTTTGTACATCTTCCACTTTCAGTCATTTTTCAGTTGTGACTTAGGCTTCCTGTGACATAAGCAGGTCACATGGGCCCATTAGCGGGTGGGAAAGATCTTCAAATTTAAACTACCATCACACGTGTCCAACTCTTCATAACTTCATTTGGGGTTTTCTTGGTAAAGATACTAAAGCCATTTGCCTTTTCTTTCCACAGATTATTTTTCAGATGAAGAAACTGAGGCAAACAGGGTTAAATGACTTGTCCAAGGTCACACTGCCAATAAGTATCCGAGGCTAGATTTGAACTTGGTAAGACATGTGTTCTTGACTTCAGACCTAGCATTCAACCTAGCTGTTCACTTTGTACATAGAAGACACTTAATGAATACTTGCTGGGGGATGAGCTAGGTACTGGGCAAAATACACATTTTTAATAAGATTCGGCTCCCGTAAGCTTATTTCCTATAACTTAGTCCTATGAACTCCTTTATAAGGCTCACTAGGAAGATAACATACGACACATGCCCAATGCAAAATAATACGTGAGAAATGTGCCAGCAACACATAAGCAGGGTTCTCCAGGAAGCCTAAAGGAGAGGAGGAAAGTGGTAACCCAGGGGTAGGAGGAAGGGGATTACGCAAGGCTTCCTGAAGGATGTAGGATTTGAGCCGGGCTCTACAGGATAGAAAGAATTCAAAAGGCAAAAACCAAAAAAGACGAACTTTGCACACAGTTTCCAACCACAGGGAACGTTGTGAATAAAGGTACAGAAGGAGGAAATCACAAGGGAGGTTTACGGTCAGAAAATAGTGTGGTTTGGTTGGAGTGCAGAGTACAGGCAAGGGGGTGCCAGATTACAGGCTGCCATCCTTGAGAAACAAGGAGAGTGTCTATTTTACTTGGGAGGTACACATTTGCCTTATTTTGAGCTCACAAATCCACATGATGCTTTAGTTTTGAAATCCTAGTTAATCCTTAAGGCCTAGTTCAAAAGTTTCTTCCTCTAATGATCCCTCTAATGTAAAATAATCCTTCCCTCTCTGAATTCCTATAGAATCGTTTTTATTTTATTTTTAATTTATAGAATAAAACAAGTATTTCTATAACATAGTATGATTAAAAAGATGATTGTACATAAAATTGCAAATCTATTATGGACAACTTACTATTTCTTTTAAATATGTAATAAAGTTATTGTGTAAATTTCTTTTTGTTTCCTTCCTCTCCTATTTTCCCCCTAGAGATGTCTACTATTAGACACAAAGAGGTATGTATGCGTGTGTATTTTTATATGTATATATATGTATGTATATATGTGTGTGTGTATGTATATATATAATTATTCTATACATGCTTCTATTCACCAGTTCTTTCTCTGGATACAGACAGCATCTTTTTTCATACGAATTTTAAAATAGACTTTTATATTTTGATTTTTATATTCATATATGTATTATATTTCCCTTGTGGAATCTATGACCTTCTACTTTGTTTTATAGTTATATGTCCAACGGCGGCATCTTATCTCCACTGCTAGACTCTAAGCTCCATGAGGAGACTGTCTCATTCATCACTGTATCCTTCAAAGGACTAAAATGCTTTGCACCTATTAATCATAGCTCAAATCCATCTAACCCTGTAAGGTTCACAAAGCACTCCTTATCTCATCAGATCTTCACAATAACCCTGTGAGGTAGGTGCTATTATTATCCTCATTTCACAAATGAAGAAACTGAGGCAGTCAAAGATTAAGTGTCTTGCTCGGGGTCACATAGCTGGTAAGTGTCAGCCTGGATTTGAACTCAGGAATTCCTGACTCTAGGTTCAGCTTTCTATTCACTTCACCGACTACCTGATGCTATATTTTATGAATGTTTGTGGACTGAATGGATGAGTGAATGAATATGATTTTTAGGTGATATCCAAGAATTGACAATAGTTCGAATAGATCAGGGGTGGGGAACCTGGAATAGAGCCTATCTCTTGTTTTTTTGTTTTTTTTTAAAGTATTAGAGAGACAACACTCATTTTTCCTTCTTTGACGTTTAATTTTTATTTTGTTTTGACAATGCTCTTTTTCTACCCAACAGAAGAATACCTGTTCTGCTAATCTGTAAATAAGTTTGTCCAAATAAAAAAAAAGAGGGGCAAGGAACTCATAAAACTTCCATCGACCAAGGCAGATTTAGAACCTGCCGGGAGTCAAGAAGACCTGAGTTCAAGTATAGTTCTAGATACTTACTAGCTGTGTGATCCTGAACAGGTCGCTTAACCTCAGTTTCCTCATCTGTAAAATGGGCATAATAGCGGCACCTACCTCACAGAGTTGTGAAAATCAAATGAGATAATATTTGCAAAGATTCCTCGGAGTTCTCAATCTCTGTGCCTCAAAAGCCAGTGGCGAGGTGTATGGTGGAAGCAGCCCTGGATTTAGGGTCAAAGGGCGTGGATTTAAATCCTGGATGTGCCGCTTCCCACTTGAGTCATCTTGGCCAATTTATTTCATGTCTTCGAGCCTCTGCTTCCCTCCCCGCCCCCGCCCTCCCCCCCCCCCCGTAAAAGGAGAAGTTAGGACCCGAGGATCCCTCAGATCTCTTCCAGATCCAGCGTTCTGTGATATATGAACATCTAGGTTTTCCTCAAGATTTCCTCAAGCTCAGGATTTTAGAGGGTTCATTTCTTTTCAAAAGTTGGGAAGAGACTGGTAAAGATTGGCTGGGTTCGCCCTGTGATCACCAGGACAAGTCAGCAAAAGCAGGGAGTGAACCTGGGTGAGCTGTGCACTGGCAGAAGGAGATGATATATGAGGTTGTCAGTTGTCGCGATGCCTGTGGGTACTGCCCTGCATCAGTGGTGCCGAGGATGGTCTGAATCTTCTTTGGTCCATATGTCATGTAATCCACTTGAGCACTCTAGGTGACTGAGAAATTGCCTTGGAGGACTTTCCTATCGAAGTGGACTCCTCACCATCACCTAAACTCGCCTTGCCATTTCCCACCTCCAAGCCTTGGCTCTTATTATGCCTTATATCTAGAATAAACTTCTTCACCTTCATTTCCCACCCCCTTCCCCAACCTATCTACTGAAATTCTGTCCATTTATAAGACCTACCTCAGGGGCCTCCTCTTTCATGAAACCTTGTGCCAATTCCCTCAAAGTCATCTCATCCGATCACGGATCTGACATAATTCTTTGTAGTGAGGTACAGCAGTAAGATAGCGGGATTTGGAGCTGAGGCATGTTTTCAAATGTTGACACAAGCCATGTGACGATGGACAAATCATTTCATCTCTCTTTGCCTCGATTTTCTCATCTACAAAATGGAAATAATAATAAAAAAAAAGAGCCCCATTTGGTATGGGACTCTCTCTTTATTGCTGCAAATTAATTCCTTGCCCTGCATCAGGGTCAGGGTGAAACTGTGAGAGGCAAGAACACCAGTTCTTGGCCAGTCCTCTCTTGGGGACTTTTCAAGTGAAGGTACCCCTTTGGGACTCTCCAAGTGAGAGTATTCTTCAAGCTGGGAATAAGGACAAGCTGAAGACTCTGCTCCTCACATCTTCCCAGAGTCTTTCCTGTCAGCAACCTGAAGTGGGGTTGACCTCTTCCACCTTCTCTCTTAAACCCAGAAACTAACCGTACAACAAACTCCAAGAGTTTGGAGAGTCCCCAAAGTTAGGACTAGCAGACAGCTGAAGCTTTTGCCTCTCACGATTCTGCTGGGCAAGCTGTCCATCCTCACTAACAAGGAGAGAATCCCATGCCAATGGGCTTTGGGATAGGTTTTTGTTGGTGGTGTTCAGTGGTTTCAGTCACAGCCAACTCTTCATGACCCCATTTGGGGTTTTCCTGGCAAAGACACTGGAATGGTTTGCCATTTCCTTCTCCAGATTGTTTGACAGATGAGGAAACTGAGGCAAATAGGGTTAAGTGACTTGACCGGGGTCGCACAGCTAGTAAGTATCTGAGGTTAGATTGGAACTCAGGTCTTCCTGACTCCAGGTCTGGCATTCTATCCACTGTGCCATCTAGTTGTCCTGTTACATTCTTACGATGATGATGATGGTGATGATGATGATGACATCAACACTGCTAATACTACCTAGACCACAGAGCAATGATGAGAAAAGCATTTTGTAAACTTTAAATTGCTATATACATGTGAATTATTATCTTTTAATATTCTAATTTTATCATAATTATTTTTAAACTCATCTTGAGGGTAGGGGCTTACACACAGTAAGCACTGATTAATTTTTTAATTGTTAAATTGAATGATAGACAGTTTGGGTGAAATACTCTCATTGAATCAGAATTTTAGAGTCTTGAGGGAAATAGGCTTTTAGAATTAGAAGGGAAGTTAACAGGTCATCTAGTTCATCCCTGTGAGAAGAATTACAGATATTATTATCCCCATTTTGCTGATGAAGAAACTGAGGCTCAAATTCATACAGTCAGTCAACAAGCATTTATTAAGTGCCTACTAGGTGCCAGGCACTGTGCTAATCAACAGAGATATAAAGGCAAAAACCTTCAAGGAAATCATATTCTAAAGGAGGAAGACAAACATGAAAATAACTTAAAAGGTACACAGTGTGTCCCAGAAGCCCTAGTGCCATTGCTAGCTTTAATGACGTAAAAGGCTCAAAGTATTAAAGCTTAAACCTAGACTAAAACTTTTGGGACACCCTGTGTATAGAGTAGGGGGAAGGCAATATCAAAGAAGCTGTTAACAGCTGGGAAGACCAGGAAAAGCCTTCTGCAGGAAGTGGGATTTAAGTTCAGTCCTGAAAGAAGTTGTGGACATGTTGGGCTAGTAAGCTGGATGATCGGGACAGACAGTGCAAAGATAAAGAAATGGGAGTGGAACAACATGTAGTCCGATGTGGTGTAGTCCAATGTGGAAGATCATAGATTGTGAGAAGAGGAGCAAAGTGGAAGAAGATTGGAAAGACAGAAAGATTCGGAAGGGCTCTAAATGCCAAACAGAAGACTTTATGTTTTATCCAGGAGGTAACAGGAATGCCCACATTGGAGAAGATTCTGTGCTCTAAGCAAAGCAGAATTAAAGTAGCTCATAAGAAACATGAGATGCACAAATTTAGACATCTCCACTTCAAGTGTTCATATGGACTATTTGTGTTTGACCTGTGGTAGAGCCTTCTGAGCTTGCATTGGTCTGATCCGCCACAGTCAGACACACTGTAACTTGACCCCAATGCAGTGAAGTCCTCTTCAAGAAGGAAAGACAACAACCATCAGGGAGCCATTGGAGTACGTTGAGTAAAGGGATGACATGGTGAGACCTCCACTTTCAGAAAATCAATTTGGCATCTGAGTAGAGAATGAATTTGGAGTAGGGAGAGACTTGAGGGAGGCAGACCAGTGGAAAGGCTATTGCAACAGTCCAGCAACTGGGGATAAGGGCCTGAACTAGGCAGGTGTTGTCAATGGTGAAAAGGGATGTACTGGAGAGATGTTAGATAAGTAGAAGTGATGTGATTTGGCAATAGATGAGATATGGAGGTGGGGTGATGATTAAAAGTGAATAATTGAGGATGACACAGGGGGTTCAAGCCTGAGTAGCAAGTGTCAAAGATGGAGTATGACCTCAGGTCTTCTTGACTCTATGTATATAACATGATCACCACTCTGCCATGCTGAACCTTTGGACATTATAGGCCATCTAGTCCAACTCCTTCATTTTACATATTGGGAAACTGAGGCATAGAAAGATTAGAAGTAATTAGCCCAAATTCAAACAGTGAATTAATTTATGGCAGAATCAGAAATAGGATTGTCAGGTATCCTGAATCCTTCTTCTGTATGCCTTACAATGTACCACATCACTCCAAAAGACACTTATACCTTATTCGAGGAACGTATCACCACCAACCCCAAGCAGCATCTCTACTCTGGACTCTTTGAATCTCCTAAAATGTCTTTTCCTAGACACTGAGTAATGACATATATTCACTGATGTTGCCTGACCATTTCCATTTGGTAGGCTATAAGGTTGTCCCTATAAAGGTTGGAATACTTGAGTTGGAATGGAATTAGAGGTCACTTTGTTCATCCCTTGCCTAAATTCATACTAATCCCTGTGTGATGGCTGTCCACCCCCTGCTTGAATACCTCCAGTCATGGATGGTCACTTACTATCTCATCTCATGAGTCAGGATATTACATTTTCAGACAGTTCTAATTGTTAGAAAGTTCTTCACATTCAGCCAATGTGCTGAGGTCCCTTTTAGCTGTTCTGAACTGTAATTCAATAACTCCTGCACAGTGATTTCTCTCCAGAGTTGCTGACGACCTTTTAAATGACAAAACTGATGGTCTTTTCTCAATCTTCATCTTTCTGTCAACCTCTCTGCGGCTTTTGACCACCTTCTCTTCTTGGATAGTCCCGCCTCTCTGGGATTTTGTGACACTGTTCTCTCTAGGGTCCCCTCCTACCTGTCTGACCACTTCTCGGGTTCTTTTGCTAGCTTGTCAACCCTAACTCTGTTCACCAAGGTTCTGTCCTAGCCTCTCTTCTCTTCTTCCTTTATACTCTCCCTAGACAGCCTCATTAGCTCCCATGGGTTTCAGTCATCATTTCTATGTAGATGCTGTCGCAATAACCAAGGTGAGATGGGATGTGGGCCTGAACTAAACTGGGAACTGGGTTAGTGGAGAGAAGTCAAATGCAAAAAAAAAAAAAGTGTTTTAGAAGTACAAACAATATTTGACAATTGATTGGGGAGGATAAGGGAGGGAACAAGCATTTATTAAGCACTTCCTATGTGCTAAGTGCTTTCCAAACATTATCTCATTTGGTTGGATATGTGGGTCAAGGGAGAATGAGTAGGGAAGGATAATGCCAAGATTATGAACCTTGGAGAGTGAAAGGATAACTACGTCTTCTGTAGAAATAGGGAAATTTGAAAGAGAAAAGGGTTGGGACAGCTAGCTGGCACAGTGGATAGAGCACCAGCCCTGGAGTCAGGACTTGAAATCCAGCCTCAGCCACTTACTAGCTGTGTGACCCTGGACAAATCACTTAACTTTGATCGTCTCCTAAACAAACAAACAAATGAATGAATGAATGAATGAATGAGAGGAGGGTTGGGGGAGGGAAGGTAATGTATTCAGTTTGGGACATGTTGAGTTAGAGATGTCTCCAGGACATCTAGTTGTAAATGACCAATTGTTCAGTCACCGTCCGATTTGTCATGACCCCATTTGGGGTTTTCTTGGCAAAGACACTGGAGTGGTCTGCCATTTCTTTCTCAAAAATGACCAATAGACAATCGTCAATACATGACTGAAACTGAATAGAGAGAATGAGGCTAGAGATACATAAATATGCATACATACACACAAAGATACATGTATTGTATCTACACATGTTTATCTATGTACATCCATGCATACATACACATATCATTACTAGAAGAGAATGACGATTGATATACAGGGAAGCATAGGTAACAGTGCTGGACTTGGAGTCAGAAAGATCTGAGTTCAAATTGTGATTCAAGCATTTGCTGGTTGCAAGACCTTAGGCAAATCACTTAGCAACTCTGTGCCTCAGTTTCCAGTCTTTTTCCTCTATGATTGACCCTCCATGTATCTGTCAAATAATCTTCCTAGTGCACAGTACCAAGCGTAGAATATCCTAATTCAAAAACCTTCAGTGACACCCTATAATCATCTATGTAAAATGTAAAAATGTAAAAAAATGTAAAATGAAGAGCTAGGCTCAATGTTCTCTCTGATCTCCGCCAGCTTTGAATCTCTGGTCCTATGATCTCAAGTATAATACAAGGTAGGGTATGATGGGGGAACAAGATGGTTGTTATTTGTCCTTCATTCTTGAAGGCATCAGGAAGGTGACACCATAACTTGCAAGTGAATTGGCTTTAAATGAGGCAGGGCTGTACAGAGAATCACAGGCAACGTGCATGGGAAAAGGTTGAAGAAAGAGAGAGCATTTGTAGCTGGGAGAGAACTGGGAAGGCTTTATAGAGGGAGCAGAGCCTGAACTGAGCCTCGAAGGATTTCAGTAAGTATCCAAGAGCGGCAAGGGCATTGTAGTCTTAGGGAATGTCCCTGTCAAAACAGCATGTGAAAAGTAAGAAGCAGCTAGTAAGCTGCCACACTAGAATGTACAGTATGCAAAAGGGATAGGATTTGTGAATGTTAGGTGGCACACTGCTGGGCCTGGAGTCAGCAAAACCTGAGTTCAAATGCAGACTCTTTATCCTCCCCCCATGCCCCAAAAAAGTAATTAATAAAAGGAGATATTAGCAGTTGGTGTGGGTCAGGAAAGGCCTCAGGTAGAAAAAAAGATGGATCCTGAGCTGAGCGTTGAAGGAAACTATAGTACCTATCCTTGAAATATCTGGGAGCTGTAAATTTTGTCCAAATGGTTTTAACTTCTTTGTCTCCATCTGGAGCTTCTTTTTACCACTGTAAAATCAAATCAGCAGGTATTTATTTAGTGGCCTTCCGCTATGTACTAGGAGCAGAAAGAGAATGACCCAGAGCAAGAGGAGAGCCAGGCCCTCATAGCATTAGAAAGGGGAGGGGCAAAATGCTTAGGGCCTATCTGCCATGTTTCTGGCAAATCAAACAGCAGGAGTTATGTCAATAAAGCCAGTCCTAAGAATTCGGGGTAATGGGGAGGGGGGAGATATAGGAAGCCTGCCAGAGAATTCTTAAAGAGTGTGGGGGGTGGGGAGCTGTTTGGCCTGGGTCTCCAGGACTAGCCCCTTTCTCCCTCAGGCCAGGAGGAGAGAATGTTGTGTAAACAGAGGGTCGATGTCTACGCCCAGCTCCTGCTGAAAAATTCCAAGGATAATTAAGCCTCTCTCTGACTGTGGTCTAGAGTATAAACAGAAATTTACTATTGCTAACTGAGAGTGTTTGGGCACACACACACAAGCCTGCACACACCCACGCCCTATATGTACTATGTACCTGAGAGCAGATGTTTGTTCCAAGGAGACTATGAAATCTAGTAGAGATGGGAAAAGGAGTCTCTTGAGACCAGATTCTATGGCTTGTTCAAGCACTGAGTTAATATGTGTGACCTTGGAGAAGTCACTTAGCCACCACACTGAGATACCTGAGGACAAATGCAATAAAGGATACGAAAACTTTGAAAGTTAAAGCTCTCTATAAATGTCAGCTATGCTTATTGCCATGAGAAGCAGGGCTGACATGGTGGATGAAAGAGCTGACCTCTAAGTCAGGATGATGTGGGTTCAGTTCTGACCTCTGACCCATAATGGCAGCGTGACCTTGAACAAATTACTTAACCTCTCAATGTCTTAGGCAACTCTGGAAGTGCAGATGAATTGACCACCTGTGTCAGTCAGTAAGTAAACATTTATTGAGCACCTACTATGTCCCAGGCACTGTGTTAAGGGGTGGGGAACCAAGACATTAAAAGAGGCACGAAACAGTCCCCGCTGGAGGACCCCACAATCTAGTGGGAGAGACAACATGCAAACAAACATAAGCTATATAGGCGACAAAGAGGAAATAATTAAAAGAGAGAAGGCACAGGAATGAAGAGGTTTGAGAAAGGCTTCTGTGGACAATGGGATTTTTGTTGGGACTTAAAGGAAGGAGTCAGCGGAAGAATGTTCCATGTCGGGAGTGAAATCTCAGGTGCGGTCCTCTTCCCCTCCCGCACCCCAAACACTGCTACTGTTGTTATCACTATAGTATTATTTAATGTTGGGGGGCAGCTAGGTGGCACAGTGCTGGACTTGAAGTCAGGAAAATTCATCTTCCTGTGTTCCAATCTGGCCTCAGATGCTTATTGGTGGCATGACCTTGGGCAAGGCACTTAACCCTGTTTGCCTCAGTTTCCTCATCTGTTAAATGAGCTAAAGAAGGAAATGGCAGACCACTCCGGTATCTCTGCCAAGAAAACCCCAAATGGGGTTATTGAGAGTAGGAACAACTAAACAGCAGCAAAGACATTATCTTATTTTACACTGAGATTAAACTCAGATGTACGATAGTATTCAGTTCTTCAAAAGACCTTTAAATTACTGAATTTTAAAGACGAAAGGAATCTTAAAGACTGATCCTGGGGCCATGGAAAGAACATTCGACTTGGACTGCTGTGTGACCTACGTGACCTTGGGCAAGTCACCTAGCTTCTCTGGTCCTAGATTTCCTCATCCATAAAAGAGGTGGTGGTGATTGTGTTGTGTCGCATCTCACTATGACCCCATTTTGGGTTTTCTTGGCAAACATACGGAAGGAGTTTGCCATTTCCTTCTCCGGAACATTTTGCAAATGAGGAAATTGAGGCAACTTGCTCAGGGCCACAGAGCTAGTAAGTGTCTGAGGACAGATTTGAACTCAGGAAAATGAGTATTCCTGACTCTAGGCCCAGCACTCTGTGCACTGTGGCATCACCTAGCTGCCCCATAAAATGAGGAAGGGATATTAAACGACCTTCGAAGCCCCTTCTCATTCCAGATCTATGATCCTATAATTAATTATCTATTCTAATCCAGGGTCCTTCATTTTTAGTTTACAGAGCTAGAGTGGTAGAGTCAGGAGATCTATAAAATAATTTATCTTTACGATGGAAATGTGGATACAAGCCTCCTCAGTAGGAGAGAGACTTTAAGGATGCATGGTCTTCTTTCAAAACCATAACGTAAAGGCCCCTCACTGCCCATTCCATCTACATGTATGGTTGGCCAGTCATGTTTTCAGTATGCAGAATCAGCAAGATTTTGTTGTTTTTTGGGAAAGGTAACCCCACTCCCGACTCCTGCTCACTCAGATGATCAGAGATCGATCAGGCTGGACTCCTCGATCCTTGGAACATAGTGAAAATATTGGATGAGGCAAGACACAGGGGATAAGAGATACTGACAGAAGGAGGCATGAGGACAGATGGGAATAGGTACAGAAAGGCAAATGGAGAAGAGGAAAGCGTCACTAAAGATGGACTTCACACTTTTGCTAAGAGTCTGCCTTGATGAAAAACCAGCAAATAAAAGAAATCTTGCTTGACCTTCACGAACACAGGGACATGGCTGCTGGCTGAGTAATTCTCTAAACAAACAGACCCGATGTCAGGCCTTTCTGAAGAATGTAAACTAGGGAGAGAAGGAGGTGATGCATTCTTCCCCTCACAGGCCACATCTCTCAGGATTATAGCAGTGAGAAGGGATCTTAGCGGTCATCCAGTTCAAGCCCATCGAATGCGAAAACTGAGACCCAGAGAGGGGAGGCAACTTGCCAGAAGACACACAGGACTAAGAGTATTTGGCTTCCGTTCAAAAAGAGTGACCAATGGAATACTTTAAACCGGACACTCAGTATAGATATGTGATTTGCAGCTAGTACCAAATGAAGCCAGGAAGATCTGGTTTCAAGTCCTGCTTCTAACATATTGGCTGTGAGACCCTGGACAAGTCATTTTGCCTTTCAGCACTGTAGAGAGCTCCCTAAGATTTTATGTTGCAGAGAAGGTGCCAACCTGACTTGGTAGAGGAAATCCCAGATGAAATCCCAGGTTGACTCTATATCTCTTTCCCTAAGTGTCAGCACTAAGATTCAAACCCAGGTCACTAGCTAGTATGGTTGTTTTTGTTCAGTTGTGTTCAGTCGTGTCTAACTCTTTGTGACCCCATTTGGGGTTTTGTTAGCAGAGATACTGGAATGGTTTGCCATATCCTTCTCCAGCTCATTTTACAGATGAACAAACTGAGGCAAACAGGGTTATGTGACTTGCCCAGGGTCATACAGCTAGTAAGTTTGAACTCAGGTCTTCCCAACTCCAGGTCCAGTTCTCTATCCACTGTGCCACCTAGCTAGTAGGTGGCAATCCATCAACAAGCATTTATTAAGCCCCTTTTATTTGACAGGAACTTGGCTAACTACTGGAAAATACAAAGACAAAAATGAAAGTCTCAGCCATCAAGCTTACATTCTAACTGAGGGGCAGACACCGGCAGTGGGAGGGTGGTGGGAATAAGGAAATACTTTCATGTAGAAAGTGGTGCTTGAGTTCAGTCATGAAGGAAACCAGAGATGTCATGAGGAAGAGATAAAGATGGAGTGCATTTCAGGTAAAGGGTACAGTCAGTGCAAAAGCTCCAAGGTAGGAGATGGAGCATCATGTATGAGAAACAGTAAAAAGTCCAGTTGGGCTGCACCACAGAATCTGTGAGTGGGGAGTAATGTGTAAGAAGGTAGAAAAGGTAAACTGAGGTTCTGCTTGTGAAAAGTTCAGCTATTTCAAACTCTACCTTTTATAGGTGAGGAAACTAAGGTTGAAAAAGTGAAAGGTAGGGGCAGCCAGGTGGCGCAGTGAGTAGAGCACCCACCTTGGAGTCAGGAGGACCTGAGTTCAAATTCAGCCTCAGACACTTGACACACTTACTAGCTGTGTGACCTTGGGCAAGTCACTTAACCCCAATTGCCCTGCCTTTACCCCTCCAAAAAAAAAAAAAAGTTGAAGGTCCCACAGAGACTTAGTTGCAGAGCCCAGATTCAGTTCCCAGATTCCCTAACTCCAAATCCAGGAGGATCCTTCCCCTTATGCCATAGTGCCTCTTAACAAACAAAATTAAGCATGTGACTTTTGCAGGAAGAAGAAAATATAGCCCAAGTAGCTGTGGGAGCCCTGGACTCTGACAGTTCAGTGGGAGGGAGGGGCTGCTTCCTTCTTGGTTCCCTTGAAGGCCTGTGGCCTTAGTCGATTTTATAGTATGCAATGAAATGTCTTACCCTGCCCCTCCTTTACAGCTGTGAAAAATGACCCAGTGACTTCAGCCCACTGTCATCCCTCACAGGGATCACAGATACAGATGCCTATGTTTTCCCTTGGCTCCTGAAAGGGTTGGCAGCAGCCGTCAAGATTGCTTAACTGCTCACCTCCAGTAATGCCTGGATTCTAGATACGTGATGGGGGAGCCCAGGTGAGCCCCACCCCCACGTTCCCAGGGAATCTGTAGGAATAGCTCTTATTGCCATCAAGTGTGGTCACACCCACTTTCAAACAGTTTGACTTTTCCCCCTCTTTCGAGCAGGTTTCATAGAGTTGTGACAACAGACTTTCACAATACCTAGGACTGAGGAACTGTTTCTTCCAGCAGTTAACCATGTTGAGCTGAAGAGGAGAGCTGAGTGGCAGAGAGCAAGCAGCTGCAGAGAAGCCTAACTCAGCATCTAACAAAAGCATCCTTGACAAGTGGAAATCAAGCTTCTGCCTGAACACCTCTCATGATTGGAAACTCACTACCTCCCAGTCTATTCCATTTTCGAATTATTTTAACAATTAGCAAGCAAGAATGGCTGTAACAAAGAGATCTGGGCTGGAACTCAGGAGATAGGGGATCCAGACAGAGAGATCTAGACATTTAAGGTGCCCAGGAACCTATCTAATACAAACCCCACATTGTACAGTTAAGTTAGGTGGGGCACAGGGAGAGTGAGCTACTAGCTACTAGCCCAAAGTTATACAGATAGTAGATATCAGAGGCAGGTTTTGAACCTAGGACTTTGACTGTAGAGACATTGTTGTTTCTCATTCTGGTCCCAATTCCAATACAGAGTAGCCAGCCACTCACACACACACACACACACACACACACACACACACACACACACACACACACACATCTAGCCAGTCACACATATATTTATATATATAGCCAGCCGCAACTTGGCACAAGTCCCAACTTCATTCTTCTCATCTCTAAAATGATGGAGTTGGATACGATGACCCCTCTAAGGTCCCTTATTGGTTTGAAAGTGATTAAAACTCTTTAATTTAATTCAGATTATTCACTGGAAGCTCAAAAACGGAAGCTGAAGCTTTGGCCACATAATGAGAAGATAGGACTGATTGGAGAAGCCCCTGATGTTGGGGAAGGGCGAAAGGAAAAGGAGATGGCAGAGGATGAAATGGATAGTGTCATGGAGATAATTAACATGAACTTGGGTAGACTTGGAGTGATAGTGGAGGATAGAAGGGTCCATCATCCTATGGTAAGTGGAGTCATAAAGAGTCGGACATGACTGAAAATGACTCAACAACAACAACAAAAACTTCAGAGGGTTGTTGTGAAGATCAAATGAAATTTCATATATACATACACATATATATACATATACACACACACACACACACACACACATATATATATATATATATAAAATGCTCTATAAATGCTAGCTCTTATTGTTAGAATGCTGAAGGGAACGGCTTCTCCAGTGATTTCAAACTTGTGAGAATTTCCTTCTCTGTCCTACTGAATTTTTTCCTATGAATTGTGTGATCATCTCCACCATGATCATCAAAAGGCATGTAGGTTATTGGTCCAAATATAGGTCACATTCTCCTCCTCTCCTACGAATCCAGGCTACGTAAAACCAGAGGCAGACTATAACTGTTGTGCATTTCGTGGAACACCTAACATTTGTTTTCTTTTCAAAGAGACAATCATTTTAAGAGTCCAGTCTATACTTAGACCCCTGGTAGATACAGCACCTACCCACACGGGTGCTGATAGTGAGGGAAATCAGTAAGAAATGGTCAAGGGGATGACATTGATGCAGAAAATGCAGAGGAACATGGGGTCACACCCACACCTGCAGCTGTGTAAACACTGGCAACACAAAATGAACTCCAATAGAATATGAGATTTCCATGAGACTAATACAAGTGCTTTTGTGTGGCAAAAAGTGAAATGTGAAACTTTTCCAGTGCGTCCACTGAAGGGATGCATGAGAAAAGTCTTATGAAACAACTGTCTAGGGTCACTACTCTCTTTGTGCTGGGGAGTGAGCCCCACATTTGGAATTCATTCTGTCCTCAACTCTTGTCCATAGCTTGCTCATACACAGGTGTTTGTATATTCTCTCCCTCACCTGCCTATAAACTCCTTGAGGGCAGGGACCGTCTTTCGCCTTTGTAACCTTAGCACTTAGCACAGTGCCTGGCACATGATAGGCATTAATAAATGTTTATTGGTTGGCAAACTTAACTCCATCCCCTAGAGTCCCCATCTTCCTTCAAAGCCCTGCTCAGGTGTATCTCCCAAAGAAGTATCTCTTAAGCACACAGGTGTTTGTGCTCTCTCCCTCTTATAACGACCTTGTGTTACTTTTCTTTACAATTCTGTGTTACGTGTTTTATCTGATTGTCCACCTTCCAATAGAACATAGGCTTGGTGAAGACAAAGCTTGTCTTCTTGTTCCAATCTAGCACAGGCCTTACAGGTAAACAGTAGGCACATAATAAGTGTTTGAATGGAATGGAATGGAATTATGAGGCAGTATTTGTGAATGCTTCCTTAAAATTATGTTCACATCAACTTTGCCTATAATCGGCAGCTGACTTACCAAATTACTGTAATAACTATATCCCACAAAATAGCTGTTAAGGATCCCATAGAGAAGGTGGCAACAGGAAAACAGAGGCCTCATTTTTCTGTGTTTCCAGACAGGTTCTCTCTTCTAGCTCTGCTTCTCACATCCCCTAGCAGAGGAGGAGAATGTCCTGGCTATGTAAGATGAACTGACTCAAAGTTTAAATTTGTTTGTACATGTAAGTGGAAAAAATAAAATACTATTTAAAAGAAAAAAAAAGATAAACTAACTCATAGGGAGAGACCATGGTACAGTGGAAAGAACATTGTCCTTTAAGTCAAAGAATCTGGATTCACATGTGAGTATCGATCCCATATAGAATCATGAAAAAATTTGGCAATAGTAAAGGTTTCTGAACACACAACGACCACAAACTAGTTCAAAATCAAATACATAATAAATCCAAGGTGTTTCTGGAAACACTTGCCCATGTTTCATGGAGCACCTTCCCTGCAACCTTGGTTCTGAACACAAAGCTTGTGCACTTTGCACTGCGCATGCCGTCATGCCACGCAACCAATGAATGCTGCTGAAATGGGAAAAGGGGTCGAGCATGGAAAAAGTTTAAGAAGCTCTGGCCTGTATGACCTTGAACAAGTCACATAATAATAATAATTAACATTTGTGTAGTGTTAAATATATCTCATTTGATCCTCATAACAAGCCATTGTATTCCCCATTTTATTACAAATGAGAAAACTGAGGAGGAGGCGGGCTGAATGACTTGTTATGAGTCATACACATCTGAGAAGGGATTTGAACCCAGGTCTTCCTGACTCCAAGTCCATGTTTGGCTTGGTTGGACTGGAAGGACTCCAGGGTCCGTTCTCTGTTATCCTATGCCACTCTCTTTCACTTTAGCCATCCATGGAAGGCTCGCCAAAGGGAACAGAAGAACTTTGGATGGTGCCGGTTAGTTATAATTATGGGGGAAGTTGCCCGGCTTGAGCATAATATTGTCTGGTGCTAAAAAGTTCATTGGCCTAAGAACCAGGAAGCTGAGGCTCTGGATTTAGTCCTTCTGCTAACTGGTCATGTGACTTTGGGCAAGCTACTTCATCTTCCCGAGTCTCAGTTTGCCCATTTGTCAAATGAGAAGGTTGTTCTAGATGATGCCTATGCTTCTTTCTCTTTTTAAAATCCTACCGCAGTGGAACCTTCAGGCAGTGGGCCCATTTCCTGGAACCTTCCACTGAAATGTGGTTATTGCTAACAAAGAAGAGAGGCCAGCTGACATTTCATATAATTCTTGTGATTTTGCCAAATTACTTTGTTAATCCAGATATCCTTTTTTTTTTTTTTTTGCTAGAGGAAGGCAAGGCAATTGGGGTTAAGTGACTTGCCCAAGGTCACACAGCTAGTAAATGTGTCAAGTGTCTGAGGCCGGATTTGAACTCAGGTACTCCTGACTCCGGGGCCGGTGCTCTACTCACTGTGCCACCTAGCTGGCCCTGGATATCCTTTCTACCAAAGCATATTGCAACCCTTCAAAGTCTTGACAGACGGTCTTCATGGATTGCTGTGCCCCAGGATTCTTTACACTACTGTTAGCTTGCCGATTAGGCTCATGGAATTTTGCTTCTTTTAGGAATGAGAGATAGTATGGTTCACTATAAGAGCTACATTAGAAGCCTTTTTTGGTTTGTTAGTCCCTGCCAAAGGACCACTCAAACAGGCTTGTGGGACAATCAACAGACATTTACTGAGCACTTATGGTGTGCCAGGCTCAGTACTAAGTGCTTGGGCTATAAAGAAAGGCAAAAATTGCCCTAGACCTCAGGGAGCTTACATTCTAATGAGAGGGACTGTGTAAATAACTAGGTACATTCAAGATATATACAGAGTAGGTGAAGGTAATTTGGAAGGGGAAGGCATCTGGCAGAAGGTGGGATTGGAGCTGAGCTTTGGAATAAGCCAGGACAACTAAGAGGTACAGGTCAGAAGTCAGATCATTCTGGGCAGAGGTGTCAGTGAGTGCAAAGTCTCCGAGGCAAGTAGGTCAACATAACTAGATGGTGAAGTGTATGGAGGAGAACGAGGTGGAAGAAGACTGGAAAGGTAGGAAGGGCACAGGTTACAAAGAATTTTAAGCCACAGAAGACTTTATGGTGGATCCCATATTTTATGAAATAGAGTACCAGAGAGATAAAACAATAATCTCATTTTTTTCCTCAAATTAGTAGAGCATACAAAGCACTTAATAAATGTTCCTTGAGGGGCTGACTGATTGTCCATAGTCACCCAGTTAGGGTAGGGAGCAAAATGTGAACCCAGTTCTCTTCTGACCCCCTCTGCCAATCCAGAGCTCTTTTCACTACATCATCATCAAGCATTTATTAGGCACCCCCTATGTGCACATGTACACTGTGCAATGGGACACAAAGGAAGACAGAAGCATGGTCCCTGCCCTCAAGGAGCTTACGTTCTAATGGGGAAACAGTATGTAAATAATAAGGTACACACAAGACATACACAGAGCAGATGGGAGGTAGTCTCAGAGGGAAGGCAACATTATCTTTGCGAAGTGCTTAAGAATCACATCTACTGCTTATCTTTATAGTACGTGCTTTATAAATGAGTGTTTGTTTTTTAAATCAGAAATGTCTTTCCATATACAGGAACAAATTTTGAAAAATATTTAGGTGGTAGGTGACTAGAGCACTAGATCCGGAGACAGGAAGACCTGAGTTCAAATTTTGCCTTAGATTCTTACTATCTGCAGGACCCTGGACCCATTTATTTCACCTCTGTGAGCCTCAGTTTCCTCAACTGTAATATAGAGATAATAATAGCATCTACCACACAAGGTAGCTAGGTGGCAAGTGGATAGAGCACCCAACCTGGGGACAGGAAGACCTGAGTTCAAATCAGATACTTAGTAGCTGTGTGACCCTGGGCAGGTCACTTAACCCTGTTTGCCTCAGTTTCCTCATCTGTAAAATGATCCTGAGAAGGAAATGGCAAACCACTCCAATGTCTTTGCCAAGAAAACCCCAAATAGGGTCAAGAAGAGTCAGACATGACTGAACAACAAGAAAAACCACCTCACAAGGATGTTGTAAGGATCAAAGGAGATAATATCTGTAAAGTGCTTTGCAAATTTTAATACATGAATGCTCCCCTCCCTTCTCTTATCCCACATCCCCTCCCCCCCCACCCATTGTCGAGTTGGCCAGGACATCCTCATTTTGGCAAACTGAGCAAGTGGCCCAGCAGCTCAACTGGCTATAAACAGGAGTTTCTCACTCAATAGGTGGTCCTTTCTCAACAGGATTTTGGCATCTTAGCAAAGGGAGGGAGTCGGCCCTGCTGCTCTTCTCTTGTGCTGTTTATTCATGTGCATAAAGAGCCTCCTGTACACCAGGCTACATCCAGATATTGCACAAGCCCTAAATGCAGGTAAAGAGGCGGAGGGAGGGGGAAGATGACATGCTTTTATATGTATGTTGGCTTGTGCCTGTCTAATTCACAGTGAGGTGGCACTGGCAAGGTACCTGATTTCAACACACACACAACTCCCAGCTGGCCACCTCTTCCCACACTGGCTTGCTAAGGCATGCAGACTCGAAGGCATTCACTTGGCCTACTGAGTGAAAATCAGGCACACACACACACACACACACACACACACACACACACACACACACACACACACACACACACACACCTTCCCCAGGCAGATTTTGTTATCAAAAGGTAAAGTTCAAGCAGAAATGAAAGAAAGTCTGAGAGGAGAGACGGTCAGCCCACCTGCCCTAGGGGAAATTGATAAGGTGTAAGAGGTGAAGAAAGATGTAGAGCCTGAGTCTCTCCTGCCCCTGTGCACAAAATCAACAAATAGCCATCTGAAGCACCTAGGTTTTCTCTTCTAATTTCTTTCTTCTTCCCTGCTTTGTGATGTGGTCTCTAGGATCCGAGGTCTATGAAACGAATATTTCTCCAATTTACTATCCTTTTGCCAGACTGAATGGGTCAAAGAGCTGTAGGGAGCAAGATCAAAACAAAACATCCCCAAACACGATCCACTGGAGGAGGTGACTCTGGAGTGAGAGAATGAGCAGAACTGGCTTTAAAAAGCAAAAAACAACCAACCACAAGATCTAGAATGTTCAGGCCTCCAGACTTGGGCAGCCTCAGGCAAAGTCCTACTTTCCCCAAGACTGGAGAGGAGATCCTAGAAACAGCTGTTATTTTCTTAGGCAAGTTTCCCTCTTGCTATAGAGCAGCTAATGAAGAAAGTCTTGTTCTCTACCAAATTTGACAGGCAATAAAGATGAGCAAATCATTCCTTATAGCTTTTGTTGTTGTTCAGTCATTTTCAGCAGTGACTGAAAATAGGATCTTTGTGACACCTTTGGGGGTTTTCTTAGCAAAGATACCAGAGTCGTTTGCCGTTTCCTTCTCCATCTCATTTGACAGATGAGGAAACTGAAGCAAACAGGGTTAAGTGACTTGCCCAGGGTCACACAGCCAGTGTCTGGGGTCAGATTTGAATTTAGGAAGATGTCTTCCTGACTCTAAGCCTAACACTCTATCCATTGCAACACCTAGCTGCCCCTCTTTTTATCTAGCAGACAACAATAAAGAGGGTGAAGGTAATTTAATACAAACCACCATGAACTATATGGCAGAGAGAGACAGAGAAAGAGAGGGAGACAGACAGACAGATAGGTAGATAGATAGATGGATAGATAGATAGATAACGGATAGATAGATTGATGATATATAGACGGATAGATGGGGAATAACTCTGAAGTCATGATGAATCTTCAGGAATCCCTCCAAGCCCACTGACCTTTTCTAGTACCTGGTTCACCTTCCAGAAAACCGAACCAGTAGGGTAGAAATAGTTATTGTTCTTATAAAATTGAACAAGTAAAATATTTCCAATCAAAATGTGATGACAAGTCAAATGACATGGATCCCATTTCCATTATAAAGATCTTTTAAAAATGAGTTCTGCAGGCACAAGATACTCAGTGGGATGTAAGCTCTATCAAAGGTGGTTTTCCCCTCCCCCAGGCCTTTATCCGAGATAGCATCTAAAGCTGGGAGTCTCCACTTTTCTCTTAGGTGGAAATCCATGAGAAGAGGAGTAGATTAAGATTAGTGATAGGAAGATTGCCCAGCCTTCTTTCCCTCTTAGTCCCTTTTAATTTTGTTTGCCTATTCATTTGCATGGCTCTCCACAGCTAACAATCAGGCAGAATGCTTTTATGTGCATTTTCACAAAATTATTCTGACCTCTCTAATGTAGTTCAGTATTTATTTTTGCTGTCCTGTTCCGTAAGGTCCAACTTCTTACTCTCCTTCTCCTACCTTCTTCCAAGACATTCTGCTATAAGGAACCATTTCTACATACTTTGCACCCAAGACTAAAGATTTTTTTAAATAACAACTGACATTTATATAGCATTTTAAGGTTTGTAAAGCATATACATGATCTCATTTGAACCTTACAATAACTTTGAGATACATGCTGCAGGTATTAAGCCCATTTTATTCACAGATGAGAAAATTGAAGCAAAAATAATTTAAGTGATGCCTAAAATCATACAAGTAGTAAACGTCTGGAGTAGAAATTAAGCCTAAGTCTTCCTAATTACAAGTCCAATGCTGCCCAAGTAAATGAAATAAGTGGGCATGATTAATTTTTACATTTTTTGGGGGGCAGGGCAATTGGGGTTAAGTGACTTGCCCAAGGTCACGCAGCTAGTAAGTGTGTCAAGTATCTAAGGCCAGATTTGAACTCAGGTCCTCCTGACTCCAGGGCCAGTGCTCTACTCACTGCACCACCTGGCTGCCCCAATGATTAATTTTTTAAAGAGGTTAAAGGGGGTTTGGCAAATAACAGTAAACTAGGTATCAAGCATTTCTTCTATAACTTCAGTGCAATGTGTAGAAAGAAAGAAAGAGGGAAAGAAAGAGAGGAGAGAGGAGAGAGAGAGAAGGGGTTAGGGAGGAAGGAAGGAGAGAGAGAGAGAGAGAAAGAAGAGAGGGAGAAGACAGAGACATTCCCTGGGAGTTCAGAATGGTAGTGGCCTGCAGGGCAGAAAGCAATGAGGTTAAGGCTGAGGTAGGCCACTGGACAGTGTTCCCTTCTCTCCACTCCCATAGAATGTACCCACCATGACTTCCTTAGTGGCCACCCTTTTAGCAAAGTCTTGGGCAGGGCTGGGATCAAGAAGAGGGCAGGGGAGCTGTTGGAGCTTGTTCAGAACCACAGAAGGCTCTTTGGTCAATTTCTGAAATTATTGATTCCAACCTTTCAGTTAAAAAAAAGTTTTTAAAAAGTCAGCTCAACCTTTCAGTTTAAAAAATAAAGTCACTACAGGCATCAAGATTAAGCACCTGTTATGGGCCAGGCACTGAAATAGGCATCGGAGATACAAAAGACAAAAGTGAACTAGTCCCTGTTCTTGAGGTGTTTACGTTCTAAGAAGGAGACAACGTTGACAAATCTAAGTGCATGTGAAAAAAAAATACAAGGTAATCTGAGGAGAGGGAGGCACTGGCAACTGGAGGATCAGCAAAGGTCTCCGGTAGGAGGTGGTACTCTAGCTGAGCTTTGAAAGAAACTAGGGATTCTGAGATGGCGGAGGTAGGGGAGGGAATGCATTTCAGACGTGAGAGATAGCCTATGCAAAGAGACATGGAGATAACAGTTTCATGAGGTAAAACTAGGTCTGAAAAATAAGGCAACGGGGGTGGGATTTGTAGTGTTCACTGGAATAGAGAACCTGAGTCTAATGACATTGCATTAAATTAACACAGGGGACCCCAGGGGGAAGAAAATGAGAACCAGTAGGAAGCTTTTCAGAAAGGCTGAAGCTATAGCCATCTTGGGTGGCATATTTGCCCAACAAGGCAGTTTAGATTTAGTCCTTCAACACTTTAAAATTGGTGAGGATTCTTTCAGATATCTTTTCAGATATGAGAAGTCACCTCCCCCCACTTCTTTGCAGAGGTAGAAAGTTCCTGAGTATAAAACATCACATGCATTCTCATACTCTTTGGATGTTCTAATTCATTTTAATGACTTTTTTCTCTCTCTTTTTTCTTTTCTTAAAAAAAAATTACTCTTCGTTATATAGAATGGCACTCTGGGAAGTGAAGGGGGAGATGCTGGGAGGGTTTTTGACAATGTGAAGACAAAAGATATCAATAACATTTATTAAGAAACTGGTGGGGGAGAACTTTGAGAGGGGAGGTGAAGAAGAGAGAAGCTGGTGCCCTTTCTCATTCAGTGACATCTGAAAAAAATGGCAAGAGAAGGAAAAAAGCATTATAGGCACAGCCAAAGCAATGCTGTTGAGGCTGGGCTCAGAGAAACTCATTCTGCCTGAATGCTGCTACCCTCTGTTTAAAAAAAAAAAAAATGGCCTGCTCAAAGAATCCTACCCTATTAACATCTAAATGGTTCCAAACAACAATTTGATTACCATATCTCAGCAATACCCACTCTGGAGAGCAATTATCTATCATTATCAATGTATTGCCTTACCTTTTTAATTAGGATGATAATGTCCAGTGTAAATAAAGCCCTCTTTGCTAATTTCAATTGTGCTGAATGAAAGGTCGCTCTTTTCTTCTTCTTCTTCTTCTTTCCCCTAGGGCTCTTTGGACTGAATTTACTCTGGTTCCTGAAGTGTGGAAAAAGTAAATAAGCTTTTGTTTAGATTTCATCCTTCATGTTCTCTGGACTGAAAGACTGCAAAGTGCCGGAAAGTATCTCGATTAAAATTACTTCATGGAGGAGCTAGGAAAGAAGTTTCAGAGCATTCTACCTGAACAAAAGGAGATCCATGGAATTACTAATTAAGAGGGTTGTTTGGGGAAATCGCCCCACCACTGACCACTTTAAATCCCCCTGAATTTCCTGAAATGTACATTTAAGTTTAAAATTAAATATCAAATGGGTGAAAATTGGCTTTTAGATTTGAATCGCCAAATGCATGTTCTATAGCCTGGAATGTATTAGTATATATTGGATATTAAACTAGTAACAGATAAAAACTGTATTTTTTCAGAAAAATGTTTACAACTAAACCCTGGTGATACATATAGGTGATAATCCTATACAGATACAATCATTAATATGTCACAAACAATCAAAATGTATCATTGACAAAAAATCTAAGTCATGGCTTGTGATAATAACAAATTAACAATACAAAAGTTAACAAGAAAACTGAGCTCAAACAAATTACATCCGTATTAATAGTTTAAAATTTTCTGTTTTACATGGGATAATACACATGGATTATAATCAAAGTATATTTGCAAGAAGCATTAAATCAATAATAAATCATAAATCAATAAAATAGAATTTGCAATAATAGGTAGGCAACAATACCAAAGTCATTCATTAATGAAAATTAATGCATCCCTCAGGTATGCTTACATTAGTACTATATCAACACCACAGACTCACTACTTTCGCATGCCATAGTTTGTATAAAAATTGCCATCCATGTCTCAAACACTCCAGCTCGGGACAAAAACTGTCTCAGCTAGGTGATATGCCATTTGATCTTTGCTAAATGACCCAGAAGCAAAATGTGTGTGTGTGTGTGTGTGTGTGTGTGTGTGTGTGTGTGTGTGTAAATATATAACCTAATTCAGTGAATTAAAACAATATGTTTAAAGTGCTTGGAGGAAGTTGAGCCTTAACTAATATCAGCTTTTAAAATGTAACCTATAAATTTGCTTGTCTTATTAAACAAAGCAAAATCCTGGGGGAAGTTTCAGTGTTTCTCTGTGGTTTTTAGAGTTTCAGCAATCAGCAGAAGGTGGTTTATTTTTTTCCCTCAGAAAAATGTTAAGCTGTCTCCTAATACTCATCAGTCACATGTTAAAAAAAAATAGACACATCCAGGAAAATACCAGGGCTGTAGTGTGTTTATCTGGCATTTCTCATGTGAGATTGTGCCAGCTACACTGGGCCTGGAGTTAGGAGACCTGAATTCTAGCTTTAGTTTTGTTTCCTTTCCTCATCTAGAGAATGAGGACAATAAAGCCAACAATGCCTCTCTCAAAAGGCCAGTAGAAGGGGGAATAGATCACTGGACCCAGATCCAATCCAGCTTCACACGCTTATGCTGTAGGAACCTATGAAATTATTTAACCTCTCTCAGTCTCAGTTTCCTCATTTGTAAAATAGGGATGATAAGAGCATTTACTTTTTTGGGTGAGGATCAAATGAATTAGCTTATATAAAGCGTTTTGTAAACCTTGAAACATCGATAAATGCTCGCTAGTTATTAGCATTACAAGTATAATTATTACTATTTTTATTATCATCATGTCCTCAGTCACCACTCTTTCCTTAGCAGAGGAACAAAGTTAACATTTAAGTCCCTAATAAATGTTTATTGATTAAGTAAAATGGAATGAAGTCGGGAAAATGGGTTCAGAAATGGTGCTGTATGGATAGGCAACAATGTTTTTGTAAATCAAATCCTTCAAAAATGTAAATGAACTTGCTAGTTAAGGCTCTTATTCTATACTAATACTATAAAGTTCTTGTACTTTTAACTCTGGTTCTTTATACTTTGGTGGATTCATATTCCCGTTGATGTTGGTGTTCCTTCCAATGGGGCGGATTGTAACCTCGTCATGGATGACTCTTTTCCATGTCTTCTCATAGGTCTCCTTGACTTTTCTCTAGACCTTTTAATGTTTTGGGGAAATAAGAGTATCATTGGAATTGTCCCTCCATATGTTTTTCCTCCCTTTTGTCATGGCCAACCCACTTCCTTTTCCATTCCTGAAAATATGTTTTATGCTGTTTCTTACACATGTATGTCATCATTAGTGATGCACTGTTTCAGTCTGCATGCAACTATTTCCATTGACCTTTGGCACACCAGCAATTTTGATTCTTTGGAAATTGTGCCGCCCCATTCTTCGCAGGCATATAGATTGGTGTTAAAAAGATTTTTGTTTTAGGGGGCTCTGTTGGTCTTGGAAAGCATTTCACAATTTCTCCCAAATCATTCCCACCTACTTTCTTCCTCTTGTTTAATTCTGGACCAAGCTCAGTATCCATCCATGACATTTATCTGAAATTTCTATATTGACAAATCAATGCAATGAGTATCAGTATCATATTCCAGTCATTGGGCATTCTTCATCTATTTGACTTTTCCTGTATATATGGTTAGATGGAACTCCTCTGGGTCATTATAGATGTCATTTAGGAGACTATAGTATTCCAAAGGGAGGGAAGGAAACAAGCATTTATCAATTGTCTACTATGTAGGTGTCTAGAACTTGACTCAATTAGCACGTCATCAGTAAACCGGAGCATCCATCTCTCCATCTATAAGAAATTCCTCTCTTCTTGGACTGTGTGCTATACACCATGACAGTAACAAATGCTTTTGATATGCACATATCTCCCTGTTTTATGTTTCAATCGATATGGATAATTGGAAAATATTTGAATCTTTGGGGCTCGTTCTATCAGGGAATCTACTATGGTTTTAATATATACAAGGGAGACACCTTTTTGGAAGAAAACCTTTGAGGTTGGCTTTCACTCTACCAAGTCAAATGCTTTTTACATTCCTCAAATAATATACACAGTAGAATCTTGTATTCTCTGCACTTTTCAGTCAATCATGTAAATTATAAAGATGCGGTCTGATGGAAGAAATTGTCTGCTGAAATCTGCATGTTCCTTGATAATATTGCCGAGAACACTGTTACAAAGATTTTGTAGAAATGAAAAAGTAAATCGATGGGATGGCAGTTTTTCATGTCCTCTCAGTTGCCTCTTCTCAATTATAATGCCATCTGTGATCTATCTTCAATCATTCAATTTCCTTCCCAGCTTTTGATAACTTAAGGTCCAATGCCTCAATGTTTTCAAATCCTGTGGTCTCCAGCAGGAATTTCTTCTGTTTGTACTTGAGAGGCACCATGGTATTGCGTATGTTGTGCTGAACACCAGTAAAAGAAAACCAAGGTTCGAATGCCACTTTCGTTGTTCTCTAAGCCTGAGTTGAGCCTCCACCTCTTCATCTGTAAAACTGAGATTAAAAAATGCTGTAGTACATATCTACACATCGGTTGCTGAGAGGGTCAAATTAAATGTGTAAAATACTTTGTGAACCTGAAAATGCTATAGCAGTGTCTGTTACTATTGTTTTGTTGAGTCCAAATGTATTTCCTATTTTCTGCATTGACTAATTCTTCTAAAAAAGAAAGAAAAAAAACCTATTCCTATTAGCTAAAAGGGGAAGCTTCCTGACTCCAAGTTTGTTTCCATGGCAGGAGCTGAGATTGAGGGGAAACTTCTAACTTAAATTCATGGTATGGTTTGGATTTCTCATACACCCCTTTTCTAGGGCTATTCCAAGTTAGAAAGAATATACATTTCAGAGGCCCCAGTTCTTGTTCTTACCATCTATCTAGCACTCAGGTTATCCAGGTACTACTAGGCTGAAGCCACAACCTTTATCCTTTGCCAGTTCCTGCTCTTATGGTTTGCCTTAGGTTCATTGCTCAGGGGTTGATTGTCTTCTTTAGAGGGAAACTAAGTTCCTGGTCACACCTACCTCTGATTCAGAAGAATTTTGTTTTTGTCTCTAAAGTGTTTTCCCCAGCAGTATGGAGGAGGCTAAAGGGTGCCCAGAGGACACACGTGAATCTGGCATGGAACAGTTTTATTCCCACACAGAAAAAGGAATGCTAAGCGATAAAAAACCAGAGAGTTATTACAGTTGAAAAGCTAATATGGAAGTCTCATTGTGACATCTGTTTTTTCAGTTTTATTGTTCCTGTGTTTGGTTATTATATTACATTTACCTGCCATTTCATGAGTGGTCTCTTATAACAAATTGAAACAGTTAGGTAAAACTAATGATATGCTTACCTCATCTTAAAATGAATGTAACTTTTCACAACTGTAATACCCTTCCTACCAGTAAATTTTTAAAAATATCTTATTTTATTTTTTGCTACATTTTAAGTTCCAAACTGTCTCCTTCCTTCCCTCCCTCCTCACCCCACACTAGAGAAAGCTACCATATCACACGCACACACACACATGCACACATATAAATGTGCATATATATCTACATGTATACATGTACACATGTATATACGTATGCACACACATGTTTATATATGTGTGTGTATAAAACCATACTATGCCTACTTCTATATACCAGTTCTTTCTCTAGAGGTGGGTAGCATCTTCCTTCATAGGTCCTTTGTAGTTGATTTGAGTATTTATAATAGTCAGAATAACTTAGTTGTTCACAGTTATTTTTCGAACAGTATTTTTGTTGCCGTATACAATGTTCTATTGCTTCTGCTCGTTTCACTCTTCATTATTTCATGCTCAATTTTTAAAAATTCACAGAATTCCATTTTTTCCTTCCTATCTCCACCATCTTGAAAAAGAAAAGAAAAACAAATTTCCTTTAATAAATATGCACAGTCAAGCAAAATAAATTCCCTCAATGGTTGTATATAAAAATATACATTTTATTCTGTACCTTAAACCCATCACCTCCCTGTAAGGGATAGCTGTAAGGGATCCCTGTAAGGGATGTTTCATCAATGATTCTCTGGAATCAAGAACAGTCATTGTATTGATCAGAGTTCACAGCTCTCGTTGTCTGGTGTTTTGTTGGTCGTTGTGGTGGTGTCATTTACAGCATTGCTGTTATTAGATAAGTTGTTCTTATGGTTCTACTCATTTCATTCTTCCTCCTTTTACTGCTTATTAGCTATTTTACAATTCATCTTCACTGAGTATGTCCCAATCAGTGCCAAGTGGGCTGTTTTCTCTCTTGTAGTTTCTTTGAATGTGGAAAATTTTTTCCCTCTCGGCAGATCTATTACTGTTTTTTTCCACTGTTTCCTCCAGACATCACTACTGTTGTGACTTCTCTGCAGGAAGCGGGAAGATGCCAGCTACTTTTCAAGATCTCTCAAAGTCCTGAAAGAGAACACAAGTGTGGCCCAATCCTAGACACAAGCTTCCTGTGCACAGGCTTACAATGTACTCATAAGCCAGTCTGGTTGGGGGCTAAAGGCATCCCTAGCCTTCTGAAATTTAGGAGCTCAGAAAGTCATCCTTATACCCTGAGATCAGCCAGAAGAAGCATTCTGAAAGATGGAGCTTGCCTCTTAAGTAAGTTCACAGTCTTCTGGCTCAACGGCTGATCAAATAAGTCCTCGTGTCCAAAAGAAAGTATCCCCTCCTTCAAGAATATCCAGGGGACACAGTAGCAACAACAACAAGAAAGCAGTTCCTAATCAATATACAGCTTATTCTCCAGGTGCACCTAAGCCTAAATCTGACTCTATTGAAGACCTCAAAGTAATTGAATAAAGGAACACTCTATTAGAAAGGCAATGAGCAATAATGTGAAAGGGACTGGACTAGGAAGAAGACTTGAATTCAGATTCTGGCTCTACCATTTCCTATTTGTGTGACCTTGTGCAACTGACTGAATTTCTCTAGCCCCCAGTTTCCTTGTATATCAAATGAGGGGGTTGCATTAGGGGACCTGAAAGGTCTACTAGATTTCTTAATGTTCTATGATTCTTATACCTCTCAGTTCAGACTGACTGTCTGGGCAACAAAAAGACTTACTATACCATGAAATCTTAGGAGACTGAAAGGTTCTGCAGTTTGGACCAAAGCTTTCCCTTCAAAAGACTGAGGAAAACTGGCCTTTGTCTGCTGCCACTAATTTCTCTGTTGCCTCTGAGCCTAATTTTCTGATTGGGCTGGGAGTGGGAGCCTGCAGCTCTAGCACTAGACTAGTTGGGAGGCCGTGGGTGCCAGGCATACATGAGAATTTAAAGGATGGTGATAGGGTACCCATTGGCCATCATCTATAGTACATTTTTCCGAAAGTCAAAACTCAAAAGTTTGATTTGAGCCTGAAGGCCAGAACTGAGCTGAATCTACTTGACTGAGATCTTTTAACCCAGAAATGTTCATTTACTTGTTTTCTGAGTCTTACTTCCCTTATCTGTAAAATATATTATTCTATCCCCCTAAAAGGTTGTTCTGAGAATCAGGCAAGATAAAGTATGTAAAGCATTCTGAACAACCTTAGAGAGCTATATAATGGCAGCTAGTAAGAAGAGGAGGTTTGTGTGGGGAGGGAGTGGTTATCTAGTAGGGTTTTCTTCATTATGGGTGCATTGTATATGGAGGACAATTAACAAAATATTGACTGAGTGAAAGGCTGCCACCCGAAGCTCTAAGAAAAATCTAACTTATCAAAATTAGGTGTAAGCAAATCACGTAACCTCTCCAGACTCATATGTATTGTCTCCCCTATTAGGATGCAAGCTACTTGAGGGTAGGGCCTGGCTTCCTTTCTGTACTTATATCCTCAGTGCTTAAGACAGAGCTCAGCACATTCTAATTGGGCTAAGGAGTAAGGCAGGTGAAAGTAAATGCTTCAAAAATACCACCCCTCTCCCCCAACTCATTCAATACTTTCATTCATTCAGTTTCCTCGTCTGTATAATGGGGATGATAATAGCAGGCATTTCACAGGATTGTTGGTTGTGAGATAAATTTAGACAGAATATATGAAACACTATTACAATAATTAGTTTGTTTTAAGCCCAAGGATAATATAATGGCTCCTTAGATCCATGTGGTTTCCTCTTCTGCTGCTTTGAAGTGATTATTTTAGATGAAAAATTAGAAGTGCCATCACAAGTGCTCTGAGCCCCCAGTTTTAAAAACCTCTAATGTTTAAGTGGAGATATTTGTATCTCAGCTTTATACATTTATATTCCATGCTCTTTATAACTGAAGTAAAATTCAGGTTACCAGAAATATTTGGGTAATAAAACAGTATACTACAGTGTTTATTCATAGATAGGTTCAAGGAGGAGAAGTTGAGGCAAGAAAATTTCTCTTGGATCTTCCCTCAAGTCATTAGGAGCTAGGTGCAATGGGTGGCATTAGCCTGTGGCTTTTGCTGAGATACCTACAGGGCCAGTGGTCTTCCTCCATCTTTCACTTCTCTGCCAGAGCTTAGTCCTACTTTCTCCTTTTCCTTTTTCCGGTTTCACCATACTAACAATTCTTGCTTACTGAGCTCTTCATGTCCCTCCTTCCTTCCTCTATGCTGTCAAATGCTTGGAATCTGTCTCTTTAGAACCACTCCTGTTCTGAGATAGTTCTTTATTTTATATGAATTTCTCAGGATACTGAACAAATACTTCACCCAATGCCTTTGATTGACTTAAGGAGCTGCCCAAGTCTTATTTATATCTGGGTCTTATTGATTAATTCATTCAAGAAGTATTCTTACCTAAGAAAATCAATCATTTTTCAGTAGGTTGAAGTAATCAACAGAAATTCACTTTTACCTACATAAAGCATTTTAGACACCTTAAATAACTGTTAGTTATTATTATTACAATAAATGGAGAAGTGGACAAGATAATGTAGCACATAGCGGCCACAGAAAGAACATTCTTAAAAGTATGGTATTGAAGGAGCTAGGGATGGTTAGATAGCCTGGGAGAAGGCTTAAGAGATCAAAGGGAAAGGACAATACATGACAATGGCCTTCAACTATCTGAAAGGTTGGCTTGTAAAAGAGCACTTAGATTTATCCTGTTTGGATAAATGTATGTCTCCTCCTTCATGTTGAATTCATTCTCTATCAGGTAGTCCTCTTGGAATAATGGGTTAAAATTAAAGAGAAGCAGATTTCAGTTCATTCATTATGAGTAAAAACTTCCTGACGATTAAAGATGTCCAAAAATGGAATGGGCTGCCTTATGGGGTAGTGAGTTCTCTATTACCAAAAATCTTCAAGTGGAGGCTCAGTTACAACTTACTGGAGATCTTGTAATAATGGTGAAGAATCACATGTGTATAAAGCTTTAATTTTTACATAATAATATCATCATAATAATCCTCTTAGGCTGTTCTCAAAGGAAGATATCCAAGCTATCAATGCCATATGAAGAAAACGCTCCAAACCATTTATAATTAGAGAAATGCAAATTAAAACAACTGCAAGGTTCTAATTCACATCCATCAGATTAGCAAAGATTACAAAAAAAGAAAATGACAAATGTTGATGGTGCTATGGGAAAATAGGCACATTGATGTACAGTTGGCAGAGTGGCAAATTGGTCCAGCCATTCTGGAGAGCAACCTGGACCTATTCCCTCTCCCATCCAATTCCTCCCATCCCTAACACTAAACTGTACATACCCTTCCATCCAGTAATATCATTACTAGGTCTATAGCCTGGTGGAAATCAAAGGATGAAGAAAAAGTCCTATATTTGTACAAAAATATTTAGCACAGCTCTTTTTGTTGTGGCAAAGAAATGGAGACTAAGGGACTACTTATCAATTGAGGAGTGGCTGAACAATGTATTGTATATAAATGTAATGGAACACTATTATGCTGTAAGATGTGATGGAAGAGATGGCTACGAGAAACCTGAAGACTTGTATTGATGCAGAGTGAAATGAGCAGAACCAATAGAATAATATATACCATGACAACCACAATATAAATACAAACAACTTTAAAAGACTTTAAAACTTCAATCAGTGCAATGAATAGCCATGATTCCAGAGGACTAACTGAGAGATAATGGATTCAAGATGAAGGATGAGACACACATTTTACAACATGGCCAAGGACAGAAGTTCTTTTGCTTGATTATATATATTTCTTACAAGGATTTTTTTCTTTCTTTCAGTAAATGGGGAGATGAGAGAGAGAAAAAAAGTAAATGGTTGTTCATTGACAATGAAATAAGGTGAAAAAAATAGCCCTACTAACTAAAATCTCCACTAACATACATGTATATGTACATGTATGTTAGTCAAGACACATACACACATATATGTGTTTGTATATGTATGTGCATATGTGTGTGTGTGTTTGAAAAGTCAAGACACTTGCTCAGAGACACATAAGTAAAAAGCATCAGAATTAACTCAAATTCTAATTCTTGTGACACTAAGAACAATTTATTTTCTATTTATAGGCCAGGAGCCCCTCTCATCATAGGTGGGCTCATACTTTGGATAGGAGTTGATCTCAATGAACATTGAGGTTTCTTTTATTTCTTCAACTCTATGAAATCTAACTGGCGAGAAATAGAACTTCATCCACTGTAAAGTGAATTTAATAAATAAGTGCACAATCTCTTTATAAGACAGAATCTGACTTCCAATGGTCTCATTATCACTAATCTGACATGTTATGAGCAGGTGCAAACACACCCACATAGTTCACAAGGTTCCTGACAACTTAATCCACCAGACATATATTTTTATAACCCATTTTTGTTTTAATAAGTTTTAGCAGAAATAAGTCATTTGAAGATTTGCAATCCACTCATTACATAGGAACAAAGATGTTTGTGTAGTCAGAATTATGAACACGATTTCTAAAAATGTTACTTCTCATTAGTTGCTTATGTGGAAATCTTAAACCCTCTTTTAAACCAAAAGATTAATACTAAGCTTTATATGTCACAGAATCATAGGTAGCTTTAACTCTGAATATACTGCAATTTCAGAAAGAATATAATAGCATAGAAAGAAAACAAGGTGAAATCCCTATAGCACAGAACTGTTTGTGTAGTTTCTTCCTTCTGTTTGAGCTCCTGTTATTATCTAGTCTAGTGAGAACCTTAAGAAGCAAGATATTTCTGAGACAGATCAGATTCTATGACCTCTCCATTCTATTGTCTTCCTTCTTGTTTCTCATCTTTCTTTACATGAGGCAGCCTACAGTAGGAGATAGGGACATGTCTGGCAAACCAGAAAGACCCAAGTCTTTCTGTCGACTAGGTGGCTTGATCAATCCACTAAACTTCTTGATCCTTTAGGCAACTCTCTAATACTATAAACAGCATTGATAGAGGGAGTTTTTTCTCCTGAGAATTCCTTGTGTTAAAGAAATGGTTGGTCTGTTCCCTGTCACTATTCTTTTTGTAGGATTATAGATTTAGAGCTGACCAAGTTTAGAGATTTTGAATACCCTTATTTTTGCAAGTGTAGAAACTGAGTCCCCAAAGGGCTAAATGACCTCACCAAGATCACACACATAGTAAGTGACAGAGCTGGTGTTCTAACTCAGGCTAATTCTAAATCCAGCATTCTTTCAACTATGCTATTTTGTCCCACTTTTTTATGGTGATGACTCCAAATGTTGATATTATCATTGTTGTTTTCCTTAAATGAGGTTTTTGAAGCCAGGGAGGGAGGAGGAATTGATTCATTGAGCATTTGGCATGTGTGTGTATAGGGGAAGAAGAGTTCAGATGTCTGGGCACTCTTTATATGAGGTCTGTGAACCTTTAGGAAGGAAGGAGGTCTTTCTTGGTCCAATCTCTGTAGAGCCCCACCAAAGATGCCTGAGCTTAGGTACTCAGATGCTACCTTTGAGGTAAAGGGAGAAAGGAATGTTATTTGCTAAAAGGTAAAGATGGTATAGAAAGCCTATAGCTCTTAATCAGATTACCCAAGCAATAAACATTTATTAAATACATACTATGTGCTAGCCCTGTGATAGAGAGAAGCAAAAGACAGCACCTGCTTTCAAAAGCTAATGGGGGAAGCAAAATGAAAATAAAATACCTACAAAGGAAGCTATATACAGGATAATCGGGAAAATAATTAATGGAGACAAGGTCATAGAATTAGGAGGTGTTGGGAAAGGCTTCCTGTAGAAGATGGGATTTTAGTTGGGACTTAAAGGAAGACAGAGAAGTCAATAAGTGAAATTGAGGAGGGAGAGCGTTCCAGGTCTGGAGGACAGTCAGAAAAGATGTTCTGAGATGAGAGTTGGAGTACTGTTTGTGAACACCTAGAAGGCCAAGGTCACTGGATCAAAGTGTATGTGTCAGAGAGTAGGGAGTAAGAAGATTGGAGCAGTAGGAAGGGGCTAGGTTGTGAAGAGCTTTGAATGCCAAGCAGAGGATTTTGAATTTGCTCCTGGAGGGAACAGGCAGCCACTGCAGATTACTGAGTGTGGCAGGGTATGTATCTATAACATGACTGAACTTGGGTTTAGGAAAATCACTTTGGTGGCTTAATAAAGGATTGGAGTGGGAAGAGACTGAAGGCAGATCAACTCTTTGTTGTTATTGTTCTGTCATTTTAGTAGTTTCCAACTCTTCGTGGAGTTTTCTTGGCAGAGATATTGGAGTAGTTTACCATTTCCTTCCCCAGCTCATTTTTACAGATGAGGAACTGAGGCAAATAAGATTAAGTGACTTGCCCAGGGTCACACAGCTAGTAAGTGTCTGAGGCTGGATTTAAATTCATGAAGATTAGCCTTCCTAATTCCAAGCCCAGTGCTCTATCCACTTCACCAGCTAGCTGCCTGCAGGTGAACCTACTGCAGGCTATTGCAATAGTCCAGGTGTGAGGTGATAAGGGCTGCATTAGAATGATGGCAGTGTCAGAAGAAAGATGTTACTGAGGTGAAATCAAAACACTTCGGCAACAGATTGGTTCTGCGTGTGTGTGTGTGTGTGTGTGTGTGTGTGTGTGTGTGAGAGAGAGAGAGAGAGAGAGAGAGAGAGAGAGAGAGAGAGACAGAGAGGGAGAGAGAGACAGAGAGAGACAGAGAGCATAATTAAGGATGATGCCTAAGTTGAGAGCCCAAAGGACTGGGAAGATGGTATTGCCCTCTATAATAATAGGGAAACTGTCTGATATCAAAGTAAGCTGTTAGATTCAGTAATCATTAGGGGGTAGCTAGAGCATAACATAGTGTGCATATGTCTCCCAAGCCTTCCCCAATCTCTTTTAATTGCAACGGCTTCCCTCTATTTATTATTTCCTATTCACCTTTCATATAGCTTGCTATATATATACATATTTGTATGTTGTCTCTCCTATTAGATTGTGAGCTATGGATGTGCTTGTGTTAGAGACCCAGATATGACCATTGGAAGTTTCCAGGTAGAAGAATCTAACATGGAGGATTCCAGCAAGGGCAAGGCAGGGGTGCAAAGGAGGAAGGACCATCTAAAGAAGAAACAACTTGTCAAAAGCAAGACTTGTGCATTTCAGTGGGACCCCACAAACCAGAGGATGTTTTTGACTACAAGTAAGTGTGCCCAGACACCTCAGGGGGCTGCCGAGTCCCACTACTGCTTCCAGTGAGAAGATGACCCTATAGCCTGGGCCACCTGTATGCAAGGTTGTGACTACAACTCCTAGTGTATCTGCAGCAGTGGGATTTGGTGTCTCAGCAGCCTTTTAAGGACTGCACTGTTCAACTCCTGGCATGAGGAAGGGGCTAGAAAAGGTGCCCTAAAATTTGTCTTCTTATCCAACCCTGGCCTGGTTACCGAGACAGGTGGGGATCCCACTCTGCATTTGAAACACAAAAAAAAATGTACAAAAACTTCTGCAAAGATGATTTTACCCACCATTGGTACATGGAATGTATGCACACTTATAGACAACACAAAATCCAGTAGACCTGAAAGACAAACAACTAAACAAAAAGCTCTTGTCATTAGAGAACTCAGCAGGTACTGCATCTGAATAGCAGCCCTGAGTGAAACAAGGCTGGCAAATAAAGGCCAGCTTACTGAAGGTGGAGCAGGGTACATGTTTTTCTGGAGTAGCCACAGTGAAGGGGAACACCATGAAGCTGGTGTAGGTTTTGCAATCAAAACTAATCTAGTCCACAAGGTTGTATACCTACCAAAAGGAGTGAATGACAGGCTCATGACAATGTGATTGCCACTTGCAGGAAAACATCATGCCATCATCATCAGTGCCTATGCTCCCACCATGACAAACCCTGATGAAGTCAAAGAAAAATTTTATGAAGACCTGGAGACTCTTATCATCAATGTGCCAAAAGAGGACAAGTTTATAATTCTGGGAGACTTTACTACTAGAGTAGCCTCAGACTGCCAGACATGGCAAGGAGTATTTGGGAGGAACTGAGTTGGAAACAGCAAAAGCAATGATCACTTACTACTGAAGACTTGTGCATCTCATGACCTTCTCACTTTACTGTTTACCTAAATTCACTAAAACTTTATAGAATGCACCCTCACAGCAAACATTGGCATTTAATAGACCATGTGATTGTAAGAAGAGACAGACAGGATGTAAGAATGACGAAGGCAATGTGGCCTGGAGTGCTGGACTGATCATAGACTTGGCCTCTCGAAGCTAAATATTTGCATTTAACAAAAGCAGTGGGTCCCAAGGCAAAATGGCTACCAGAAGTCTTAAGGTCAACAGATTAGAACACTTCTCTGAACCAGAACAGTTTGTTGGTAACTTAGAGGGAAAGTTGAGCCAATACATGGCTGGAAACAGTGGAACAGAAAAGGAGTGGGCAGCTTTCAGAGATCTGGTATACAGCACTGCATTTTCTCACCTCATTCAGAACACTCAAAAACATCAAGACTTTTTTGGTGAAAATGATGGTAGAATTCAGAATCTTCTAAATGAAAACTCCACATGATTTACCAGAAGGAGAATTCATCTATCTCTAAGAAGGTAGCATTTAACTCCATCGAAAATGAAGTACAAGTGAAGTTTATAGACAGACAGGATTCTTGGCTCATAAGAAGGCAGATGAAATTCAGTTTTATACTTATAGTAACAATCCAAAACATTTTTGTGATGTCCTGATGGCCATTTATGGGCCAAAAACATATGATGCATCTCAACTACTCAATGTGGATGGAGCCACATTTTGTTAGTGGTAAGGACATGATCCTGGAAAGATGGGTTGAACACTTCCTTAGTGTTCTCAACAGACCATCATCAATCAATGCTGAAACCATTGACTGTTTACCTGAGGTTGAAGTAAATCTCTTTTTGGACAAATTTGCAACTGAAGAAGAGGTTTTGAATGCTATTAGGTTCCTCTCCTCTGGCAAAGCACCTGGTGCTGAGTCTATTTCAGCTGAGATTTACAAGGTGGGGGTGGTCCATTGCTTATACAAAAGCTCACTGAAATTTTCTGGGTTATATGGCAAGAGGATATTAACCCCCAGGAGTTCAAGGATGCCTCCATTGTCCATGTCTATAAAAGCAAAGGAAACAGATTATCCTGTGACAATCACAGGGAGGGGGGGGGTCTCTCTTTTAGTCACTGTTGGCAAGATTCTTGCCAGAGTCCTGCTTAATAGGATGACCCTTTACCTGGAAGATGGTCATCTACCTGAGAGCCAGTGTGGCTTCAGAAAGAGCTGAGGAACAGTCGATATGGTGTTTGCTGCCCAACAGCTCCAGCAGAAATTCCAAGAGCAGAACAGAGTTCTGTACACAGTATTTGTAGATCTGAGTTGTTTGATACTAACAGTCATTTGGGCTTATGGAGAATTATGTCAAAATTTGATTGCTTTGGTCAATTTTGGTCAATTTTATGATGGTGTGCTTACTCGGGTTCTGGGTAGTGGAGGACGCTCTCATACTTCACCAGTCCCCAGTGGAATGAAACAAGGCTATGTGCTTGCTCTCATGCTTTTTAGCATGATGTTTTCAACCATGTTGTCAAACACTTTCAATGAAGATGAACACGGCATCAAGGTCAGCTACCACACTGATGGTAAATTCTTCATCTTGAAAAGGCTGCAAGCCAAGACCAAAGTGAAGGGAGCGTTGGTGCATAATGTTCTGTTTGCAGATGATTGTACACTCGGTGCAACCTCTGAAGCTGAGATGAAACAAAGTATGGATTGATTCTCTGCTGCTTCTGCCAATTTTGGCCTAACAATCAAGACCAAGAAAACATGGGTGCTCCATCAGCCAGCACCACACTATGCATATGTAGAACTATCAGTTACAACAAATGGAGAAGTTTTGAATACTGTGGTTAAATTCATTTACCTTGGCAGTATACTTTCCAGGGATGTACACATTGATAACGAGGCTGATACACACATTGCCACAGCTAGCTCAGTGTTTGCGAGGCTCTGAAGGGAAAGTGTGGGAGAGAAGATATTTGACTGACTACCAAACTGAAGGTGTACAGAGCTGTGGTGCTGACCTCTTTGTTGCATGCCTGTGAAAGCTGGACAGTATGCCAGTGCCATGCCAGGAAACTTAATCGTTTCTATTTGAATTGTCTTAGGAAGACTGGAAGGATGGTCCTTTCTTAAGCAAAACTGCCAAGCATTCAAACTCTATTGCAGAGAGCGTACAACTCTGATGGGCTGGCCCCATTGTTAATAATCGCTAAATATAATTGCCTAAAAGACTGTTTTATGAAGAACTCACACAGAGCAAGCCCTCAAATGATGGTCAGAAAAAGTGATACAGGAGCACTCTCAAGAACTTTGGAATCGATTACATTACATGGGAGACACTGGCACAGGACTGCCCAGCCTGGCATGCCCTCATCAGAGAAGGGGCTATGCTCTATGACCAAAGCAGAATTGAAGTAACTCGAAAGAAATGGGAGATGTGCAAATTTATAGAATCCGCCCCAAATGTTCACATGGACTATTTGTGCCAGACCCGTGGTAGAGAATTCCGAGCTCATATTGGTATGATCGGCCACAGTCACACATGCTGTAACTTGACTCTAACATAGTGATGTCATTTGGGTCCTCTTTGAGAATGAAGGACAACCATATATAAGTCTAGAATAGAAAGGTTGGTATGGGGTGCAGTCCGAGATGGGACTGCAGTTTGGAGTCAGGTGATAGAGAATCTAGCAGGTTAAGAACTTTGGTACTGTAGTATAGTAATGGAATAAGTATACTAGCTATGTGACCCTGGGCAGATCCCTTAACTCAGCCTCAGTTTCCTCATCTGTAAAATTGGACTCAGTAGCCTCTAAGGTGCCTTCCAGCTCAAAATTTATGAACCAATTAACTCTGTCATTAGATTTGGAGTAAATAATCCTTGATTCCAGCTTAGCCTTTGAGACCTTAGATTTAAATCTCTGGGTCCCAATTTCCTGTGGTCTAAAATAAGGGGGTCAGATTGTATGGCTTCCAGGATCCATTTCAGTCACGACTTCACCTTACAGGCAATGGAGAACCATTGAAAGCTTTGAATAGGGGAGGAGTTTGTTGTAATTATTCTAGATATATGAGGATTTTTTTCAGGATGGCTTTTTTTTTTTTGAGAAAAGCAAACAATGAACCTGCCCTGTTGAATGCTTCTGAGAGAACATTCTGTTCCACTGTGGCCTGATTTCTGGTCTCTGGGTTCTCATTTTGACCCTTCTCCCTAACTTACTGCCCTTGGGCCAATACTTTCTTCTCTCTCAGCTTCTAGTTCTTTGGGATGAGAGTAATAACGTTAATCCAGTTTAGAATAAATTAACAAATTCCAGCGCTGTACCTCTGTGGTCATCAGGGTCAGAGCTTCTTAAACTTTTTCCACTCAAGACCCTTTTTTGGCATTTCAGCAGGGTCACTGGTGTTATGTGGCATGAGGGCACCTGCAGTTCAAAGAGAGCACACGCTTTGTGTTCAGAATCAAGGCTGCAGTGAAGTTGGGTGATGCAACCCAGGCAAGTGCTACCAGAAACATCTTGGATTCCTTATTGCATTTGATTTTGAATTAATTTTTTGTCGTTCCACCTTCAGAAACCTTTTACTGTGGTCAAAATTTTCATGACCTCATATGGGGTCTTGACCCACAGTTTAGAAGGAGCTATAGCTGTATGTACAAAAAACATCTCTTCTACGCCATTGATCCAGCCTTTTTGTGTTCGACTGTTTTTCCTTACGTCAAACCTCTATGTGTCTCTTTGCATCTTCTAGTTCCATTCCCTCTTGGGGCCAAGCAGAACTAAGCTAATCCCTCTTCCTTGTGAAGCACTTCAAATATATGAATACTGCTATCATTCCCTTGGCTCAGTCTTGTCTTCCTGTCTAAACAACCCCAGGTCTTTCCATTAATCCTCACATGGAGGGAAATTGAGGCAATACTCATCACACTACTCTGAATAGTGTCTAGTTAATTAAATGTTGTTGTTCTTGGCCCTTCATTCTTGAAGAAGACCATGGAGTACTATTATAAGGGATGCAGAGATGATGAAACAGATACATCAAAATCCAACCACACATTTTAGTCCAAGGACTAAAAAGGAAAAAGGATTACAATGCATTGCTGATTGGCGTGGAGGGACTCTCCTTCCCCTTTCCCTCTCCAAGTTAAACCTGTTGCTTCCTCTAAACCCAGTGAAATCTTACCTCTTAGGAGCATGAATCTAGACCTGGAAGATGAGATAGGTACTATTATTACCCCCATTTACAGACAAGAAAATTGAGGCAAACAGTTAAGTGAATTGCCTAGGATCACACACCTAGGGTCAGACTGGATTTGAACTCAGGTCTTCCTGACTCCAGACCCAGCATACTCTATCCATGTACCACCTAGCTATTGAACTCAAGCCCTTTATCTTCACTGTACCATACTGCCCCTTCCAAGAAACCTTCTCTGCCTAATTCCATTGTGTCCACTAATATAAGCACATCCCTCTTTCTCCACCCCCCTCCATGCTATGTAATTTATGAAGCACATAGTGAGGACTTAATTATAATAGCTAGCATTTTATAGTGCTTTGAGGCTGGCAGAATGCTTGATCTTATCTTATCCTAACAACAGCCCTGTGAGATAGGTGGTATTATCACTCCCATTTTACAGATACAGGTAATAAATGTCTGAAGCTTGATTGGATCAGGCTTCAGTGCTTTATCTACTATGTCACCTAGCTGTCTCTTAATGCTTATTGATTAATTGTATTATCTTGTATTTGTTTATATTGTTTTATAATTATTTCATGGGGGAAGCTAGGTGGCACAGTGGATAGAGTGCCAGGCCTAGAATCAGGAAGACCTGAATTCAAATCAGACCCCAGACACTTGCTAGCTGTGTGATCCTGGGCAAGTCACTTAACCTCTGTCTGCCTGATAATGGCAAACCATTTCAGTATCTCTACCAGAAAACCCCAAATGGAGTCACAAAGAGTCAGATATGACTGAAACAACTGAACAAGGACAAAAAATGTTTTATATGCATAGACATGTTATTTTTTATCTGGTCCTATGATTTCTTTAGTATGGGGATTCCTTGTTAGGAAACTTGTACTCATATAAAGAGCTGAAATTTATATTCTTAGAGATTCACCTGAGTCACGGAGAAGGGGCACTTCAGTGATTTACTCATGGTTGCGCAGTTGAAACAGTAAAGCAATAAACACAACATCAACGATAATCATGAATATGGCTATGTAGTTCTGTAATCTAAGGTATGAGAGACTCTCCATAAAGAAGGTAACAGAAGTATAACATGTACTCAGACACCAGAAAATCATATCCCATAACCACATGTTCAACTCCCACAGTCAGTCAGCCCACTTTATCATAACAGCAAGGATCTTAAAACACCATATCACAGCCCGGAGCCTGGCCATCCCAGAACTTCTCTGACCCTCTGCTGGGGTCTTCCCCAAAACAAACTCACAGTACAGATAGGTCAGCCTGTTCAGTTCTAACAATCACAAGGGTAGCCATTAGCAGCCATATTGTCTCTCTCTCTCTCAGCATTTCCTGTGACATAACTTGCTTTTCCTGTCAGGAAGCTCCTCCCACCATGTGTCTTAGGCGTCCTGTGATGTAAGCAGGTCATATGGCCTATTAACGGTGGAAAAGATCTTCAAATCAAAATTACTAATACAGCAGTCAGCATATATTACTGGCAGGCCTAGAAGCCAGGTTTTCATGACTCTGAGGTCAGCTCTCTGTCCACCATACCAGGCCATACCTTGTGTAAAAATTGCCTAAGGTAAGGAAAATCACATTATCTGTGTTGATAATGAACGTAATTAATAAATTATCCAAGGTTATATACCATATCTTTCACTTCCTTTGTATTTTCAAATTCAATTCAATAAAATGAATAAAGGCCAATGGCTCTTTGTCAGTGCCAGGATCAAATATAAAATCCTCTGTTTTGCATTTAAAACCCTCCATAATCTGCCCACCCCCCACCTTTAAAGTCTTCTTACACCTTACACTCTCCCACCTACTCTGTGATCTAGTGACATGGGCCTCCTGGCTGTTGCTCATACAAAATACTCCATCTCCCAACTACATTTTGGCATTTTGTCTTTGCAGTTGTTGAATATTATGGTTTATTTAGAGATTAGAGAGTCAATTTCTTTGTGTGCATGTGGTTATTGTTATGCTTTTTGCTTGCCATGTGCAATGCTGTCCAAATCTCTTCTGGAAGACAATATTCATCATTTACAGACATCTTCACTAGGGGATTTTCCATGACTGTTTCTTATGCCTGGAATACTCGCTTTCCTCATCCCCAACTTCCTGGCTTCCCTGGCTTCCTACAAGTCCCAGCTAAAATCTTACCATCCACAGGAAGGCTTTCCTAGGTCCCCTCAATGTTAGCAACTTTCTTCTAAAATTTTCTCCAATTTATCCTGTCTATTTCTTCTATGTACATTTGTTTGTATGCTGTCTCCCTCATTAGACTGTAAGTTCCTTGAGAACAGGGACTATGGATGACCTTTCTTTGTATTCCCATTGCTTAGAGCAGTGCCTGGTACGTAGTCAGTCAATAAATCAATAAATATTTATTAAGGACCCACTATGTGCCCAGCATTCATTAAGCCCTGAAGCTACAAAGCAAAGCAAAAGAAGTCCCTTTCCTCAGAGGACCTCAAAATCATAAGATTGTGCTGAATTGTTGTTCAGTTGTTTCAGAATCTTCATGACCCCATTTGAAGTTTTCTTGGCAAAGATACAGAAATGGTTTGCCATTTCCTTCTCTGGGTCATTTTACAGATGAGGAAACTGAGGTAAATAGAGTTAAGTGACTTACCCAGGGTCACACCTACTATTAATTATCTGAGGCTGGATTAGAACTCATGAAGAGCAGGAGTCTTCCTGACTTCAGGCCTCCTAAACACTAACCACCTAGTTGTCTCAATACTTAAAATAGTAAATACTTAATAAATGCTTCTTGATTGACTGAACAAACTGAGAACCTACTTTGTGCCAGGGATCATGTTGTTTAGTTAGCCAGTCAATAAACATAAGATGGAAATGTGAGGGATACACAAGAATTGTATGATTTCTCTATTCTTAGAAGAACTTGTATTGATGTGTAGGGATTCTGGGCGTACACACAGGTAACAGGTAAGGCATATTTTCATGACTGGTTTAAAATGAGTGGTCCAAAGTACCTAGTTACTTCCAGAGGTTGATACTTCCAGAGGTTCATGATTCATTGGGGTATGTGCTCCCTCCAGATAGATCATAACTTCTCTAAGACTTTATAACAATCTCCAAGAGTTAGATTTCCTTAGTCAGGAACTCCTAGAACACCACTAGATTTAAACCTATCCTATCAGTCAATCAGAGAAGCTAGGTGGCACCACAGTGGATAGAGTGCTGGGCCTAGAGTCAGGAAGAGGAAGATTCTTCTTTCTGAGTTCAAATCCAGCCTCAGACATTTATTAGCTGTGTGACCCTCAGGCAAATCACTTAACCCTGGTATCCTCAGTTTCTTTATTTGTAAAATGAGCCAGAGAAAGAAATGGCAAACTATTCCTGTATCTTTGCCACAGAGAAAATGGAGTCACAAGGAGTCAGACACAACTGAACAACTAGCCTGTCAATCAATCTATTATGTTTAAATTAAGCACCTATCCTATGCTGGCACTGGAAATACAAAGACTAAAACCAAAACAATCCTTGCCCTCAAGGAACTTACTTTCTATAGAGTCAGTCAATCAACTAGCATTTATTAAGCACTTACCACTAGCCAAGCACAGTACTAAATGCTGGGAATACAAATACAAGTGAAAAAACAGATAATGGATGAAAGCACTTTGCAAACCTTAAAACACTATGTAAATGCCAATCTATCTATCTGTCTATCTGTCTGTCTATCTGTCTATCTATCTATCTATCTATCTATCTATCTATCTATCTATCTATCCATCTATCTATCCATCTATCATAAGCCTTTAATCAGCAAGCCTCTTGTCTGGTTATGCTTCCATTGCCTTTTCCTTCTCCTTTTCTTTTGCTGAGCTCAAACAATACAAGGTTATGCTGGTAAATGCTTAACATTCAGAAAAAATGTATACCGTATAAGTTTAGTTTTATTATTAACACTGTCTTAAGGCTAAACAATCAACAAAACAATAAATCAGGCCCTGAGTTTTAGCAATTTGACAATTTCTTAGGTGTAAATTCTCATGCTGAAAATATAACAATGGGCTCTCTTAGTTAGAGTTGGCTCCAGCACACCCCACCTGGTTCTTGCTTTCAAGGAGCTTAGGTTCTAATGGGGGAAGACAACTCATAAAAGGAAGCTGGAGAGAAGGAATCAGCATGTGCATAAATATCAAAATGAAGGAGGGAAGAGAGAAGGAAGAAGCCTTTATATAGCACCTCCTACATGCTAGGCACTTTAAAAATATTATCTCATTTGATAATCACAATGACATTTGAGGTGGGTAATATTATCCCCACTTTATAGTTGGGGAAACTGAGGCAAACAGAAGTTAACTGACTTGCCTAGGATCGCACATCTATTAAATGTCTGAGGCTGGATTCGACCTCAGGTCTTCCTATTTCCAGGCTTAGCACTCCATCCACTATACCATCTACCTACAAAATAAAGGCAAGGAGATTTTGGAGGAGGAGGAATAAGGGGGCTAGGAAAGGGCCCCTGATGAGTATAGACTTTCATTTGAGCCTTGATAAGCCATTCCAGCTTATTGGGACAGATTAGAAATTGTATTCTTCAGGCATGTAAGACCTTCAAGAACCCAGGAATTGACAGAGCACTTTAATGAAAGAGCATTTTCATTGTACACAGACGTGATAAATAAATGCTTGTTTCATTGATCTTAACTGGAAGACAGGAGCTTTGAATTAGTTGTGGAGCAATTAGGTGGGCAGCGGATAGAGAGCTGGGCCTGAAGTCAGAAAGACCTGATTTCAAATCCAGCCCCAGACACTTACTGGTTGTGTGAGCCTGGGCAAGGTACCTACCCTCTGTTGCCTCAGTTTCCTTAACCATAAAATGAGGATAATAATAGTCCTTAGGGTTGTTACGGGGATCAAATGAGATAATATATGCTTAGCATGTTACCTGGAACAATAAATGCTAGTGGTCTTTGTCATTATTATCATCATCATCATCATCATATCACTGCCAGCTTACAAAAGGGCTCCTTGGTCTTCAGAGGAATCGCAGAATCTCATAGTCAGAAGAGACTCCAGGAGTCATTCCTTCTAATTCGTGTCTGAATAAGAATCCCCTCTGCAGTGTTCCCAAGCAGTGATCCAACTTTCCCTGGAAAGCAGCACGGTAGGAGAGAAAGAATGCTAGTTCTTAAGTCGCTAATTTAGATTCAAATCTCAACTCTTATTCTTTCTACTTGTGTGATATTAGCCAAATAATTTTTACCTTCCTGGGCCTCTGTTTCCCTACCTTTAAAATGATAGGACAGATTAGATGACCCTTGAGATTCTTTTTGTATTTAGATCCATAATCCTATGATCTCCAGGGAAGGAGAAACTATTTCCTGAGACAATTCATTCCACATTTGGAATGATAGCTTGGTGGATAGAGGAGTGGACCCGGAGTCAGGAAGTCAAGAATTCAAATTCAGGCTCAGATACTTAATGAGTTTGTCATCCTGAGCAAGTCACTTAAAATCAATTGTAAAATGGGGTTAATTATATTTTAGGTTGTTAAGAGGGAAAATCAGTCAATAAACTTTTGTTAAGCTCCTACTATGTGCTAAGCCCTGGGGATTAAAAAAAAAAAAGCAAAAGACAGTCCTTGCTTTCAAGGAGCTCACAAACTAAAGGAGGAAGCAAGACACAAGAAAATAAGCACAAACAAGTTATGTACAGGATACACAGGAAATATTTAAAAGAGGGAAGACACTGAAATTAGAGCGATTGGTGAAGGCTTCCTGTAGAAAATGGGGGTTTAGTTGGGATTTAAAGGAATCCGGGACAGTTGCAAGTAGAGCAGAGGAAGAAGAGCATCCCAAGCATGGGGGACAGCCAGAGAAAATATGCAGAGATGGAATATCTCGTCCATTGAACAGCCAGAGGACCAATTTCACTGGATTAAAGAGTATGTGTTGGGGGGTAAGGTATGAGAAGTCTAGGAAAGGCTGGAGATCTAAGTTATGAAGGGCTTTGAATGTCAAACAGAGCATTTTATATTTGATCCTGGTGGCAATAGGGTCACTGGAATTTTCTGAGTAGAGGGTGACACGTTTAGACCTGTATTTAAAAAAATCACTTTAGTGGCTTAATAGAGAATGGATGGGAGTGGGGAGAGATTTGAGGTAGACAGACCCACCATTAGACTATTATTACAATAATCCAGACATGAAATGATAAGGGTCTGCATCAGCATTGTAGAGTCAGAGTCAGAGGAGAGTCAGAGGAGAGAAGGGGGCATATTCCAGAGATGTTGCAAAGGTGAAATCAATAGGCCTTGGCAACAGCCTGGATATGGGGGAATGAAAGACAGCAAGGAATCCAGAATGACTCCTAGGTTGTGAGCCTCAGGGACTGAGAGGGTGGTGTTGTGCTCAACAGCAATAGCAAGCTGGGAGGAGGGAAGGGTTCAGGGGAAAAGATAGTGAGTTCTATTTTGGACATGTTGAGTTTAAGGTGTCTCCTGGACATCCAGTTTGATATGCCTGAAAGGCAGTTGGAGATGCGAGATTAGAGGTCAGCAGAGAGGTTGAGGTTGGATAGGTAGACCTGAGAATCATCAGCATAGAGGTGGTAGTTAAATTCAAGGAACCTGATGAGTGAAGTAGTATGGGTGAGAAGAGAAGAGGGCCCAGAACCCTAAGGGACACCTAGAGCTAGAGGTTAGAGGGCGTCATCTGGATGAGGATCTAATAATGGAAACTGATAAGTAGGAGAAGAAGGAGAAGAGTGATGTCTTCAAAACTTAAAAAGAAGAGAGTATCAAGAGGAAGAAGGTGATCAATAGCGTCAAAGGCTTCAGAGAGGTCAAGGCGAAAGAGAATAGAGAAAAGGCTATTGTATTTGGCAGTTAAGAGATCTTTGGTAACTTTGGAGATATTCTTGGAAGCTGGATTGTAAGGGGTTTAAGAAGAAAATGACGGGGGAGAAAGTGGTGGAATGGCTTTTTCAAGGAGTTTAGCCACAAGGGGCAGAAGAAATATAACACAAAAGTTAGGAGGAATAGAAGGATTAAGTGAGGGGTTTTTGAGGATGAGAGGATCAAATGAGAATATTTGTTAAGTGCCTAGCACAGTACATAGCACACAGTAGGCAATTAATCTTCCTTTCCTTTCTCCCTCCTTCCCTTCCTTCCTTCCTTCCTTCCTTCCTGAACAACTCTAATTGTTAAGGAGTTTTTCCTTACATAAAGCCAAAATATTCCACCATATGATCTCAACATTTTGCTCCTAGTTCTGCCCTCTGGCACCAATTCTAATCTTTCTATTACAATAATAGCCTTTAAAATACCCAAAGATAAGTGTCTTCTTTTTTTTCAGGCCAATATCCCAGTTCCCTCAGTGGTTCTTCATATGTCATGGTCTCCAGAATCTTCTCCATTCTGCTCATCTTCCTCTAGATACACTAGAGGAGTGGGATGACCATGGTCCTGTTGAATTTGACAGTAGGAAAATGAAAACAAGGACTGGGTAACTAGTTAAGAGTCAACATTATCATTCTGTGCCTACCTATTGCCTACCAAGTACATAGAGTCTAAATCCTTCTCCCTTACATTCAGGACCTCTTGAACTCTGGTTTCACCCTACCTTTCTAGCCTTATCTCATACTAAATCCCTCCACATACTTATACTACATTCCATCCAAACTTCCATACTCTTCAGACACATATCTCTAGGCCTTTGTTCACACTGTTCCCTATTTCTGGAATGCCCTCCCTCCCCTTTGACCTACTACATTCCTCCTGTTGTTGTTCAGTCATGTCTGATTTTCATGATCCCATTTGGATTTTTCTTGGCAAAGATCAAGGGTTGGTTTGCCAATTCCCTCTGCAGCTCATTTGACATATGAGGAAACTGAGGCAAACAGGGTTAAGTGACTTGCCCAGGGTCACACAGCTAGTAAGTGTCTGAGGCCAGATTTGAACACAAGAAGATGAGTCTTCCTGACTCCAGACTTGGCACTCTATCCACTGTGACACCCAAAAGAATATCTCATACAAAGTCCCTCCTCAAAGTTACACTATCTTCCACCCAAACTTCTCTACTCTTCAGACACAAACTTCTGGGTCTTTGTTCACATGCTTTCCTATTCCTGGAATGTCCTCCCTCCCCCTTTGATGTATTACATTCCTTTCTATTAAAGGCCAGTGGCAGTCCAGAAGAGCACTGTTACAACAATCATTACCTTGGGGTTGGCAAAATGGTGGGGGTCTGGAGCTCTGTTGTTGGGGAATTTGGCCAATCTTAATGCATATTTGGTGACATTGTGGATAGGGTGCTGGGCCTGGAGTCAGGAAGACTCATCTTCCTCAGTTCATATCTGGTCTTAGATACTTACTAGCTATGTGACCTCGGACAAGTCACTTAACCATGTTTGCCTCAGTTTCCTCATCTGTCAAATGAGCTGCAGAAGGAATTGGCAAACCAATTCTTTATCTTTGCCGTGAAAACATCAAATTTGGTATTGAACAGTTGGACACCACTGAAATGACTGAACAATAACAAGAACAGATGAAATGTATAGAAATCAGGACTTCTGCTTCCACACACATTTCCCAGTCTTGGGAATGCAAATAAATACAGGATGTCAGTCAGTCAATAAGCATTTATTAAGTGCCTTTGTTTGTGTCAGGCATTATGCTAAGTACTGGGAATACAAAGAAAGGCAAAAGACACTTTCTTCTCTCGAGGAGATCAAAATCCAACTGCACTAAGACTTTCAGAATACCCTATATAACGGGAATGGAAAGGCATGACATCAGTCTGGAGTTCTGTCTGATGTTGGAGCTTTCAATTTATTTATTTATTCATGTATGTGTGTGTGTTGCTTAACACTAGTAAACCCAGGCAAATGAACTATTGGCTATTCTGAGGAAAATACGAAAACATCAGCGAGACGGATTACTTTGCTTTTGTCAAAGCAAAGAAAGTGGCTGCTGATACAAATGGGTAGGTCCAAACATCCATGAAAGCCAGTAGCTACTTAAAACAAGGAAATGGTCATTTTAAAGGCTCAGTAAAGTTTTCAAACATACTTGTTGATTTTTAAAGAGAAATCAGTTATCTGGACTTTTAGCTTTTGCTCTTTTGTTAACATGTCATTGTCATGAAGTGCCTTCAAATAATCGGTTTGTATAGCGGATTCAGATACAGCTCTGTGAGAGTAACCATTCTATTCTTGAAAATGAGTAGCAGGAGAGGCAGCAGAAGCAAGCAAGACTCGTTGGACTTGATCTGCAAGCCAGTCCACGTTGATGTTTTTGTCTAGATGCTACAGCAGCCGCCTCTTTTTTCCTAATCTCTGAAATACTCACTGGGACTAAATATAAACTCACACCAGTTGCATTTAGTGTCCATTTAGTGACATTTAGAGCCTGAACAGGGCTGTTAAAGTAGACCATAGGAAAGGATAATGCAGATGCCCGTTCCTTGTTTAAGAACAAATTCAATCAACAAAATTCCTAACTGAAGTTTCAGATTCAGTCCAAAGAACATTACAACTGAAGCATGTATAATTGGGGGTGCCACGATACCAGCTGTCATATCCTGTCACCTGAAGTGCCTGGATCCTCATACTCTAACCACATCTGCCAAGTGAATGGTGATCTTTGCCAGCTTCAATAAGCACTGTTTTGATGTGTTAAAAGCTCCTAATGAGTTCTTCAACCATGAATTAGGTCTGCAAACCATCAGATTGGGAAGAGAATGCACTAGTCACTGTTGGTATAATCTTCCAATTTGCAGATGACCATTGATTGTAATTGGTTGCTGGGCAAACCTAGCTATGGGAAGAGTACTGGGAGATACTGCCAAGGAGGTTTGGAGCTAGATGGTAGAAAGCTCTTGTATATCACATAGAAGAAGGCAATGTTATGCAGTGGAATGAGCACTGAGTCGGAAGTCAGAGTATGGTTTGGAAGCTGGCTTTGCCATAAACTACTTGTACAAATCATAGAATTATTTCATTTTCTCTTCACTACAATCCTGTGAGATAGTTACTATTATTACCTCCATTTTACAGGGGAAGAAACTGAAGCAGAAAATTTAGTAAGTTACCCTGGGTCCCGCGCATAGCGACTGAGAATTAAACTCAGGATTTCCTAACTCCAGGTCTGAGCTCTATCAACTATATCACCTCAAGTCTGCTGCTCTGTCAACCATATCACCTAAATGGTCTCTAATTAAAGATCTCCATTGAGAGGGGTCTTATTGCCTTCCCATAAAATCCTCTTCTGGAGAGTTCTTTCTGTTATTAAGTTTTTCTTGTATCAAACCTAAATCTGCCTCCTTGCAACTTTTCCTCATTGTCTCTGGTTCTGCTTTCTGAGGATATAAAGAGCATATATAATCTCTCTTCCACAAATACTTGAATATATCCATCACATTCCCATTTTAAGTCTATTTTTATCCAGTTTAAACATCACTAGTTCCTTAAAATGATCCTCCTTTAACATGGACTTGAGGTCCTTTACCATCCTGGTTGCTCTAGAGACCTTGCGTGAGTCAATTAATCTCTCTGGACCTCAGTTTCCTTATCTGTAAAATGAGAGGGTTGGGTTAAATGACATCTAAGGTTCCACTTTGAAATTTATGATTCTATAAGCATATGTTTGTACAATAAGCCTCCATTCCCAAGTATGAATAGGAATTTCATTCTTTTGTGTGCTACTTTCTGAAGAAACATAGTCTTGCCTCTTATCCTCAAGTGTTAATGGGTGAAGATGTCAAGAAGACTCAGAAAATTCAAGAGATGAAACTTGGAATCCATCTATTAAACATTAAATTAGAAGTACAAAGATGACATGAAGCTAATGACCAATTGAGCAAAAATATTGATCCATCGGTTAATCGATAATAATTAGTCAGGGCTCACAACTTATTAGTCACTGTATTGGTGCCAGAAAGAAAATAAAAGTTTCTGCCCACTAGGAGCTTACATTCTAAAGTAGGTAATAACATATACATAAGGTAGCTGGGTGGATCAGTGGATAGAGTGCTGGACATGGAGTCAGGAAAACTTCTCTTTCTGAGTTCAAACCCGACCTCAGATACCAACAGTATGAGCCTGGGCAAGTCACGTAATCCTCTTCATCTCAGTTTTCTCATCTGTACAACCAGCTAGAGAAGGAAATGGCAAACCACCAGTGTCTTTGCCAAGAAAACCCCCAAAAGGAAGGGTCAGACACAACTGAAAAAACCCCACATGTGTAGATAAGACACATATAAAGGAGATATGAGGCAATCTTATAAGTGAACAAACTAGTAACTAGGAGGCCTCCTACAGTAGGCGGCTTGAGCTGAGTCTTGAAGGAAGCCAGGGATTCTAAGAGGTAGAAATGAAGAGAAACACCATTTCAGGCATGGGGAATGCGCCAAAAGGTCAGAGATAGTAAATGAGGCATTGT
>CM053622.1:127875880-128010047 GCA_028646595.1 Phalanger gymnotis | reverse complement strand
AGCCACCCCATCAAGGGGCTTAGAGAGAAAATACAAAAGAGCCCAGAATATAATCTTTGAGCACACTCCCAGCGGATATGAAATGGAGGAAGATCTTTGTCTCTTTTTCTGCATCTTCATTCATGTTACCGTAGGTGTTCTCCAAGATTCTGTCAAGGATCCTCTTTTCTCTCAATACTATTTCTTCCTGATCTCCTCAGCTCTCATGCATTTAACAACAACAAAGCATTATATTTATACTCACTGCTATAGATTCATAGACTGTGAAAGATGGAAGAGACCTCAGAGAACTCATCAATTTTAGCCCACCTCCCCTCATTTTACAGATGGAAAGATTTCACCTGGAAGAGATGATGTTTATTTCAGTTGATCAAGGAACAAAGTAATCAGCAGAACTGGGATTAGAACTCAGTACTCTGAGTTCCAGACCGTTGCTCTTTTTAGTTTTTTTTTGTTTTTTGTGACTTATCTGACTATTTTGAGTACTATTGTTTCTCTGAATGTTTTATTGGAAAATACTTTTTTTTCTTCTTAATCTTCAAAGGTTTGGTTGGCTATAGTCTTAAGGGTGATTTCCAATATATTTTTTCATGGAACCTATTTCTGATTTTATGGCTGAAGTTGATGAGAAAATAGGATCCATTTTCTATAAAATTGTTTTATTGCAAAACAGTATTGTCTCTCTTCTGTTAAGGGAAGAATAACTACTTTACACAAAATTTAATGATGATTTTATGTTGACCTGCCTCCTTAGATAGTGAAACCATTCAATTTCTAGTCATTCTTAGGGGAATATTCTCAATGTAGGCTGCTGTTGAGTTATTTGTTGTGAATGGCATAGTCTGGCCAGGAACTTAAATTTACCAGCTCTAGAAGTTGTATGTCAAAGCAACAAATCTGCTTCAGAGTGTTTGAGATTAAGTGTAAGTATCTACTTGCCCCCTTCTCATCACCTTTCTCCCCTCCCCACTTCCTCAGGATAAGCTGGGAATCACCTCTTCAGACAACTGCAAAATTCTCAGAAATGAAACCTGACTGATTATAACCTCAAATTCTTGATTATTTGGAGGCTAATTATAACTTAGAGATTATGCAGATCTGTTAATGGTTTGCTATTATTGTCTGCCTAATACAGACATAAATCTAAATAAAAACTCAATTTTGGTACTTACTAGTAACTCTCAAATTATTTAGTAACTGAGAAAGTTAATTTATTGGATGGCATTAAGTTATTGGATTTTCAATTTCAACAATCCATTCTGGCTTTACTCCATTTATTTAGATCATCAAAGGCTAACTGCGAACAATATTAATTGGATAAAGAATGCAATATATCGCCTGAAAATTAACAGAATGATTAGCAGGCAAGAAATATCAGGGGTAGAAAGAGAAAGGAAGCTTGACCATTTACCATAGTTTACTGAAATAAAATCTTTGTAAAAAAGTCTTGTTTGGGTGCTTCATTGTGTTTGATATAAACAATTTAGTCAAAATATTCAGAATGTGTTGTATGTAAATCTTTATTTCTTCATGGGATGGAAGTGTGCCAGATAGTAATAGTCAAATCTTAATTTCCACAATGTATTTTCCAAGGAGTTTTGATCCAGAAGGATAAAATAAAATCATAATCTCTTAGACAAGCTTTGACTGCAGCCTGAAATAAAAGGATGAATTCTCTAGTGCCTTTCACACTTATTTAGAGATGTTCCATGCTTTTCGGCTAGGTTCTTCCCACTAGACCTCCCATACCAAGCAGGTCCAAGTAATAGGTGTCACACTTTAGCCACACATAATTGTGCACTGGGTATTTGCTGTACAATGTTGTTTCCAGATTCTAGAAATCTAGCTATGAAAAATGCACTTTCATCCTTAACTGTTACCATAGCAACCTTACTAAGCTAGAGGGATAAAGCACCTTTGTCACTAGTGGCTCCTTCCATTGAATTACAATGTAAATGTTGATACCTTCCTGGGAAACATCAAATGACAACAAGGTGCTGGGGTGCTGTGGAAGGGCTGTGGGGAACACATATCTAGTAGTGGTTTGCTGCTCTGGAATCCAAATCTTCAATGTAGTTGTCACCCAGGGGTCCATGATGGTTTCTATTTAACAAAATTTTTCCACTGCACCCCAAACCGACCTAACCGAAGAGTAAAACGATGTTCTATAATCTTCTTGGTCTCTTCTGTACTTCAAGACCCTCAATATTGTGCATAAAGTTAGTGTTCTTTTTTGTCTAGTTTTCCTTCGTCTTTTTTTTTGGAAAGCATAAAGTAATTTTATTTCTGTTTTCCGTCTCTGTCAACCAGCCCTCTTAATGCGGCCTTAAACTGTCTTGTGAATTGTTCTGCTCTTTTGATCAGAGCTGGCCTAGGATACCAGAATTCAGTATTATTAACTTTCTTTGTCTTTAGTTTGACCGACAATTCTACGTGTCTGCAGGTGCTGGTTGTTTTCTTCCACGGCCTTAAGGAACAAGGGAAATGTAGCATGAAGGAGACTTGAAACGCCCGGACCCAATCAGGTCTTCCTGAGGTTGCTCCAGAGCCCGGAGCTGCCCCTGCCGCCCAGGCTGCGGCTACTGCTGCTGTTACTGCTCAGGTAAACTTTGGAGAGTTACCTGCTCTTGGAGAGGGGCCTTACCTGAGCGCCTATCTGCCAATGGTAGCTCACCTGAGGGCTCCCCGCAGCCAATCAGCGCGCAGCTCGTCCCTCAGGCTTGTACCCTTTAGTGAAAGAATTCGGCTCCTAGCGAGAAAGTTACCTGTGGCCGCCCAAGTCCGCCACTTTTCGCCCGCTCTGTGCCTCCCCTTTGCCACCAGCGAGGAGAGCCCAGCAGCACCCCGCCGCCTCCGAGCTCTTGCCACATGTGAGGGGGGCCCGCTCCTTATCCCACCTTTCCGGCTAGGTGAGGGAGCGAGCGAGCGAGAGAGAGTGGTTGAGGGGGAACGGAAAAGCAGAATTACCTGTACCTCTGGTTCTGCCATCTCCGGCGCTCGCACACACCTTCACCTGCACAGACTTGAAAGTCCAGTTTCGCCAGAGACTGAGGCACCAGGAAAAGGGGAGAGAGTTCATTGGATCAAACATGTCACAAGAGTCGGACAAGTAAGTGGATCACACGCTGCTGCTACCGCCGCCGCCGCCGCCGCTGCTCCTACTACTCTGGGCTGATGGCAACTGGTTTGTCGTTTGGGGCTTTTATTGTGTGTTGTTGTGTTTGATTTTTTCCCCTCTTGTGTGCATCCGGACCATTTCGGATTGAGTTTCTTCCCTGATGAGGGAAAAGGATTAAAAAAAAAAAGTCACAAGAATAGAAAGGTTGAAGAGCTCCTTTGGGCCTTGCTCACGAAACTAGTTTTTTACTTTCCTCTAAAAATGAATATTTTCCGTTCCCTTAAAAATGATTAGACATTTGCAGATTTTTTAGTGGTGGGACAATGGTCTTTTCCATGACTTGATAAACTCTCCCCGCCCCCTCCTTGCAAACTTTTTTGGGGGGGCCTTTTTCCCTTTGAAAGCTCAGCCGAGGTTCCTCGATTTTCCTGAAGGCCCTACCACAAAAAGAGGTTCTTTGCTTTTGTGTCAGAGCAACAAAGAGCTTTTATATCGAAGCACAAACGGCCATCTTCCCCTCACCCCGAGTGTGTGTGTGTGTGTGTGTGTGTGTGTGTGTGTGTGTGTGTGTACATTGTGCGCGTGAGCCCGCGTGCGTGAGTGCGTGCGTGTCTCATTCCGAAGCCGCGAACAGTTTGGGGAGCCCAGCCTTCCCCCAGGGGGTGTTACGGGATGGCGCCATCTCCTCCCCCACCTCTAAATCTCCTTCCCTCCACCTCCTCCCCTCTTCCCGCCCCCGCCCCAATTCCCTTTATGATTTCCCTGTCTGCTTTGTGCCCTGGGAAAAGGGCCTTTCAAAAGTAGGACGCATTGATTCCGGACAAGAACCTGTTCCCGGCAGTGGCTGGTGGCATTGACCCCTATTTCCCCTGGACGTCTTGTCAACACTAAATCACTAAAGTAAAGCATCTTCGCCCCCTCACCCCACCCCCAAATATCCCTGCAACCCGACTCCTAACACGTAAACCTGCTGCTCAACTTAGGTCCCTGCTACTTTCTGACTGTAGGTCAGGAGGCCTTAAAAAATCAGGTGCTTGTGTTTGCTCTTTTTATTCAATTATTTATTTTTTTCGTGAAAGTCCCTCCTGCTTTTACAAATGGAAATCTGTTTCAGAGAGTTGGAAGACTCGAAGGAAGTGAATCAGGTGTGTTATTACCAAGGAGAACAATAAATATCCTTTAAAGCCAGGATTTGAAATGCATGTCTGCTTCACAGAAAAGGAATAATGAAATGGCTCTTGTGACACTGCCAGGGTGGAGGGAGTGGGTGGGGTGGGGCGGCTGCCGGGGTGGGGGTTAGGACAGCCTGTAACTAACGAAGACTGTTACTAAGAAGTCCCGGGGGCCTTCAGTTGGGTTCCAGTGCGGTCGACGGCCCAGCACTCTGACTTCTGCGCTGTGCTGGTCTCAGCAGCCTCTCCCAAGCCAGCCGGCCTGTTCCCCGCCCTCTCTTCGGGCTTTGTGATGAGAGGGGGGAGGGGGAAGCTGCAAAGAAAGGGATCTGGGGGTTGGTGTTTGTACTTTTCATTGGCTTGGGTGGCAGCTCTCCCCTCCCCACTGCGTCCCCAACTTGGAATGATCCTCATCCAATTGGAAATGCGTCGGGGTTCTTTTTTTTTTTCCTTGCTTTTGCTTTCGCTGGTAACTTTACTCCAGTGTTGTGGCCGAAGCAGAGACCTTCCTGATTGTGTCATTGAGGGGCCAAGCAGCTCAGCGCCTGGAGGCGGCCAGCTGCCCGCACCTCTTTGGAAGAATTTTGCCGGGGGCCCCACTCTTGCTTAGGGACCCTGGAGGGAGGTGAGGTTGGGCGGGAGTGCCGGGAGAGTTCCAAGGAGAGAGTTGAGAGTTTGAGCCCGGACTTTCTATGGGAATGGTGACCTCACCTCAGGACATAAGCACCGTCTTGTATTTGTAATCGTCGTCATCGACGTGATCCACAGGCATCGAATATTGATAATATCTATTAAATTTATAGCACAAATATATTGGGCACCAAAGACAGAGTTACTGCAGCTGCAGGTAAAATAGTGGGCGTGTTGATTGGTGTGTATGTATGGAAATGGGCATGGCCTGAAACTAGTTCTTTCTTAGGAGCCTTTAGGGAAATACCAGTTTTGTGCAGATGAATGTAGTTTTTTCTGGATTTCAGAACTTCTCGTCTGGGATCAAAATGCCAAGTGTGTGTGTGTGTGTGTGTGTGTGTGTGTGTGTGTGTGTGTGTAAAATGTTTGCCAACATGTGGTAGGAAGGCCGAGTTTTGACCTCTACTATATACCTCTGTAGTATTTTATGGTACTATAGTTCTTTTATTTGTGTGGTACAAGAACCATTTAGCCTAGCAGCTTAGTTTTGTTCTTTGACATTGAGTCAGAGAAATTCCTTAATGAAAACACTTTGATTTTTATTTCAAGTTATAGTCAATCCCAGCAAGGACAGTTTGTTTACTGTTCAAATTTTGAACTTTTAACAATTGGCTTTGCAGTATGTCTTAATATTTTAATTTTCAATGGAATTCACATCAATTCAATACAACTTTATTAAGCACATACTATGTGCACCGTCTTTGCAGGGCCTTGGTACTGTGATAATTTCCAATTCTTTTCTGTCTGGAGAAAATCAATTGTCCAGAGAAAATTGCAAGAAGACAAACCAATAAACCATGTTATCTATATAATGTGTTTCTGAACTAGAATTGTTGAGAAAAAAACTTTTCAAATCCAACAGCAAAGTAACTTTTCTTGATAATGTAGTCAATCTCTCTCTCTTTTTTTTTAAAATGGAGAATGCTCCAAAGTAGGCCTATGTACCTTTGGGGAGAGGGGCAGTTTCAGAGATTGTACACAAGGATCAATTCAAGTTCTACCTTCTTCCTTCAATAGAGCTTCACTGATTTCCCAGTCAGTAGTGGGCCCTTCTCTCCTTCTCCCCTTTGACCCTCTTCCCTCCCAGATCACTGTGTCTCATCTGTAGAGATAGCATGGAAAGGGGGGAAAATAAGCATTTCTTTAACTCCTACTATGTGCCAGGTACTTTTTACAAATATCTCATTTGATCCTCACAGCAACCTTGGTAGGTAGCTGCAGTTATGATCTTCATTTTACAGTTGAGGAAGCTGAGACAAAGAGACCTGTCCAGGGTCACATAGTCACACACTGTCTGAGGCTGGATTTGAACTCAAGTCTTCCCGAGTCTAGGCCCAGGCCTCTTTCTAGGGTGCCACTGTTAATCTGTCTCTGATGTGGTGGATAGTATGGTGTACAGAATAGTGAACCAGTCTCTGGGGCCAGGAAGATGTGGATCAAGCCCTGTCTCTGACGTTCCTGGATACGTGACTGTCAGTGAACCATTTAACCTCTTCCTTCTCCAAATGAGTCTCTGAGGCTAAGTTGCTGAGAGGGTTCTAATCTGCCTGGGTAAAGAGGTTCCCTCATCCAGAAGTTCCCTATAAGAAATCACAGGTCCAAATTCTACCCCTATGTACTTCTCTGTGAACCGGTTGCAACTCTAGTTGGATTAAGCTCTTTGAGAACAGAAACTGAATCACCTTTGAAAAGCAGGTGCTTAATAAGTGCTTGTGGATTGACTAATATTTTCTCCAAACCTATGGAAATGTAGACAGTCTTTGAATATCGCAGTAAAAAAATACAGTTAGGAAACTTGTATTGAAGTAACTTTTACCTTCTTTATGGTTATAGCCTTCAGATTGAAACATTCTGTTTTTACACTCTGCAGTGCTGATGCTATCACTAATAAAACAGAATTTTGAGGACATTTTGTCTTTGTACACTTTCAAATATTTTCTACTGTCTACGTAAGTTTTTTTTTAACCAAGCTTTTATGTGGCGATTGTAGCAAAGTAGTAATTGGTTCAGAAATACTCATTAAAAGTTTTAAAAATTTATTTTAAACTTAGTACTCAAATTCTAATAGATCTCTTAATTTATGTGAATGTTATCTCCAACAATACAGTTTGAAACCCATCCATGTCCATTCATCATATTCAAATCATGTCTTTCTACTGTAAAATCTGGGGGAGGGGGAGCAGAGAATCCACCCATTGAGGTGGGGACCCTACTTAATGCTGCTCTGCCATAGGATGAACACCATTCTGCTTGACCTTCTTAGATCCATCACTTTTGCCTTGTGAGTTGTTCATTCTTTCTTTCTCATTTTCTCCAATGACATTATTTACAGAGCTTCATCCTGAATGATTTCAGCCTGGTCATGCCCACCATGCTTCTCCTTTGCCCTTTTGGTGATGAAGTTTAGTTTATAAACTGAATAAACATCAACAGAAACAAATACATAAGCAAACCCTCCCCCCAACAAAATAAAACAAAAAAAACCAAACCCAGACCCAAACTAGCATATGTACTAGAAATTCTTCAATTAAAAAATAGTATTTGTTCTTGGAAGTAGCTAGTGGAATTTAGTGAATGGAAATCTGGTCTTGGAGTCAGGAAGGCCTGGGTTCAGTTCCAGACAGACTCTAGTTATGTGACCTTGGGCAAGTCACTCAATTTAGCAGCGCTCGAGGCAGCTTTGTAAGGCCATAAATTGCAGAGCAGTTACCAATCTGCATTCATTCAGGGAGTTTACTCATTGGGAGTTCCCTGCGCTAGTGGTGTCAAACTCAAATACAAACAGTGGCCATTAACCTATATGTACATAAGGATCCATGCCTGCCTCATATTGACTTAGAAAACCACATATTAACAGTATTTTGTTCTATTGTATTTTTATTTATTTTGTTAAATATTTCCCAATTCCATTTTAATCTGGTTGGGGTGATGTTTGACATTTTTTCCTTACACCAATGAAATAACAATTCCTTACCAAAGAATGTTTCATGTTTTACATATATGGCACATCCTTGCTTGTATTACACATCTAATCATTCAAAGTATTTTTCTGTGTGGTATCTTAATTTTCCTAAACACATTATTGTAAGTTTAAGGGATACAATGTAGTAGAAAGTTCTATTTGCTAGTTGAAGTAATTTTTCATTCAACAGATATTTGTTGAATACTTTTTTTGAGGAAGGCACTGTATTGATTCTGCTTAGAGTGCAGAAACACAAAGGACGGTTCCTGCTTTCAAGGAACTTGCCATCTAGTAGAAGGGGAAGGTCTGTTCTGTTTGTAAATAGCTTTAAGATATTATGCGGTTCCCAAAGAGCGTCTTTTATCTTTTTACTTCTCAACTATTATCTGAGTATACCACTATTTTTGCCATATGAATGGCACAAAGTGTTATAACACCATCATTTTATATAACATTATGCTTTTTCCTCACAGGTTATAAGTAGTAGAATTACTTGTAGTCATTTGACATATTTTTATCAGCAGTCGTTTTGTATTAGAAAGAAAAAATAACCCAAATTATTGGTATTATCTTATCTTGATATTATTTCATGTGACATGATTTTTATGATTTTTAAAAGTTTCTAGTCCTTAATGTAAAGAAATAAGATTTGTTTTCATTTAATTATTAGACATCTAGGTAGAGCAGTGGATAGAGTGCTAAACTGGAATCTAGAAGATGAGCTCCAATCTGGCTTTAAATACTTCATGTGTGACCTCGGATAAATCATGTAACCTTTGCCTGCCTCAGTTTCCTCATCTGTAAAATGGGAATAATACCAGCACCTACTTCCCAGGGTTGTTGTGAAGATCAAATGAGATAATATTTCTAAAGCACTTTGCAAATCCCAAAGTACGTATGTGTTAGATATTATTGTATATAATTTTGAGATAGTAAATGTTAAAGAATTCATCACATCTTACTCCTCTCTTCAGAATACCAAATTAATTGTTAATGAAATTTTTATAATAGAGAAATGCCATGTAGTCAGAAAGATACCAGATAGCATAATAATAACAATAACAATAATAATAGTAATAAATGATAATATTCACATTTATATCACACTTTCAGGTTTGCAAAGCATTTTACAAATGTGAGATCGATCAGTCCTGTCTGACTCTTCATGACTTCATTTGGGGTTTTCTTGGCAAACATACTGGAGTGGCTTGCCATTTCCTTCTCTAGCACATTTTACAGATGAGTAAACTGAGGCAAACAGGTTAAGTGACTTGCTTAGGGTCACACAGCTAGAGCTGAGGCCAGCACTCTATTCACCATTGTACTACTTACCTGCCTAAGAGTTAAGGGGCTGTAAACTAATGGGTAAAGTGCAAGCCTAAATTAAATATTACCTTTTCTGTCAGACTCATTCTATATTCCACTTAATACCAGTTTCCTTGTAGAATGGAGTCAACTACATTTCCTGCTAACCTGAAAAAATAGATTAAAGATGCTCATTTGGAATCAGAAAGGGAACCACAGAACTTTCCCCCCTCCAAACAATTCTTAACTAATTTATTCTTACCCATTTTGACCTCCATATCAATGGCTTAAGAGTTAGACCATCGTCAAATAAAACTTCCAAAGTTCTACTTCCCACCCTAACAGTTCCATTGGTCAAATAACCAACACCAAGATAATATTTCCAAAGAGCTCCCTGTGTCCTAGAAGAAAGAAATTATATAAATAATGTGGTTTGGTTAATTGCCCATATGATAGTCTCTGCACTGAAGTAAACTCATGGGAATATGAAGTAAACATCTACATAAAACATATATCATATCTCTGCAGGTGAATCTCATATTTATCAGTTCAGCCCTAACTTCTTTCCTGACCTCCAGTCTCACCTTTCTAACTGCCTTTGCACATCTCCAGCTTGATTTCTTGAAGACTTAAATTTAATCTTCCCAAAATTGAACTCATTATCTCTCCCCGCCCCCAGCCCTCCTCTCTTCCTGTTTTCCTTATTACTGTCAAGTAATCCTTTCAAGTCACCCAAGATTGCATCCTAGGTGTCACTCTCAACTTCCATATCCAATTGGTTACCAAGTCCTGTCATTTCTACCTTTATACCGTTCATTGAATACGCCCCCTTCTCTTCTCTGACCCTACCGCCATGTTAGTACAGGCCTTCAACACCTTATCCACATGGACTATTTCAGTAGTCTCCTGGTCGGTCTCCCTGCCCCAAGTCTGTCCCCATTTGAGACCATCCTTCACGTAACTGTCAAATTCATCTTCTTAGAGTGGAAGTCTGACCCTGTGACATTGCCTATTGCTCCCCATTCAGTCAACTCTAATGGTTCCCTATTGCCTCCGGAATCAAATATAATGTCCTCTTTTTGGCTTTGCAAACCCTCCTACATTTTCTAGTCTTCTTACACCTTAACCTCTTTAACCCTTTTTACTCCTCCATCCTGCTAGCCTCCTTGCTATTCTTTTCACAAGACTTCTGTTTTATGACTCTAGGAATTTTCGTTGGCTGTGCACCATGACCAGAATTCTCTCACTTCTCATCCCTGCTTTCTGACTTCCTTTCCCTTCCTTCATATCCCAGCTAAAATCCTACCTTCTGCCAGAAGTCTTTTCAGTCCTTCTTAATCTTTATGCCTTCCCTCTGAGATTATCTACAATCTATCCTATGTATAGCTTATTTATTATGCATCCCTCTTGGCATAGTTTACCCCCTTGAAAGTAGTGACACTTTTTGACTATTTTTTTGTACATCTCCAGTGCTTAACACAGTTCTTAGCATATTTTAGGTGCTCATTAAATAATTGTTGACTAACTGCAAAAATAGCAAGGAGGCTATATCACCTTAAACTGATATGTGACTCACATGTATATAGAGCTCTGTAGCACACAAATTACTTTCTTGAAACAATTCCAACAAGAAGGCAATGTAAGCATTACTTCCATTTTCTAGAGGAGGAAATTGAGGCTTAAATTCTATCTCCAAATGAGGAAACTGAGAGGTTAAGTGATTTGCCCGGAGTCTTTCTTGACTGTTTCAAGTGATTAAATCATAAAGAACTTTTCAGACACATGTCTAAAATTGTGTAATGGAGGTGAGGTGTACCTCTATCAGACTTTTAATTTGTGTTCACATACTCCCCAGATTGGGGCAGCTAGGTGGCACAATGGACAGAGCACTGGATTAGGAATTAGGAAGACTCATCTTGAGTTCCAATCCAGCCTCAGACATTTATTAGCAAGTCACTTAACCTTGTTTGCCTCAGTTTTCTCATCTGTCAAATGATCTGGAGAAGCAAATGACAAACTACTCCACCATCTTTGCCAAGAAAACCCTAAATGGGGTCATGGAGGATCAGACTGAAATCTTAATAACACTCATCATAGGATCTCTCAAAATTGTGTCCAAATTTATACTTATATTCACCCTGAAGAAGCTTCCCTAATCCTTCTGCCCAACAGGTCATGCTAAACTGTCCCCTTCTAGAAGAGGAAGGGTCTTTCAACCAAGTAACCGGTTCCCAGAAGAGTTTCCCAAAGAACTGATTCCTGAGTGATGTCACCCGAATGTCTCAACTGCCAGGGCTGTAGCAAAGGCTTAGGCTCAAGTTTCAAGCTTGGATCTTACACGTTAGAGAAAGCTGTGCTAAAGTTGGACTGCCAGCCCAGTCCTCGACTGCCTCACATTATGCAAGAAAGCTGACTGTTCATATTTCTGGAGACTTCTATTTCATTCATCTCATCAAGATACCATGTTGTAACACGAGGACAATGATACCATTCTCTGTCAAAAATAATCAGTGACTACCTGATGGCTGCTCCTAATTAAATGTCTCCACAGTTTCAGTTCAATTCTTTCGCCCAGTAAGGGAACATTGTTTGTCATTCTCTGGGCCTGTGGATAAGCATGGGTTTGAACAGGTAGGTAGGTAGGTAAGTAGGTGAGGTTCCTTTAGTACCATTCAGCCCAAGTGGGATGGCAAGTGAAGAATGTTTGTAGAGGCATTCCACACATGAGTCAATGCACAGTACTTGCTGTCTACATATGGAAAGGGTTGTGGTACTAATAATAATAGCTAACATTTATATATTGCTAAGCACAATACATATTTTATCCTTGCAACAACCCTGTGAGTTAGGTGCTATTATCTCCATTTTACAGATGAATCCAGATCCAGATGGATCCAGAGGTGAAGTTTCTTGCCTAGGGTCACAAAGCTAGTTTCTAAGGTAGGATTTGAACTTAGGTCTTCTTGACTCTAAGTTTAAAACTCTGCCTATCATGTCACTGATATAAATATATATAAAATATGTATTTTATATATTATAAAATATAAATAAAATATAACTAATTATAATATAACATAAACATATTTATAAATATAATGTAATATAAATAAATATGAAATAAAACTAAATAGAAAATAAGACTAAAAGAAATCTACCCTACATCTTTTTTTTTAGATTAGAGAATACAGACAGTTGCTTTAATTCCTAGGTTTACAGTCGGCATCTATTAAGCTCTTACTGTGTGCCTAGCAATAAAGCTGGGGATACAAAGACAAAAATCAAATGATCCCTGCCCTCAAGGAGATTACATTCTATTGTGGGAAACTTCTCAGTCTATCTAAAACACATACAAAAGATATAAGGTAATTTTACAAGGGGGGGGAGGCTCCAGCAATTTGAGGGATTAGAAAAGGGCTTGAGTAGGACCTGATAGAGCTGAGCTTTGGAGGAAGCTTAGAGATGGATCCCTTTGTTCTGGCATGTACCTATGGAGGTATCCATAACAGGATAAAAAAATCAAACAAGTTTTTAGGGTAGCTTTTATGATGTCAAGCATCTGAACTAACTCTTCTCCCTCTGCCAATATTTGAGTGAAAATGTGTTGTTGTTTGTATTTGGGGTGGTGGGGAAATGGGGGGAGGAATCCATTCTGTGTCTGCTGACGATTCAAAATCTGTTCTCATGTCTGCATTTCACCTGAGGTCCTGTGCTCTTTCTTTTCTGTTTTAGCTTTTGAGGGTGATTCATCTTAAACACTGTTCACAAGCCAGTCCTGGCTCTCTGGGCTAGGAGTTGTATGATTCAGGGAGAGATATCCAGGCTCAAAGTTGAATTTAAACTTAGGAGACATTTTCTTTTTCTCTCAATTCTAGAACAGGAAATTTTGAATTAAATAAAGGAAGTCTTCCTAGAAAAGTAAATGGTTGTAGATACTTCCTTCCTTTTCAAGAGGATTATGGGAATCTTCCGGGTTCTAAAAACACTAGGCCCAAGTGGAGAGGAGGCTTCCATAGATTTGGCAAGCATGTCCCAGTAAGAATTCCTGAGCAAGCAGAGACAAGCTCCACAGGAATTCTAGCCACACACCCAGGAGGCCTACCTGGTTGCTTAGCAACAATAAGACCTACACTGGAGTCCCTCAGTTGGCTTCACTTTGTAGCCTAGAAGGCCTCTCCAATCTCAGATTCCTGTTGGACACACTACTCTTTCTAGAATAGCCACAGAAGTTATCCTCAGCACTCCCCATGTGGACCTTTGTCTTGGTCTATCGGTTATATTTTCTTCCTCACTGGACAACTGAGCTTAGCTTTAGGATTGATTCTTAATGACAAAAATGAGATAAAACTGAGGTGATTTGGAATGCTGTTGGATCATAGGAAACACCATCAAGAAGACAACTTTATATTAAAAAGAAAAAGTATATTTCTACAAAAATAGAGTGGCTTTATTTGTATTTGGGAAAACTGGAAACAAACTATGTTTAACAGTTTGGGAATAGTTGAACATAGTATGGTATAATAATGTAATGGGATATCTCAGTGCCATAAAAATGACAAACACGAAGACTACGGAGAAATTGAGCAGAGAAGAACACCGAATGATACAAAGAGAGGTCAGCCAAGTAAAGACAACAATGAATGATTTCAACTATATTTTTAGAAACAGCCAAAACAGCAGAGCTCCACAAGGATGCAGATGAATTGGGAGGGTATCACAAAGCAAATATGTCATTATTATTCTTAATTTGTTACAAATTTTATTGTTATTTAATTTATTAATTCAGGTTAATTGTGAATGTAAAGTTTATAATAAAAACCTTTTCATTAAAAAAAAGAAAAAAGTCAATATCCTGCATAATAACCTTTGGTGAGACTTTTTTTCCTTCTAGCGTTTGTGAATTAGCTAAAGATGTGGATTGTGTGCATGTTGAAGACCAGGGACAAGTAAGACTAGGAAAGTAATGTGTTCCTTTTTGCTAGCAAGAGAAAGGGGCAAAAGCTAGCCTTTTTTCCTTCTTCAAAAATGTACATTGTATTGCTATGAAGTATATAGAAAGCAGTTATTTCACAGGGCTTGCTGAATTCACAACTCTATATAAATCCTGCACATGTTAAAGGGCTCTTCAAATCTGCTGGAGTATTTTCAGAATTCTGTAGGAAGCACATTTCAGTGGATTTCTATGCATATTGGTTTGGTTGGAAAGTAGGAGTATGGAGATGGTAGTGCATTTGAATAGGCATTGAATGGAAAGCAGTTTCAGCCCATAGGCTATAAAGTGTTTTATTTTACTTTGTGATGCACATGGAAATGACCTTCGGAAGGCTGCACTTTTAAAGCAAAGTGCCTTCAAATTCATTTCCCTGGAAATGCTTTCTTTACAAGTGTGAATTTTTACTTACCCCCAGGAATAGAAAAGAAAGCCAGACCTACGGGCTTCGCTCTATTTAAGTACTTTATGGGATCATCCATTTAGAGCTCTAAGGTGCTTTAGAGAGCCTCTGGTCCAACTCTCTCTTTTTACTGATGAGCTGAGACTCCTAGAAGGGTGGGGACTAGCCCTAGGTTATCTTAGTAGTATGTAGCAGAATAGGGACCTCTGACTCCAGACCTAGTAATTTTTTCCACTATACTATGGGACCTCTGTCAAGATTTTATCATGATTACATGCCGTATTTGGGGAGAGGGGGAAGAAGAGGTAGGGGGAGAAAATTGGGAGCTCAAGAACCTGTGGAACTGAGTATTGTAAACTAAAAATAAAAAACAAAACAAAACAAGATTTCATCATGAACTTTAATTGTATACTTTTGGACTTGAAGTAAGGAAGAACTGTGTTCAAATCACCCTGTGACCTTGAACTCTATCTTGAACCCTCTTCTCTTGTCTCTCTGTACTATGTCACTTGGTGATCTCATCAGTTCTATGATCATCTCTAGGCTGATAAGTTTCAAATTTATTTTTCCAGTCCCGACCTCTCTGTTGGGCAGTTGGTGCAGTGGATAGAGTGCCAGCCCTGGAGTCAGGAAGAACTGAGTTCAAATTTGGCCTCAGACACATACTAGCTGGATGACCCTGGACAAGTCCCTTAACCCTATTTGCTTCAGTTTCCTCATCTGTCAAATGAGCTGGACAAGGAAATGGCAAACCATTCTAGTGTCTTTGCCAAGAAAACCCCAAGTGGGATCATAGTCAGACACAACTGAAAAATGAATAAACAAGAGCAAAGACCTCTCTGTTGACTTCCAGTCTCAGGTTTCCAACTGACTCTTGAACATCTCAAACTGGATATCCTGTAGACATCTTAAATTCAACATGTTCAAAACTAAACTCATTCACCTCCCTCAACCCTCCCCTCCTCTTAACTTCCCTATTACTGTTAAGGGTACCAGTCACCCAGGGTTGTACCCTTGGTGACATCCTGGACTCCTCACTCTCATGGCCCCCTCCCTCCACCCCCATATCCAGTCTGTTGCCAAGGTCTATTTATTTTTACCTTCACAACATTAAACCCCCTTATCTGACACGCTTCACCTCCCTCATCACCTGACGCCTTCTGGTTTGTCTGACTGCCTCTATTTTATCCTCTTTCCAGTTCATCATGCAATCAGTCTTCTAGGCTCAAATAGAAAATCTGTGCCCCCTACCCCTGCCTTTCCAGTTTTCTTATACCTTGCACTTCTCCCCCACCCATCCCACATACTCTTTGACCTGGTGACATTGGTGTTCTTGCTGTTCCTCAAACAGTTTTCTCCATCTTCACTGGCTATCTGTCCTTCATGCCTGGAATGCTTTCCCTCTTCATCTCCCCAGCTTCCACTCAGCTAAAATTCCATCTTTTTTTTTTTAGGAAGTCTTTCCCAATCTCTTTCAATTCCAGGCACTTTCTTCCCTTGATTAGCTCCAATTTATCCTGTATATCTTGTTGGTTCATAGCTGTTTGCATGCTGTGTCCTCCATTAGACCGGGAGCCACAGGGACAGTTTTTTGCCTTTCTTTGTATCTCCAGGGCTTAGCCCAGTGCCTGGCACACAGGAGGCACTTAAATGTTTATTGATTGATTGATTTAATCTCTCTGGCCCTCGAGTTTCCTCACCTGTAAAATGAAGGGGTTGGATTCAGTGACTTCTGGTTTTATATCACAATCTTATAGGCTGTCTTAGACTCCAGAAGGGAAAAGGAAAGAACCTTTGCAGTCTTGATTTTTTGGCAGTTCTTATAACTAACCCCACTGGGTTCCCACCCTGCCTGTCCCCAATTACCTGACATTCATCTCCTTCTTAGACCCTGGCCAGCCAGGAATTACTTAGGGAGCAGGGGGGCCAGGGAGTTAACCATTTTTTAAAGTCTTGAATCAGTTCTGACTGATAAGTACCAAAAATCAGGGTTTAGATCTGTGTGTTTGATATGGATGAAGAAATGTACCTGGCCTTTCGAGTTCTGTATCAGGAGTCAGGCTGTACCTAGGGTAGGTTAGTTTGCTTTGATAACCTCATGGTTTCAGCTTGTGGCTAAAAATGCAACCCTTCTGCTTTCTCCCCTTAACCCTCAGACCTTTTTCTCTAAAAGGTAAAGGGAATTGAGTATTTAAAAAAATATGAAAATAACACTACATAGCATGTCTTTTTTTGTAGTTGATATTTAAAATTTTTTTCTCATAACATAATAAAAAGATGATTACACATGCAATTGCAAATCGATTATGTACAACTTGTTATTCCTTTTAAATATGTAATAAAGTTATATGTAAATTTATTTCTTTTTTTCCTTTTTTTTCTTTCCTCCCCCCTCCTCTGCCCTAGAGATGGCTACCATAGTAGTCTTATTAAAACAGTTTTATTAAAACAGCCATTTTGCTTGGGTAAAAATGGTTGCTATAGATGCTTTCCTTACCCCACATGCCCTACCTTTCCTAATTCCCAATTAAAACATCTTCTTTTATGAGTTCTATAAGTGCTATTGAATAGTTGCTTTTTATACTTCAAAGGAATGAGTGCAGCATTTTCAAAGAAGCAAGAAAAAAGTGCAGCTCATTGTCTGTTTCCTGCAAGACAAGATGAATACTTAACACAAGATCAGATATATTTTCTTAATTTTTTTTGTTTCGCCACAGGAACCTTGATCAAGCAGTATCATATATAGCCTACATAATAGAACACCAGCAAGCCTTGAGTCAGCATAACATAGCAAGCCCTTCTCACACCTAAGAGTTAGGAGAACTGTGGGTATTGGGCAAAGCCCTTTGTCTTGGGGATGCAATTTCCTCATTGGTAAGCGAAAGTGGATAGAATGCTATGCCTGGAATCAGGGAGACTCCTCTTTCTGAGTTCAAATCTGGCCTCAGACACTTACTGGCTGTGTGACCTTGGACAAGTCACTTAACCTTGTTTGCCTCAGTTTCCTCATCTGTAAAATGAGCTGGAGGAGGAAATGGCAAACCACTCTAGTATCTCTGCCCAGAAAACCCCAAATGGGGTCCTGAAGAGTCAGACACCACTGAAAAATGACTGAAGAGACAAGCCAGGTCAAGTTAGATGATCCATGCTATTAACCACTCCCCTTCCCTGACTTTTCATGAATTGTGAATACAGTGAAAAAGTGTTGAACTTGGAATGTTCAACTTAGACTCATGGGGTCTCAGGTCAGGTACCAGTTCTACAACTTACAGCCTCACTTAACCTCTCCTGGCCTCGGTTTCTGGTCTCTAAAATAAGAGTGATAGATTAGCTTTAGGTCCCCAAGGCCCCTTTCTAGCTTTGTGGCTGGGTGGTACAGTGGATAGAGTGCTAGAGTTGGAGAGGGGAAGTTCCAAGATACTGCCTTAGGCCCTGAGTAGCCCATGGGTGAATCACTTAGTTTTCTTAAGCCTCTGTTTCCTCATCTGTAAAATAGCTTAAGAAGACAAAAAACAAAACTTAACGGCTTCTAAGATCCCTTCCAATTCTAACTTGATGAGCCCATGATTCCTGTTACAGACTGAAAATCTATAACATGGCAGTATTCATGATACAATTTCCTCCAGCATTTCAGAGGAATTAAGAGGGCCAGATGGAAGTACATAAGGAAAATAGGCAACAAAATACATTGTTTAAACATAAGAGATTCATGGGACAGGCCAGGGCTAGTTCATAGAAGAAGCAACAAAATCAGATGAAAAAGGCTGACAAATCCTTCTCTTTGGAGAGCTTGGAAAACCGTATACTGTGCCTAAGGTTTACTCTCTTCACCTGAAGTGCAATGCTACAAATATAGGGAAAGTTAAATAGCATTCTGAAAGCTGCAAATCTTAAATGGGTGAAGAGAAGTCCTTAATATATTTTTAATATGACATCTTTCGGAAAACCTCAACGTCACAGGATATTACTGAGATAAACCGATTTTCAGGAAAGAGATTAGAAAATTCAGTGATAAAGAATAGCATCCACAGTTTCACTTGTACTGTATTAAGTTATTATGCTTCAGAACACAAGCGATCATTCATGATGAATAAAAATTTCCTTGTCTAGTGCAATATTGTATTACTATTTACTTGGAGGCTAACAGATGATCTAAGAGAGTGGACTATAACACACTGAAAAGTTTTCCTTCATAGTAGAATTTGGTACATGGCACAAAATGGCCAAGGTAGCAATTATGTTGATTGTATAGGAAATTTCTTACCTTCCTTCATTGTATTCTTGTTGTTAGTTTTTTAAAAAGATAATTCATTCAGCCCAGGGAGCATTTAAAATTATGGATATTCATCACAAACCAAACTAAACCCTGACTTGGTCTATTGTTCTACATTTTCTTTTAACAAGAAAAAAAAAGATTCTTGTTCCTTTCCTGTTGAAATGTGCAATTTTAGGGTATTGCTTGGTTGACTAGGTTAAGTTCTACTATACCCAATCTATCGAGAATTATTTCTCAATTTTTTGTCTCAACTCATATGCCCTTCTATAATTTGTATAGATAGAATCCAATTTGTGAAACCAATTATTTTTCAAATTAGAATATGTGTGGGAGTTTCCAAAAACTCATAGTATTTCAAACTGGAGAATGGCTTAGAAATAAGAGTCTGGCATTCCATTCTATTCCATTCTACTCACTGGCCTGATATGTGCCTCAGCTGCCTGTCTTGTAAAATTGACCCTGTATTTAAGTCTTTCTTCTATCTCATCATAGAGCTAATAGGAAACCCTTTTAGAAAGTGTTCTAGTTTTGCTTGGTGTGAACCAGGAAAGGAAGATGGTTGGAAGACATGGGACAGGTTGGCCATGAAGTTTATGGAAAAATAGTTTTCATATTACGTAGGTTAATCTCTCCCCTGAAGGATGAGTAAGTGACTTAGGCAATTATACCTATAAACTGGGGCACAAATCAAATCAGACTTGAGCTTGCGTCTTTCAGTGAAGTTTTCTGGTATTTTATCACTTGATTTGTTGTAGGCATGTCGAATGGAGGTATAGTTGTATATGGGGCAGCTAGATGGTGCAGTAGATAGAGTACTGGGCCTGGAGTCAGGAAGATCTGAATTCAAATGCAACTTCAGACACTTACTAGCTTATTAGCTAGGTAAATCACTTAACCCTGATTACCTCAATTTCCTCATCTATAAAGTGAGCTGGAGAAGGAAATGGCAAACCATTTCAATATCTTTGCCAGGAAAACCCCAAATGAGGTCACGAAGAGTGAACAACTGAACAACAAACAGTTGTATATGTGAAATAATTTTCTCAATGTATCCACAGCAAAGTACATACTAGGGGTACAAAAGCACAAAATTGGAGCCCACTGAAGAGCTGACATTGAAAATCAGCCTAGATGCTGTCCAAAATCCACAACAGAAAAAGAATCTGGGAATCAAAGAGCAAAAATTGCCTCCAGTGACAGAGATGCAAAGTAAAGACAGTCTGTAGCACCGGGTACCTACACAGCACATGGAAAGAACATTCCCTCTTTAGATGTGTGTTCAAAATTGAAATTAATGATTTCTCTCAGTATAGAAAATTTATTCTTGCTCCTTATTTCTTAAGTTAAAAAGAATCACACAATCTAAAACCTCAACTCTAGGGTTTTTTTAGAGCTTAATCTTCCTGGTATATTTTTCAAAAGAAAAATAAACCCAGAAAAGCATTGAAGATGGGGGTTGGGGTCAGTCCAGTAATTTTTCTTTTTGATGAGAGGGGGCAAATTAACCCTACTCTTTTCTATGTTAAGTAGATCTGGAAGTGATGGTTTTACTGAAGTCATGATGCAACGCAAATTACATTTTTTGAAATTGTCTAGAAAACTTTGGACACAGTCTTCCTACTGTTTCATACATCCTTGTTCTTGTGGAAAAGATGGGAGAACCCAGCCAGGAGGGTTTCTTTCATCTGTCTTGATTCAGGAGAACTCTGGGATTTTGTTTTTACCTTATCCTTCCTACATAGGGCTCAGATTCCAACTTTTTCCACTGGAACAGACGTAAAGCTTCAAAAGGCACATATTAGGGCAGGAGAATGGAACTTCATCTTGGGAGATAGAAGGATTGGGATTAAGGGTAAGGGTGCATAAATTAGCACTTATATAGTGCTTTATGGTTTGCCAAATACTTTATCTGTAGTTGATCCTCTGTACAACTTTATGAAGTGGATGCTATTATTATCCTCATTTACAGATGAGGAAACTGAGGCAAATAGAAGTTAAGTGACTTGCCAAGAGTTACACAGCTATTGAGTCAGGATTTGAACTCACAACTTCCTGATTTAAAATCTAACACTATCTATTGCACACCCCCTAGTTGTCTCAGAATGCCAGTTTTCTGTTTTTCTAAGACATCAGCTTGTACTATGAGAGAATGGTTCCTGATTCACCACACTTCTTCCTTTTCTAGTGAGAGCCATGACTTGTACTCAACATTCAACCCTCTGAATCTGTGAGGATTAAATTAGTTGATATTTGTAAAGCACTTAATACAATGCCTGGCACACAGAAGGCACTTAATAAATGCTTATTCCCTTCCTCAGGCCACCAAATAAAAAAGACCACAGTGACAGGGACTAACAAGAATTGAGAGCCAGACCTTTTGTGCAGACTGATAATTTTTTTTAATGAATTGGGAAAATAAATACTTTCCCCCTAGTTCCTTCCCCCACCCAAAGCAAAACAAACATCCATCTTAATGAGTGAAACTAAATAATTTGGAGGAAATATAACTATCCACGTAGCTAGCTATCAGTATTATTGTTGAATAATAGTTGAATTTTTGCCCTAAATAAAACAAGCAATTGATAAGCAGTATGGTGTATGGAAAGAGAATGAGCTATGGAATCAGATGACCTGGATTTAACTTCTGGCTACTTACTACCTTGGGTGACCTTGGGCAAATCATTTTAACTTCTGTAGTTCTCAGATTAGAACGTTGGGCCAGAACCCAATAAATTGATATTTAGAGTTCAAGGAATAACTTACAGGTTCAAGTTGGGGAGGCATGGCTAGCTTTGTTTGAAAGCAGATCAAAGGATTAGTAAATTTATTAGAGCAGGAATTAGAATAGGAAGTAGCCTTATGTTCATTGAGCAGATGAATAAACTTGAGGCCTCAGGGAGTTGACTTCCTCCATGTTCACAGAGGTAGTAAAAGGCAGAGCCAAGACTGGAATCAGGCCTCCAGACATTAAATCCATAATTCTTTCTCCTATCCCATGATTTGGAGGGTTTCGGTGAATTGTAGTCTCAATATGAGTCAAAATGTACAATAGGAGCAAAAAAAAAAAGCCACTCTAATGCGATTTTAGATTGCATTAAGAGTGACAAAGTGTTCAGAACAAAAGAGATGGTAGGCTTGTTTCACTCTGCCCTGGTCAAACCACACCTAGAGAATTGTGTTCTGTTCTGGCTGCCACATCTTGGGAAGGACATTACTAACCTGGAAAGTGTCCAGAGAGAGGCAACCAGAGTGGAGAAAAGTCTCAATATCATCTCATATGAGGGTCATTTGAAAGATGTGGAATATTTAGACTGAAGGAGAGAAGAGTCACACAGTAACGGTTTTAAAGTATAGATTTTACCTGGAAGAAGAATTAAGCAGAGCAAGTAATGGATAAATGTTACAGGGATGCAGATTTTAGGGTAAAATAAGGGAAAAACATCCTGACATAAAGGCATCCCATTGGAGATATGCCAAAATGTGACGAGTTGTCCTGAGAAGGAGTCAGATCTTCCTTAGAAATCTTCAAGAGAAGACCAGATGTGAATTGTTTTTTGTGGATATAGCTGAGGGAGCTCTTGTCCACGTACAAGTGGGCTTTGATGGTTTCTGAGGTTGTTTCGAGATCATAAGTTTCTGTGATCGTTGATTAATTGGGAGCTTATTATTTTGTTTGTTCATTATCCAGGCTTTTGGCTTCTCTTTCTTTGTCCAGTTTCCCTTTTATATATATAAAAGGCCCCTTTTCCAAGTCCAGCAGGACTAGCAGGGAAAGGAAAAGGAAGGAGGGTCTGTTTAATTCAACAATGAAATATTTTTAAAATGCCTATTACTCCTGTTGCCAGACAGTCTACTGAGGGGAAGGGGGAGGAAAGGAAAACTGACCCAGCTACCAAAATAATAATTTGTTGTTGTTCAGTTGTTTTCAGTGGTGTCTGAATATTCATGACCCCATTTGGTGTTCAGAGATACTGGAGTGATTTGCCATTTCCTTCTGCAGCTCATTTTACAGATGAGGAAACCGAGGCAAACAGGGTTAAGTGATTTGCCCAGGCTCACGTGCCAGTAAGTGTCTAAAGCCAGATATGAATTCATGAAGATGAGTCTTCCTGACCACAGACTCAACCCTCTATCCAGTGTCTCACCTAGCTGCCCTAAAACTGAAATTTATGCAGCATTTTAAAATTTGCAAAGTATTTCACATGAAGAGAGGTAGGAGAATGGCCAGGAACTTGATAGGGGACGGTCAATGTTAACGATTGGCAGAGGGTGGTATAGACAGCTAGGAAGAACTTGAAAGCTGAGGTTGCTGATTGATGGTTGTTGAGTGAGGTCTGGAAGGAGCCCTGGGGAACAATACCTATGCCAAATTTACTATGCATTTTGGATTGGGGAGTGGCAAAAAAGAATACCAGCATTAGAGAAAGGCAGCTTTTAATTCAAATTCTGATGCTTGTTGGCTTCTCCCATTAAAAAAAAAAACGTTTGGTGGAGGAAGATTGAAACTATTGCATCAAATGAGGTTTTTAGATGACTTGTGGGTTTGTTGTAAACCATGCCTATCTTCTTTGCTATTTTTTCCCCCATACTTTTGGATTTAGTGACAAGTGTAAGGGTAGGTGTCGATTGAGTCAAAAAGTAACTCCACCCCCTACAACACTTTCCCCCTAGCCCCACCCCCACTCACATACCCATATCCCTGCAAGATGGTTTATCAGGTGAGAAGCAATCAGAGGTGTGAACTCAAGCTGGCTATCAACCAACCAAACAATCCAAACGCATTTCAGTTTGGTGCAAAAGAAAAGTATCTGTCCTGTGAGCCTTCTATAAAATAGCAGTATTTACCTTGCTTCCAGCCAAGTCTCTGAGAATGACTCCTTTGGGGATAAGGGAGAACTCCTTGGCTCCTCTGTCTCCTTTCCCCCTCCCTTTACCAGAGGAGGATCTTGTGAACTTCAAAGGGTCCAGAAGATTCTGGACTTCCTGTCAGTGTCCTAACAGTATCCCCAAAAAGGAGCCCAGGAGAAAGGGCAACCTCTTGAGGATTCTAGCAAAAGGACTTCTAGGAAGTGTGTTACCCCTTTGCCCCATGAGCCTGTATTATATGTATTCTCCTGTATTATATGTATACTTTGGAGATATTATGTCTCAGACTTTTCAGGTGTTGTTTTATACCATCTAAACCACCATAGTAAATATTTGTTTCTAAAACTAATGAAATCTGGCTATTTGATATGAATTGGTAATCATGATGGGGGGAAGCACATTGGTGGGAGCTTATGAGCTATAGTACTAAAAAGATACTGTTTAGCTACTTGGAGTTAGTTCTAAACTTCTGGGGAACCTAATAGCAGCTCTCCAGGTATCTAGCTTGCCAGTATGAGTAGGGATAGGGAAAATAACCTCAGAACCTACAGGTTATGGGGCCATGGACAAATCACTTTGCTTATCTGAACCTTGGGTTCCTTCTGTGTAAAATAAGGAAGTGGGACAAAACACATTCTGAGGCTTCTTCCAGTACAAAATCAATCTTGCGAATCTATGATATTCTATTTCTCAGAAGTAAATTCTAAGATTCCCGCCTCCCCACCCTCATTTATTAGTAATTAGGAGAACTTAATATCCCTGTTACCTTATATAGATATAAAAAATTTGATCCTCTGTGTATTTGCTAGACAAATTAATTCAGGATAATCCTTTACCAGCACACAAGACACTGCCATAGTGAGCAGACTGGCTAGACAGAAGAGAGAATTCTGTGTATACTCTTGTTGTTGTGTGTTGTTCAGTCATTTTTCAGTCATGTCTCACTCTTCATGACCCTATTTGGGGTTTTCTTGGCAGAGATGCTGCATTGGCTTGCCATTTCCTTCTCCAACTCATTTTACAGGTGAGGAAACTGAGGCAAACAGAGTTGAGTGAATTGCCCAGGGTCACATATCTAGTAAGTGTCTGAGGCCAAATTCCAACTCAGGAACGTGAATTTTCCTGACTCCAGGCCTGGCACTCTATCCACTTTGCCACCTAGCTTCCCACATACTGTTGACTAGGCTATAATAATAGCACAGTAGCTTGTACTATACCAGAGTTCTGCAGAGCTCACCCTGACTGGCTCAAAGTGCTTTACAAACAGCTTTTAGTGAATCATCTGGCCTGACATGTAATCAGTGACTCTGCCAAATAACTGAAATTGGGGGATAGCTGCGTGGGAGTAAGTACAAGAACTGCCTTTGAAGACTACAGGTGGGAAAAAAAAAACTTGGGGTCAGTGATTGATGTAAATCCGTAAGTCTAAGAATAGTTATATAGGTTACTGTTTATGGCCTTTCTGGGAATGAAGGAGTTACCAGTGGGAACTCTGAAGAGATTTCTTCTTGCTGGGAACCAAGTTACTGGATGCCAGGTATGGCCTTGGAAGACATCGACTATGTTGTCTGTACTTCTTCAGCAGTTTTGGTACTATGTGCACGTTAGTTGCTTCCCATAGATTCTGGCCACTTAAACCCTTTAAGACAGTATGTTTCAAACGAGAATCCTAAGGCTTTAGAAGTGAAAGGGAACTTAGAGATTTTTCAGCCCAACTCTCCTCTCCCCATTTTATAGAAAAGGAATGAGGTCAAAAGAAGTGAAATAATCTGCCCAAGGTCATATAGACTGTTGTCAGCAGAACTCCTTTTCTGCACTTAGCACAGTGCCTGGTACGCAGTAGGTGCTATAGAAGCGTTCATTCCTTCCTTTCCCCCCTTCTGACTCTCAATCCAGTGCTTTCCATCACAAGACTGTAACACCTGAATTAGCCTCGGAAACACTTTTGACTTTGAAATATGTTGATCTCTAAGCTCCCATGCTGATGAACAGTGGGAGCAATTAACCTGGGAGTGGCTAACAGTTTCAGGCAGGGTGAGAGAGAACTAGGCTCAAAATGGAGAGGAAAGAAATAACAGAAATGACAAATGCAATTCTCAGAGATATAGGTGGGCTCCATATCTGAATGGAAAAAAAGGTGAAAGGAGGGCCAGGGAAATTTGAAATAAGATAGAAGAAAGTTTATTTTCATGCTGAAAAACTATACGTAAAAAGCATTTTTTTGATACAAACATGCAGTATTTAATATTTTAGAGGGAAAATGCTACTAGCATTGAAATGATCTTGTGGAACTCATCACATGGAACATCCATGCTTCACTGAATATATTTTGGTAAATGCTATCTCTATCATAAGTATAGTGTAGATGGGTAGAGTTCTTAGAAGATGATAAATTTACAAATTAAGAAATGCCACTTTCAAAAAGTTATCTCCTCCCTTTCTCTTTTTTCCTCTTTTCCTCTTTTTTCTTCCCTTCCTCTCCTCTCCCTTTCCTTCCTTCCTTCCTTCCTTCCTTCCTTCCTTCCTTCCTTCCTTCCTTCCTTCCTTCCTTCCTTCCTTCCTTCCTTCCCTCTTTCCTTTTCTCCTTCCCTTCCTCCCTTCCTTCCTTCTTCCCTTCCTTCCTTCCTTCCTTCCTTCCTTCCTTCCTTCCTTCCTTCCTTCCTTCCTTCTTTCCTTCCTTCCTTCTTTCTTTCTTTCTTTCTTTCTTTCCTTCCTTCCTTCCTCCTTCTCTCCCTCTCCTCCCCTCCCTTTCTTTTTCCTCCCCCATTTTCCTCTCCTCCCCCCTCCTTTATCTCTCCTCTATCTTTTTCTCCCTCCCCTCTCCTCATATAGGTAGTCTTTTCTAAAAAGAGCTCTTGTTTTTTTTTTTTCCTTCACACTGGTTATTTGTTGAGTCAATAACAATATGAATGCTACCATGGAATGTTATTACTCTCTGAGGTTGTCATCCCTTCTCACTCTATTGAGTTACTTAACTTTTGAAGTCAAATGTTCAATTAAAAGGCACATCCTTAGCCAATTCTTGACATTAGTTTTGTGTCCATGCATAAATCATTTGTCTCCTCTTTTTTCCCTTTCCTTTTTGCCCTCTTTCTTACTTACCTCCTTATGAAGTAAAGGTGTCAACCCAAGGAGTTTGAAATAACATTTGAGGCTCATTCAGATAAATCCTGTGTATATGGGTTTGGTTGGATGCTAAACTGAACAGAGATTACCACTAATAATCATAACATCAGTATCTACCAGCACCCATTCTGAGATCATAAATTCAGATAACTCAGTGCAATTTCCTTGATTTATTGATTAAAGAACTGGGGTTCAGAGAAGTGACTTGCTCAAGGTGAGTGTCCCGCCCCTCTTGGCTTGTTTAGGAGGTGGGTGAGTAGTGGCAAGGAGAGGAACATCCTAACTGCTGAGGCAGAGCTCAGGTATGTCCAGGGAAATGCCTCCTTAGTTCCTTAGACAGCAGTAAGACCGGAGGAGAAAGGGAGCAGATCAAATGAGCAGGTTTATTCAGCACATATTTGTAACAGCTTGGGAAGAAGAAGGGATGGTGGAAACCTGGTATCGGAGGTCAAAAGTGGCACCTGAGATGGCCATACCAGGGACTTCTAGAAAAGCTAGAATGAGTTTGTGGCCCTTCCAAAACAAAGGTGGAGAGGTACAATTGGTTGATGATTTGGGGCAACGGCTTGAGTCTTGAGATTCTAATTAGGTAACAGAAATCTTGGGAAAAGATCCCCATAGTAAAGGGGCTGTTAGGAGTACAGAGTCAGGTGGCCCAGTGTAGGTTGACCAAAGGTTACTACAGTCATACAGATGGTAAGCAGCAGATGTTGGCATTTGAACTCTGGCCCCATGACTCCAAATACAGGGCTCATTCCACCACACATGGACACATACACACACACACACACACACACACACACACACACACAACACTGTCTCTTCTCATTAGCAGAGTCTTACCAACCCATTTTACAGAAGGCAGTGAACTTCAGGGGATTTTCCAATGAGTTGACTTGCGCTGCTGGATTTTTGAGGCTGATGAACCATCTAAGTTTGAGAGTGCAGTTGCCTAAAGTAGAGCAGCTAGGAAGAAGGAATGCATATGAATCCTCTACTTTGCCGATGTGACATTGTATAACTGCATTGCTTTTTTAGTTAAACAAAAAAAGCCACATAAATTCTAAAGACATTCCATTACATATCAGAAATCATAGTGAAAAAAGGGCAAGTCGCTAACTATGTCTTGGCTACTTGATGCATGTGGGATGGATGGCCAGAAGACATTTGTTCATCTCTCTTAGCTTAGTTTCTTTCCGGGTCTGGTTATTGTACTGATGAAGACCTCCCTACTTCAAAAGATCCCCTGTTTCATTTCGGTGGGTACTCCCTTAAACAATGCAGATTGATGCCCCTCCGTTCCTCAGTACACCATGTTTGTGAGATGACATCATTTTTTGAATTTTAATTGATATCTAGTGTCAATAACAATATTTAGCATTTATGAAGGTATGAAAAACTCTTTACAACTACCTCATTTTGTCCTCACAACAACCCTGAGGAGTATGTGCTATTAATATTCCCATTTTACAGATAAGGTGATGTTAACTGCCCAGGGTCACCCAGCTAGTGAATGTCTAGCACTTTATCCACTGTACCACCTAGCAGGTGGTGGTGAAAGGTTTTCATTTCTCTGTACTCCAATAGATCTGTGATCTCATCAATGCAAGTATTCCCTTTAGTGATACAGATCTGAGTCCATCCATTCCTGTCTATACTTTGTAACTCTTATATAAGTTTTTCTATTTTTCTGCCACAGGGAGGCCACCCAGTGGGTTGGGGGTGTGTGTGTGTCTTCCTTTCATTCTCTTGACATTAGGATATCAATGGAATCCACAAGCTATACATTAGTCATCTCCACTCTTAAAAATATTTTTATTGACATCTTTTGTTTTTATGTCACCTAAATTCCCCCTTGTATCTCTTCCCCTTACCCCTCCCAGAGAACCATCTCATATAACACTAATTTTTAAAAAATTCTTCATGATTAACATATGACCAGTCTACCTTTCTTTTTCAATTGTAAATTTCCTTGGTGACATCTTTAACTTTGCTTCTTCTTTGTAACTCACTATTTTTTTCATGTTTTGTGGCTTGCTATATAGCTATGTGTTATATCAAATACACTATGTGCCTCTTCGGTGCCCTTTCAGTCATCTTTAGCTTCCATTCTTCAGAGACTGTATTGTTCTATTACTCACAGCCACACAATACTGTGGGGAAGTTTATTGGTGCTAAAAAGTTGGCTCTTTGTTTTGGGGAGAAACTTGGAATCATTAAAAGAATTTGGCAATTCCTCAACAATGATTCAAACTGTTCTCTCTCTCTCTCTCTACCTCCTGTTTAACTCTTTTGGGCACAACTAATTTTCCTTTTGGAGCTTCTGTACATAAGGAGGAGACCAAAAAAGCCTAAAAACTTTCCTAAACCATAGACCCTTACTTGCCAAGCAGAGAGATATGGCAGCCAAAGTCACCACTGGTTTAGAGTATTAACTGTTTGTAAAATCTCACAGAGAAGGATGATGTTGGGAGGCAACCAAGTACAATGGAAAGAGATTATGAAGATTTGTGTTCAAATCCTCATTCTTATGCTTACTGTATGTGTGTCATTGAGCAAGTCACAACTTCTGTGGGCTTTAGTTTTCTCAACTGTAAAATGAAGTATTTGGACTAGATGACTTCAGAGGTCCCTTACAGCTCTGGGTCTAAGATCCTGCGAGGAAACTTCTTTTACCATTGTAGTTGAGCATTTTCTCTGCACCCTATATTCTGAGAGAGTTTTCTAAATTACTGAGAAGATAAGTGACTAGCCCAGGGTCACACAGTGAAGTCTTCCTGGTCCAAGGTCAGTTTTCTATCCTCTATGCCAACATTGTCTCTATAAGGTTATTATCCTATAAAGTTATGAGTAACTGCCTCATAAAACAATGAAGAATGGAGGAAAGAACAAATTTAAAGAAAGCCTTGATAGAGCTTAGTAAACTTGAATTATCTCAAGGCCATTTAAAGATGAAATTAGAGGGATACAACTGACAAAATATGAAAAATTTTTTGTAACAAAGATTTTGCTATTGAGGAGAGTGGAGCCTCCCCCCCCCCCCACATTTAGCCTCCAAATTACATTCTTAGAAGTATTTCTAGAGGAAGCGGACATGGGACTGGAGCCAGTGTTTAGAATAGTGTAATTTTCTGGGAAATTTTTCATGAATATTACAAATCTCGCCTATTATGTAGATCATGTTTAAATTGTACATATTGTCTCATCTTCTTCCCAAACCTTTCCTTTTGCTAACTTCTCTCCCTAATACCTACCCCTCCCTGCCCTCTTGTTAGTCTTGATAAATAGCTTAACAGAGTCAACTGAGCTGTCTTCAGCAGAAGTATATGCTTTCTGTTAAGTGGAAATATTTGTAGGGTGATGATCTATTCGATGCAGTAGTTCGGATACTTAATTTTTTTGATTAAGAAATTATTTTCTCTTGCTCCCACCTCCTCACTCCATTAATGGGGATTAAAAAGAAAAACAAAATCTTTGTAGCAAATATGCGGAGTCAGGCAAAACAAATTCCCACATTGTCTATATTAAAAAATGGTATGTCTATTTATGCATGTTAGATCTGTTAGCTGTTTGTCAGGAGTTGGATAGCATGCTTCATCATTAGTCCTCTGGAATCATGTTTAATCATTGCATTTATATTTGTTTGTAAAGCTCATTGTACTTTTTAGAATGTAAATGTGAAAAAACCTAGGTTCCCTGGGAAAAGAATCACAAGGATAAAAGCATTTCAAAGAGAGTCCCATTAAATGATTCTCAGTCATCCATGGACTTTGTGTATCATTGATTCTCTCTATGTTTTTGTTGCATACAGTTCTCCAAAGTGAAGATAGAGCAGCCTCTTTCTTCTCCTTCCAGGCCCTGCTGCTTAATGCCTAAGTCAGCTTGGGTGGTGTCTTTATAAAATGTTTCTTTCATTTTTGATTGATTTTTTGCAACCCTTTTTATTTATTTTTTAGTTTTTAGTTTTCAACATTCAGTTTTATAAGATTTTTGAGTTCCAAATTTTTTTCTCCTTCTCTCTCCTTTCCCCTCCCCAAAGATATAGGCTGTACATCATATTATACATTACATTATTATATACATATACATTTTATACATTATTACATTATATACATACATATTATACATTAAACATTTCCACATTAGTTATGTTGTGAAAGAAGAATCAGAACAAAAGGGAAAAACCACGAGAAAAACAACAACTGAAAACAACCCTTCTTGTGTCTCTAATTCTTAGAAGGGCTCTTTAGTGAAGTGACTCTGGTTAAGCAATACAGTCCAAAGGCTCTAAGGTTCATTGGGGTAGGTGAGGCATGTTGACAAATTCTGATATCTCCTGTTCATTGACATCACCACAGCCCCCTCTCTGCAGACGTGGGAATTTTCACAAGCTTTCAGTGACTATTTGAGGGGTGTAGTGGAAAAGGCACTAGATAGAATGCAAATTCCATTAAGGCAGAGACTATTTCAATTTTAATTTTGTATCTTTAATGGCTGGCACTGTCTTCCACATGGTTGTTGTTTAGTTCTTTTCAGTTGTGTCTGACTCTCTGTAACCCCTTTTGGGGTTTTCTTGGCAAAGATACTGGAATGGTTTGCCATTTCCTAATCCAGTTCATTTTACAGCTGAGGATACGGAGGCAAACAGGATTCAGTGACTTGCCCAGAGTCACAGTGTCTAAGTCTGGATTTGAACTCAGGTCTTCCTGACTTCAGGCGAAGTGCTCTATCCGCTGGGCCACTTAGCTGCCCATTTTGCACTTAGTAGGTGCTTAATATGTGTTTGTTGAATCGAATCTCATTCTTGTGTAGTTTTGTTTCTTCACTTTAAGTTATTACATCCTTCCTAATCTTTCCGTTGTCCCACCCCTTCCAGTTACCCGCCCTCTTCATTACTTCCCCCTCACTATTACCTTATTCCTCTCTCTTGCAAGAATGGAGCATAAAAGATAGAAAACATGAGCAGCAGCTGAGATTTACTTGCCCCTTTTGAAGAAGCAGCTTTGCTGTGTCGCTATGATTGTATCTGTCTTGTGTCTCTTAAAAGAAAAATTCTTGAAGGTGGTGATCATTAATATCAGCTGTTGTATTACCTTTGGTGACAAAGGAAAAGCTATCGACAGTGGAGAACCAGTGTCTTGGAGCTTGTTGAGGCACACTGGGAGGCATCTGTCCCACTAGTCTGCCTCATTTCAAGACAGAGTCAAGGGCAAAAGGTTATAATTATCAAGGACTATCTGTCAGGCACAAGGGTAGTTTTGGGATAAAGCCGCTGTCCATGTTCCAACATGGAACTTGCCTAGGTCCTTTTTGTGGTTTACCTCTAGCAAGCACATCAGAAGGAGATTACTGATGATAATCAGCAGTGAAATGATTAACACTCTTGGCATTTAAATTGTGATAATTACACTGTGACATTAACCTGAGCTGGGATAAATGCTTCATTAGCCTCCATTTGAGAGGTTTTCTTCACTGCCAGAATAACTACATTTAAAAGCTGAGATTCCAATAGAAAAGATCACTGCTAACTGCAAGATGCCCTAGGAAGACTGGATGATGTTTTTGAACAGTCTCTTCATGACATTCTGATTTTTGACCTCTGTCTACAAGCATACAAGTCAGTAAGGTTAGTAAGACAGAAAGTCAAGTGCATGAAGACCTAAAGGGCATTTATTAACTGCCTATTATGTGCCACACCCTGGAATAGAATTGGGGGGATATAAAGGCAAAGGTGAGACAATCCTTGCTCTCAGGGTATATTCTGTTAAGATGACAACAAGTACTTAAATAAACATTTATAAAATAATTACAAAGTAAATACAGGGTGATTCTGCAAGGAAAGATGCCAGCAGCTGGTGGGTCTAACTTTACTTGTCTTCATGTTAGAAACGTCACTCCTAGATCTTATTCTTTAGAAAGCACCAGAACACATAGCAGCACTATAAATACTTGAAAACATCTATCATGTCTATCCTAATGCTTCTCCCTATTATATGCCCCCAATTTATAGGATGGTAGATTTAGATCTGAGAAGTCATAGAATCTAACACTCTCATTTTACAGATAAGGAAACTGAGGCCCAGAGGTTAAGTGACCTGGCCAGAGTCACACAGTCAGTGTCTGAAGCAAGATTTGAACATAGGTCTTCTTGACTCGAAATCCAGCTCCCTGTCCAATATAGCATGTTTCTTAACCAACCCTCACGTGACATGATTTCTCTTTTTTATAAATAGCATTTTATTTTTTCCAATTACATATAAAGACAATTTTAAATATTCATTTAAAATTTTTTTGAGTTCCAAATTTTCTCCCTTCAGCCCCTCTCTAAAATAGTAATTTTATTTGGTTATATGCATGCAATCATGTAAAATATATTTCCATAACAATCATCTTGTGAGAGAAGAAGCAGACCAAAAGGAAACACACACGCGCGCGCACACACAAATAAAGAAAGTGAAAATAGTATGCTTCAATCTGCATTCAGACTAGATCAGTTATTTTTCTGGATGTGGATAGCATTTTCCATTATGAGTCCGTCGAAATTGTCTCAGATCATTGTATTTCTGAGAAGAACTGAGTTATTCATAGTTGATCATTGCACAATGTTGTTGTTACTGTGTACAATATTTTCCTGGTTCTGCTTAATTTACTTTGCATCAATTCATGTAAGTCTTTCTAGGTTTTTCTGAAATCTGTCTGCTCATCATTTCTTATATTACAGTCTGATTTCATTACATTCATATATCACAACTTGTTCAGCCATTTCCCAATTGGTGGACATCCCCTCGATTTCTAAATCTTTGCCACCACAAAAAGAGATGCTATAAATTTTTTTGTGCAAAAAGGTCCTTTTCTCTTTTTTATGATCCCTTTGGGATACAGATCTGCTAGTGGTTTTGGTTAAAAGGGTTATGCAGAGTTTGATTGCCCTTTGGGCATAGTCACATGACATGATTTCGTAGCCCTTCACTATCTTAGTTTCCTTCCTCTGGTTTCTCTCCAGCTTATCATTGTCCTTCCTAAAAATATAGTATCTAGAACTGAACATATTTTAGATGTGATTTGTTCAGTGTAGAGCAGAGTGGACTATATTATTCCTAATCTGGATAATATGCCTCTCAGTACATTAATTTGGGGGGGGGGTTGTCTTATTAAAGTATTGAGCTTCCGGTCCATTAAAAACTGATTTTTTTTTCCGGATGCACTGCTCTCTAGCCATTGTTCCTCTATCTTATAATTGTGGTGTGGACTTAAAAAAATAACGCTATAAATGTATTGCTATTAAATTTAATCTTAATTGATTTAGCCACATTTTAATCTGCTGAGGTCTTTTTGGATCCTTGCTGTAACACCCAATGTGTCACCTATCTCTCCCAGCTTTGTACCATCTGCAAAGTTGATAAGCAAGTCATCTGTACCTTTATCTAAGTCAGGTAAAAATGTTAAACAGGACAGAGCTAGTCAAAGAGCCCTGGGGCTCATCACTAGAATCCTCCTTCCAAGCTGACGTTAAACCGTTAAAGATTCCTTTTTGGGTCCAGCCACTTAGTTAGTTTTAAATTCACCTAACTATACTGTTGTATTGCACACATCTCTTCTCTTGTCTATAAGAATAACTAAATCTAGAGAAACCGTAGCTATAGAATTCCCCCAATTTAGACTATTAACCCTGTCCAAAAGAATGTATTGTTAGTCTAGAATTACCTATTTCTTATGAAACCATACTTGTTGTTTTTTTTTTTTATAATCACTGGTTTTCCTTGATGTTTGCCGATGATTTCTTTAAAATTAGTTGCAGAATTTGGCCAGGACTTGAAGTCAGACTCACCGGCTTCCCCTCCTCATTTTTGAAAACGAAGACATTTTCCCTTTTCCATTCCTGCGCCGTTGTTCTTCTTCGAAAAGGAAGGACGAACAACAACAATCCCTCCTGTGCTCCTTCATTTCCCAATGATCACTTATTGGAGCTCATTAATCATACATGCTAGTTCTTTCCATATTTGTGAATCTAGTTCATCTGTGCCTGCTCACTGGAGCTTATCAAAGACAGACCACCTTGTTGTTTTCTTTGCCGCACAAGTAGTAAATGTCAGAAGGAGGATTCACTCAGGTATCTTCTGACTCACAAGATTAGCACTTATCTTTTTAAAATTAAACTTTTATTTTTTAAATTACAAGAAATCTATTTTCTCTCCCTCTTATTCTCACCACATTGAAAAAGAAAAATAAATTTCTGTAACAAAAATGCATATTCAAGCAAAACAATTCCCTCATTGGCTGTGTGGGAAAAAATACATTTCATTATACACCCCAATGCATTGATTCAAGTCTAGAAGTATTCTCACCTGACAAAGGTTATTATTTTAAGTGGGGTGAGAATAGTCAATAGGCCCCAACTCCTACCCATCTTGTTCGTCAATTTGCTTAAAAGCGTATACATATAATTTCTATGTCTGTAATAAAAAGTATTTAGAAAAATTCGATAGCATTTAATATATAGTGGGTTAATCTTAGCTGTTTTAAAAATATATTTTTATTCTCTTTTGCTTTTACCATTGTGTGCCAAAAGTTTTTGATTTACCAAGCAAATTAGCATATATTCAAAATTCCTTTCACTTAAAAAAGCATTATACATTATGTTGTGGACAGTATGGTTTTAGATTTTGAAAAAACAAATTTACCTGCTGTGGGGCAATTTTAAGCATTAAAATTAGTAAGCATTGTAGCAATTGGGACGAACAACCCAAGCAGGATATAGATGAACCTGCTAGACAGAGGAACAATTATCATTTTCCGGGCACTGTTTCAGGTTCCTGACTTGTGTACTTCTCCAAAAGCATTGGCAGGAGTGGTTGGAAACTTAATCTTGATGGCTAGAAATACTGCCTCTTCAAAATAAAATAAATGTGATAAGAGAAAAATAAACAATAAAGTAACAAAACAAAAAGTTTAAAACATAGTGAAAACAATAAATGAATTAAAAATAAAATAAGATTTTTCTCTCTCCAAATGTCTAAATGATAGCAAAAGTCTTAATAAAGGGCTAAAATGATTCTATGACATAGAGAAGTCTTGGTGTTTCATAATTTTTAAAAAAAAATATTAATTTTTAAAAAAGTTTAATTAATTTTCAGTTTTCAACATTCACTTTTATAAGATTCTGAGTTCTAAAATTTCCCCCCTTTCATCTCCTCCCCCATCCCCAAGATGGCATGCAGTCTGATATAGACTATACACGTACAATTACATTAAACACATTTCCACATTAGTCATGTTGTAAAAGAAGAATGAGAGCAAAAAGGAAAAACTACAAGAAATAAAAAACAAAAAACAACCAAAAAGGAGAAAATGGTATGTTTTGATCTGCATTCAGACTCCATAGTTCTTTTTCTGGATATGGATAGTATTTTCCATCATGAGTCAAAAAATATAAATTTTAAGTGAATTTGCTTATTAGACAGATTTTTTAATTAGCCCAGTTAGCTTTGGGGAATTCACTTAGGATAACTGATTCTTTGGGGAACTAGTCTTCTTTTGATAGTAGGTGTGGAAAAATGCCCCACAATTTCCTAGAGATACAGGTCTGGAAACAGAGATTTGCTAACTCTCAAGATTACATGAATCATCATAGCTTCAGCTGTGAGAGTGGATGATTATGTAGTGAGCAAACATAGAGACCAAGGACTAAACACTGGGGGCTGCCTACAGCTAGGGAGAGGGAGGACAAAAGAAAATAGGTGCAGAGCTAAGATAAATGCAATGTCATGGAAGTGATATGAGCCCCAAAGGAGGGGGCTAATCAATATTCTCAAATGCAGTAGAAGTTAAGGAGAATGAGGAAAGGTCACTGGATTTAGAAAGGTGAGGTCAGTGGTGATCTTGAAAAATATAGCTTTAGCAGAACATTGGGGACAAGAGCCAGATAGCAAAGGCTTAAAGAAGGAATGAGTAACGAAGACATAGTATAAGTTTTAGTATGGATTTTCTTTATAATTAGAATATTCTTTATGTATTTATCCATTTCTAGGAATAGTTGAAGGCAAGAGTATCTGTGGAATTCTTTTTGTATGCCTACTTGTATAGTGTCACCTTATTAGCCTTTAAATAATGCTTTTTATTAGGATGGTAATAATGTTTCAAGGAACGCTAGTGGTTCATGGTCTTCATCAAAAGCCTTAAAGATAGTAAATTCCTTGCACCATGCCAGCCATATACATCTATTTTTCTTTCCTTTCTCCTGTATCTACAAGTTTCAGGTGACTGATCTAAGAAAAAAGGGTGTAAGAGCTGAGACCCCATATGACTTAAATGCTCTTGTGAGCTACATGGTAGCCACCAATTTTTTTTCCTAAGAGAGAAGCCAATATAATCAGGATTATTACTGTTAAAATTTTTTGCCAATGTTTTCTGTCTTTATATTTGTGTTATCCAATCTTTTGGCAAAACCAAAGATCATCAAACAGAAACATCCAGTACAGAAACCTTGTCTGTTAACATGTGACGTTCCTCATAGTTCTCTATTTCTCTGATATTAGGGAAGAGATATATTTCATTGCAGCTTTTCTAAGACTTTAATTATTATTATGAATTTAACAAATATCAACAAACATTTCAATAGACAATGAAGAATAGATTATGTATGAAAATGTGAACTTATTGCATAGTTTAAATTGTAAATTAAAATTTAACAAAATAGGAACAAAATTGCCCCCTTTTCTATGACCCCTTCTGAACTTCCTTCTGCTCTCCTCAGTATAGTTGTTAATATTTCATTGATTTCTTTTCTTTCCTTTTTCAGTATCACGATCGCTTTCTTTAGTATTTTTCCATTACTCAATGCTCATTTTCCTTTTACTGAGCATTTACATTGTTGCAGTCATCGTGCATATTATTTTCCTTGCTTTGCTTATTTTGCGCTGCATCAGTTCATACAAATCTTCCCAAATTCCTCTGAATTCCTCATATTGTCAACTCGGTAGTGCACTGTACATATTATGCTCCTTTTACAGGTAAGGAAACTGAGGCTTAAAGATATTAAATGAATGTTATCAGGAATTTGAACCTAGGTCTTCCACACTCTAAGTGTAATGCCCTTTCCAGCACACCAAGCACATGGAAAGATAATAACTTCGATTATTTTTTGTAACTTTGATAAAAACAGCCGTGAAAATTCTTTTTCTCTTCCACAACTCCCACTAATTTTGCTCAGTGTGCTAGAGAGATTATTTTGTTTTTATTAGAACAGAGCATCAGTCAACAATGCTGTGTTCCAAGGAGATTATAATCTATGAATAAAATTATAAGTTATACACAGCAAGAGAAAATAATATTAAAAACACTTTTTAGGTCATCAAACAAGATGAAAGGAAGAGCCAAAACTGTTTTTCCAGAATTCTTCCTCTTTCCCCTCCCCCAAGGTTAAAAATTGATTAGCTGGTTTAGAGAGGCTTATGAATATTCGTTCATCCATCCTTTCATTCAACAAATATTTGTTAAACACTGGCCAGAATCACTTAAATGTATGAGCCTGAATTTATCCCACAAGAAGATAATCGTGACCCCACAATATTAAAGAAATTTGACATCAGTAAGTTTGTGGACTTGAAATGAATTGAATCCAGTAAATAGCAAGAATGAGTAGGAAACTTTTGCTTCACAAGAGAAGTCAAATAAGCATTTATCAAATAGGTTGGGGAAAATATGTTTTAGTTTATTTTTGTTTTTATGAACATTTTATTGATTCTTTTTAAAAATTGCCTTTGTTTTTCAATGTGTCCCTCCCATGTTCCTTCTCAAAGAGCTATTCCTTATAACGAAGAATAAAAAAGAGAGGAAAAAGTTCAATAAAACTAACCAATATATTGAAATAAAATCCGACATCTAAACCAATAGTGTCACACATGTGCAAAGGAGGTCAAGGGAGAAGTGCCTAGAAGTATTTTAGATCAAGCCTAAAATTGGCTTTCCACTGCTAGCTAATTGCTGGCTTCTCAATGTATGGGAAATGATATTTATGATATAATGACCTCCCTGTTTGTGTTTATTTATTTGGGAAAATGTAGCACAAGAAAAAAGTGAAATGCCTCTTCTTAAACAACACACTGGTGGAATGAACTTGCCTTGATGTTCTTTGCATTTTCTTGCATTATTGAAGCTGTTCAAGGTAATGGGAGCATTGTGAGCGAATTGGCTTTGAGAAGCAGCCCACTCAAGATGCAGCAAGACAGGAATATCCTCCTTTGGCCTAAATAAATCCATGTGACCATCAGATTTAACATTAGAAGGTCCTTAGAGATTATGTAGTTGAACACTCTGATTTATAGATGTGGAAAGTGGGGCTCAGAGAGGTAGGTTTTAGGTCTGGGTTGGCCATTTGAACCAAGGTTCTTTGTCTGCAAATCCAGCATCCCTTCCCTTCAACACACTGACTCCAGTGGCATTCAGACCAAAGTCTTGATCCACTTGGGACTAAGCAGTTCATACAGCAGCCTCAGGTGCCTAAAACCATCATCCAGATGATTGGTTATGAGTCACTGCCTTGGATCTACTGTCATTTCTTACTCCCTTGCTAATTCTCCTTTTGTTTCCTTTTCTTTTTTGTTTTCCTTGTTATGTCAAATTGCTCTCCCCCCCTCTCTGAAATACTCCTGCTTTCCTTGCTTTCTAATATAATTCTATAATCTATACAACAAGTAGCAGACCAATTATTTATTAAATTATAAAAATATTATTTTACCATTATATTTTCTCATCCTAATGTAATACCAAAAATTAATATGTGTGCTCCCACGGTAAAAAATCCTGTTTGGGGATCTCTTCTCTTTTATCTCCCAACTGTCATTTGGCGATCTCCTTAGCTACCAGAGATCCAATTATCCTTCCTATGTAGTTGTCTCTTGGATTTATATATTTGGGCCTTGTCTCTTCCTGGAGTTTTTTTTTGACATTTTAAAATGGGTGATTCACAGGCATCCCAAACTCAACATGTCCAGACTATAACTCGCTGTCTCTCCATCCCAACTCCTTTCCCAAACCTCTACATTATTGTCAAGGGTAATACCATCCTTCTAATCACCCAAATTCACAACCTCAGCATCATCTTTGACTTCTTGTTCTTATTCATCCACCATAACCAAATAGTTGCCAAATCTTGTTTCTATCTTCACAGCAATTCCTGTTCATTCTTTTCTCTTTATTCTCATAGTAACCACCACAATTCAGGTCCTTGTTGCCTTCTGTCTGGACTATTCTTGTTCAGTCATTGCAGTCCAACTCTTTGTGACCCCATCTGGGGTTTCGTTGGCAAAGGTACTGGAGTGGTTTGCCATTTTTTTTCTCCATCTCATTTTATAGATAAGGAAACTGAGGTAAACAAGGTTAAGTGACTTGCCCAGAGTCACACAGCTTGTAAGTGTCTGAGGCCAGATTTGAACTCATGAAAATGAGTCTTCCTGACCCCAGGCCCAGCACTCTGCCCATTGTACCACCTAGCTGATTTGGTTTACCAGCATAAAAAGAGAATGGAATAGGAAGAGAGAGGAAGTCAAATAGTATTAAGGGCTGGAGACACAAAAAAAGGCAAAACAAAGCTTCTGTCCTCAAGGAACTCACATTCTAATGAAGAAAGCAATATGCAAGCAAATATATACAAACAAGATATATATAAGGTAAGTGAAAAATACCTTCAGAGGTAAGGCATTGGGGGAGTAGAGTGGGGAAAAGGGGGAGAACTGGGAAAGGCCTTTTATAGAAGGTGAGATTTGAGCTGAGTCTTGAAGGAAGCCAGGAGGTAGAGATGAAGAAAAAGTACACTCCAGGTGTGGGGGACAGCCGATGGAAAGTCGTGGAATAAAGGAGAGGGAATAAAAATGATTGTTGTTCTTTGCACTCAGAGAGCACCAAAATGACTACCGTGTTGGAGGCAAGGTATAGTGTATCTGACTGTGGCTGATCAGACCAACACCAGCTCAGAAGGCTCTACCACAGGTCTAGCCCAAATAGTCCATTTGAAGTGGAAATATCTTTCAGTGGAGTAGAAATAATAGCAAGAAAGCCAATATTATTGGATCATAAAATATGTGTCAGGGAGTAATATGTAACAAGATTGGAAAGGTAAGAAGGGGCCATGTTGTTTTGGGCTTTAAAAGTAAACAGGATTTTATACTGGATCTTGGAGGTAATAGGGAGCCACTGGAATTTAGAAGTAAGTGTGCGTGTGACATGGTTTGCCATGTGGAATGAACTTGCCTTGAAATTCTTTGCATTTTCTTGAATTACTAAATCTGTCCAAGATGACAGGAGCATTGTGAAGGAGTTGGCATTGAGAAATAGCCCATTAGAGATACAATGAGACAAGAATATCCTCCTTTAGCGTAAATAAGTTCATATGACCATATGACAATCTGACCATGTCTGATCTTCACGTTAAGAAGATGATTTTGGCAGCTGAATGCAGGATGGACTGGAATGGGGAGAGACTTGAGGAAGAGAGGACAACCAGAAGGCTATTGCAATAGTTCAGGTGTAAGGTGATGAGAACCTGTATTAGGATGGCAGCTTTGTGGAGGGAGGGGGATGTATGGTAGAGATGAAGTGAAGGTAGAAACGAGAAGATTTTTTTTTGTAGAGTGAACGCAAATGAGGAGCGAAAGATGACTCTGAGGTTACAGTCTTGAGTGACGGGGAGGATGGCAGTGCCCTTGATAGTCTCTTGAGTGACAGGTTGAAAAGAGGTACAGTCTAAGACTTTATAGTCTTCCCTATCCTTACTCTCCTGAATTTTAAAATTTTACCGAAGAACCCTTAGGAATTCCTATATATTTTAGAGACTTTTACAAATAACTGCCAATTTCATTGTCTAGTTTTTAAAATTCTATCTTCTTGGTTCAGCACCCGCCATTGCTCTTTCTAACATTCTGTACAAATTGCCACATTTGAGGTAGTTCTCAGAACCAGTTGTTCTCAAGTCATTTTTTTCACCAAAATTTTACCATCCATTTCTTCATTTTGATTTTCACTGAACAACAACAATAGTGGTAATAACCAGCACTTTAAGGTTTGTAAAGCACTCTACAAATTTCCTTTTTTTATCCTCATAATAGCCCTGGGAAGTGGGTGCTTTTATTATTATTCCTATTTTACAGATGAAGAAGCCGAGGGTAAAGGAAGTTAAGTGAATTGCTCAGGGTCCTATAGCTAGTAAATATAGGATTTGAACTCACATCTTCCGTCTCCAGACCCATCATCCTATCCATTGCACCACTTAGCTGCCTTTTCATTACCATCTGTAGTGCACAAGCTCGTAGGCCCTGGGAGGTGTAAAATGTTTAGGTTAGAAATAGTTCCTACTCTCATGAAACCATCATGAAATGTATGGTTTAGGAGCTGTAACATATACACACACAGACAAGTCAAAGTAATGATATCACATGAATCCATTAGGGAGTTGTCAAATAAAGTTCTAGGTGAGTTTTGAGGGAGTTTTTTTGTTTTTGTTTTTGTTTTTTACCAGTGGGGAACTGAGGAGGAAAGGACATTTCAATTAGGTTTCTAAGGATGGAGAGGGATTTAACAAAGAGGAGGAGGGAAGGAAGTCTTTTGAAACATTGCGAGGAAAGGTATAAATATCAGAAGAGCATAGATTGTTTTCAGCAGACAGAATAGTCTAGTTTGTCTGGAGCATGAAATGTATGGAGGGAAATTATTTAAAAAGACTGGATAGCACTGATTTTTTTTCATGAAAAAGCTTTCCAATTTTATATAATCAAAACGATCTTTTATTCTGTCCTACACACTGCTGCCAAAGTAATTTTCCTCAAGTGCAAATCTAACTGTATAACTTCCCTACTCAACTAACTCTAATGGGTTCCTGTTGCTTCTAGAATAAAATATGAACTCCTAAATTTAGTTTTAAAGCCCTGCAGAACCTGGCCCTACCTGTCTTTCCAGGCCCACTGGATAGTCTACTTCTTCTTCACTGTGGGATACAGCCGAACTGGTCTTCTTTCTGTTCTTCACTCACAACATTCCATCTGCTGTCTTTGTGCGTTTGTGTTGGTGGTCCCTCATGCCTGGTATGTACTCACCCCTCTGCCTCCCACAATCCTTCTCTTTTAAGTTTCAGCCTAAGTATCATCTGTATGGAGCCATTCCTGAATCCCCAACTGCTAGTCTTCCTTCCCTGATTACCTAATATTTGACATACACACACACACGCATACACACACATACACACATTTGTATTTATTCCATTTATATTTATGCTGTATATATTTTTGCATGTACTTCTCTTCTCCATTAGAATATAAGATCATTGCCAGTCAGGAGCATTTTGTTCTTTCTACGTTTATCTCTGGTACCAAGCGCAGTACCTGACAATAGATATTTTGATAAATACTTGTTGATTATGATTAAGATCATTCCTTTGGCTAAGAATTCACTTTCTAGCCATGCGTGTGAACTATTCCTATTCTAAATATCTTCTAATTTTTTAATAATGTGGCCTTTTATAATAAGATCTAGTATGCACTGTGAAGTTGTGGTTTGTTTGGGGTGTGTGTGTGTGTGTGTGTGTGTGTGTGTGTGTGTGTGTGCTGGATAGTCTATGCCCTTGGTTCTAATTTCTGTCAAACTGTGTTCTGGTTTTCCAAGCAATTCTTGTCAAAATGGAGTCCTTTGTCCATGAATGTGCGTTCTTGGGTAATTTTGTTTATTTCCTTATACGTACACACATGCATGCACGCACACACACGCGCACGCGCACACACACACATACACGGTGTTTTCTACTGATTTTTTTTTGTTTTGTTTTGATTGAGTACCAAATGTTTGGGTCTGCCGTTGCTATACTTCCTTTATCTGTATTTTTCTCACTATTTCCCTTTCAAGAATGGCCCTTTGGGCATTCCAAATGAATTTTGTTTTTGTTTTTTCTGTTTATGCAAAGTACTCTTTATAGAAATTAACTTGTGAAACGTTAAATTTGTAAACTAACATGGATAATGCATTCACTTTAACATATTGGTAAGGCCCAATCATTAATAAAACATTTCTCCACTATTTGTCTTTATAAAGAACATTTTATATTTGTATTTATGTAAATCTTGCATGTATCGTAGTCGATTAGCTCTTTGTTATTTTATAGTTATTTTGGATGAAATTTCTTCTATTATTGTTTCTTCCTGGTTTTTGTTAGTAACATATAGATAGGTTGATGATTTGAGGGGATTTATTTTGGATCCTGATATGATTCTAATGCAAATTACTTGTCCTATTTAGTTTCTTTGCTGATTATCTGGGATATGCATCATGTCATCTACAAGGAGGGATAATTTTATCCTTTCCTTGCCATTGTTTTTGTTTTTAATTTTGTTCTCTTCGTTAGCATTTCTAGTACTATATCAAATAATGGTGTTTTATCCCTTTTGGTGATGGCAAAGCATCTAGTGTTTCTCCCTTGCACGTGATGTTAGCTCTTTCTTTTTAAAAAATGCTTTTGATCATCTTAAGGAAGGGCCTTTCCATTCTTATGCTTTTTAGAGGATTTTTTAAAGCGGCGCAGTGGACAGGAAGACTCATCTTCCTGATTTCAAATCTGGCCTGAGAAATTTACTAGCTGTGTGATCCTGGACAAGTCATTTAACCCTGTTTACCTCAGTTTTCTCATTTGTAAAATGATCTGGAGAAGGAAGTACCTTTGCCAAGAAAACCCCAAATGGGGTCATGCAGAGTTGGGCATGACTAGAATGACCGAGCAACATATTTATGCTTTTTAGAGGATTTTTAATATAAATTAAAGCTGTATTTTATCAAAGGCTTTTTCTACATCTCCTAACACAATCATGTAATTTTTGTTATATTTGTTGTTTATACGATTCCTTATGATTTATGTTTATATGATTCCTTTTCTAGTGTTGAGCCATTCTTGTATAACCAGTGGGAATACAAATTGATGATAGTGAATTATTTTCTGCATGCCTTTCTGTAGTATCCTTGTAATTCTTTTATTTAAAATGTTTGCATCTAAATTCATTAGTGACATGACTATGTAGTTCTTGTTCTCTGCTTTTCTCTCCGTGGTTTCTTTATTAGTACATATATGTCTCATAAAGAATTTGTTAGACTGCTTTGTATCTATTAATGAGAATAATTTTTGAAGCATAGGTATTAATCGTACTCTAAACACATGAGAGGATCCACTTGTAAATACATCTCTTGTGGTGCGCTTTATTTGGGCCAGATGACTTGAACTCCTCTGGGCAGTTAAATGTTTCCTTACTATCTCCTTACTTCCTTGGGTATCAACTGCTTATTAGGCATTTTTGTATTGTTATTTTCAGGCCAAGCATTCTCCCTGGTATAAAAAATAGCAAAGCAAAAGCTGAGCACTTCTGTTTTCTCTTTCTCATTTGTTAAAATCATCCTATCAACCCAAAGTAGCATTTATATCTTTTCTTTGATCCTCCTTTTCACTAATATAGGAAAATGACCAACAAACAATGCTCCCTCTTTGTTACTCTTAGTTTTCTTCAGAAGCCTCACTTCATTCTGAGCTTTAGCATTTCTGATGCTATTCTTACAGGGCCATGATAAGATTTTGTATTCATCTTCTGTTACCTTTCTTTATTTTTATTTTCTATTGTTTAGTCATTTTCAGTTATGTCTTACTCCTCATGACCCCATTTGGGATTTTCTTGGCAAAGATACTGGAGTGGTCTGCCATGTCCTTCTCCAGCTCATTTTACAGATGAGGAAACTGAAGCAAACAGGGTTCAGTGACTTGACCAGGGTCACACAGCTAATAAATAGCTAGGGCCAGGTTTGAACTCAGGAAGATGACTCTTCCTGACTCCATACCTGGTACTCTATTTGCTGAGCCATGTATCATTAAAAAAATCTAAGTTGGTGAGCTCCTAGCATCTAAGACTGTCTCTTTAACCTATATTTTCTGCTCAATGAAATTGTTTCTTTTTGTGTCTTTAGAATTCCTGTCCCTCTATAGGGGATTGTCTTCCCCTATAGAATGTTAGAGTATATGTAGTCTTCTGCTCATCCTTTCCCTGAGCACTCTGAAATCTTCTCTCCCTATGAGGAAGTGTGTGTCAGATAATGCCTAACTTTCTTTTTTCGATTACAAAACCCCAAGATTCTCATTATTTCTACCATGAATTTTTAACCCTTGATAAGAGTCAGATCATGAAGAGAATTTTGATTTGCTCACTCTTCTATATTTTGAAGGATGAACTTATTTTTAAGAACTTATTAATGACTCTGCTTTTGGCAGAGAGAACTCTATCAAGTGTCTAGATCATTGAAGTCTCTATCACTACTGTTTCATGCCTTTGTGCTGGGTTTGTGTTTTATTTCTAAACTTCTTGTCTATTTCTTTTTTTCTCTGTCCAGGTAGCCTATAATAATCATTTGTGTTTTTGCCTCTATGGATTTATATTCAAATGTTTGCCACCAGTTCTTCTCCTCACCTTTCTTTCCTGAATTTCCTCATATTTTCATAACATATAATGCTATTTAGCTTTCCATTTTATGTATCCTGTTTCTATTACATAAAGTATACCTTTCTAGATCTGTAATCCAGTTATAGATCTTATCTCACCACAGAGCATCCAATGTTTTATGAAATCAAATGTTCCTGCTTTTTGTAATCACTTTGATTGTTATGTGTACTTTGTGCATTTGTGTGCAGACATCTGAGATCATGGACTCTATGGCTGGCTCTTTTCCTCTATTTTTGTCTCCTGTACAATTCTGTATTCCTCTCCTATTATTTTTCTTTGTGCATTATATCTGGTCTTAATGGCATCTAGCTTGGTGGATATACATGAGCAGTTTTCTCTCTCCTTCCTTTGTGAGTTTAAAGCCTTTTAAATAATTGCTAACATTTATATGGTGCTTTAAGGTTTGCATAGTACTTGAAATATATTATTTCATTTGAATCTCCCAAACAACTCTGTGAGGTAAGTACTATTATTATGTCCCTTTTCACAAATGTTCAAAGTGAAGCTGAGGGAGATTTAGTAAGTTGCTCCAAGTCACACAAGGCTGCTTAACAGTCAGAGGTCGAATTTGAACTCAAGTTCTTCCTGACACAATCCAGCACTCAATTGTGCTACCTGGCTGCTTGCCTGATTTCAATTAGATGTGTACAATTCCAGGCAAATGTATTCTTATTAGCCTTTTTAGGGGCATTCTAGTTCTAGTAAATAGACTGTCATTTCCAGATTTTATGTTACAGTCCAGGAATTGAAATTCTATTCTCAGCATCTTCTTAACAAGCTGTTCACTTCCCAGTAGATAATAACAAGAACAGAGAGAGGAGGACATAAACGAATATAAATTGATGGTCATGCATCAGAGGCTATATAGGGTTTCTAGTTGTGGAATAGTTGTGAAGCAGCAATGAGGGTCAAAGAGTATGCCAACCTCTGTTTCCTGACCCTGAGATTCAGGGGTAGGAGGGTAAGAGTGGAGACTAGGGAAGTTCCATCAGAGAAAACTTTGCTGAACGTTATCTAAACTTTGTCACCATGCCTCAGATGCCGTTTTCTTTGTCCATACAGTTCCCTTCTGTAATTGGTAAGCTCTTCCTCAAACCTCCATTTTGAGGAAGTGCTCACACAAGATACCACCTTTACCATCATGTACCGTATCCCACCCCATTTTAGCTTCCTTTTATGTGTTACAGTCTTCTATTAGGATGTCCATCAATTAGGATGCCTGCCAATTAGGGAATGGCTGAACAATTTGTGGTATGTGATTGGAATTGGAATGGTATTGTGATGGAATACTATGGTGCCATAAGAAAAGATGAGCTCAGTGTTCTTAGAAAAGCGTGGATAGACTTGCATGAAATCATGAAGAGTGAAATGAGAAGAACCAAAAGAACTTTGTATATAGTAACAGCAACATTGTTTTAAGAATGACTTTAAGCAAATTAGTCATTTTGTCTATTATCAGTATCCCTGTTAACTACAAAGGACATATGAAAGAAGATGCTATCTGGATCCAGAGAAAGAACTGATAAATAGAAGTATGTATTGAATGATTTTACATGTGTGTGTGTGTGTGTGTATTATATATAATATATATGGATATGTATACACATACATATTTATGTCTAGTGGTAGTCATCTATAGGGCAGGGGGAGGAGAGAGGGAAGAAAAAAGGGAAAAAGCAATTTGCATGATAACTTTATTATATATTTAAAAGGAATAGCAAATTGTTGTAATGGCAAGCAAAGTGGGACTTTTTGCTGTTTTTTTTTCTTTTGGAGTGCTTCTCAGCACTAAGGCAATCAGGTGCCCTTGATTGAATCTTGCCTTTATTTGAATCAGGAGTCTTTGATTGAATCAAGAGTCCTTGATTGGAAATAGTACATATACCCTGAGGTTAGCATTTTGCTTTGGGGCTCACCCATTGGAAGAGCGTTCCTGTGATCTGGCCAGATGAAACTCTGGGTAGCCATTAAGGAGCTCCTCTGGCTTTGAAAACCCAGATGTTGGTGCTTCTCTCTCTGGTAACTGTATGCATTGCCTATAGTCACACAGTTAAAAGCCTGTTTGTTGATTTGTGTTATTTTTTCTGTTTGTAGTTTCTGTTTGTATTTGCTCTGAAGTTCAGGGTACTGACTTTTCCCCCTGAACTAAGTGAATGATATATGTATGTTTAATTAAAGTAAGATTGTTAACCCCTGAAACACCTATCTTTCCTTAGTAAAGCAGGTGAAAGAACTTGCACTAGCAGCCCTCCTAGGTATGCCAGTGTGGTTGCTGTTACAGTTGTACATAATAGATTTATTGTTTCATGTGCAATCTTCTTTTTTTCTATTCTTTATGGAAATGCTTGTTGTATTCCATAAATTAAAAAAAAGCAAATTTATAGGAATAAAAGTCATTCCCCAATTGAGAAATGGTTGAAGGATATGAACAAGCAGTTTTCAGAGGAAGAAATTAAAGATATCTATAGGCATATGAAAAAATGTTCTAAATCACTATTGTTTAGAGAAATGCAATTCAAAACAACTCTTAAGTACCACATCTCTCCTGTCAGATTGGCTAACATGACAAAACAGGAAAATGATAAATGCTGGAGAGGATGTGGGAAAATTGGAAAATTAATACATTGTCGGTGGAGTTGTGAACAGATCCAGCCATTTTGGAGAGCAATTTGGAACTATGCCTAAAGGGCTATAAAAATGTGCATACCCTTTGATCCAGCAATACCCCTCATAATGCTACATCCCAAGGAGATCACACAAGTGGGAAAGGGACCTGTATGTACAAAAATATTTATAGCTGCTCTTTTTGTGGTGGCAAAGAATTGGAAATCAAGGGGATTGCCCATCAATTGGGGAATGGCTGAACAAGTTGTGGTATATGAATGTAATGGAATACTATTGTGCTATAAGAAATGGGGAAGATATGGACTTCATAATAACCTGGAAAGACCTACATGATCTGATGCTGAGTGAGAGGAGCAGAACCAAGAGAACATTATATACAACCACAGATATATTGATTCTGCGATGACTAACTTTGATAGACTTGCCTTTCCTCAGCGATACAAGGCTCAAAGACAACTCCAAAGGACTCATGATGGAAAACGCTAGCTACATCCAGAGAAAGAACTGTGGAATCTGAATGCAGATTGAGGCAAACTATTTGCTCTTTCTTTTTTTGGGGGGGGGGGTTGTTTCTTCTCTCTCATGATTCATTCCATTGGTCATAAATCTTTGCAACCTAACTATTGTGTAAATAAGTTTAATGTGAAGGTTTATGTAGAATCTATGTCGGACTGCATGCCATCTTGGGGGGAGGGAGGAGGGGAGCGAAGGGAAGAAAATTTGAAACTCAAGAACATGTAAAACTTAGTATTGTAAACTAAAAATAAAAAAATCTAATGAAAAAATAAAATAAAATGAATAAAAATTTTAAAAAACAAATAAAGAACGAAAAAAAGAAAAGAATGTAAGGTCTTTGAAGATAGGGACTATCACACTATTTGCTTTTATTGGTGTCCCCAGAACCAAGCAGAGGGCCTGGCCATATGGTTAGCATTTAATAGGTGTTTGTTGACTTGACTTGATTAAAGGAGGTTGTAGGAACTGAAGTGTTCTTAATAGAGAGGAAGGAATGAAGGGGAAGGAAAAGCAGGAGCTGAAATGGGCTAGGAGTTGGGTAAACCAGAAAGGAGTGGAAGAAGAATATTTAGAACATGGATGACCATTTAAAAGGAAGTAGTACTTGCAATTAAGGCAAGGAAACTCAATGACACAGATTGAAAAACCATTACAGTAGGAGATAGATTGTGGAGGCATGCTCTATAAGCAAAACACCTTTCTTTCTGTAGAGTCTCCTTCCAGAGAAGTCACATAGTTTCTAACTGTGTACCAGGACCACAGTTAAGCTATTAAAGTCTTGGAGGGGGCAATTCCTGGCCTTTCCATGTGGGAATTCTCAGAGTTCTTCCTTATAGTGTTTTCCATATAAGCATGTAACCAAATGATACATGAAGAAAATGTCTTGTTCTGGAATGTCATTTTACTAACCTTAGTGTTTTTAATCAACCAAGGGCTTAGAAGAGGCCTTGCCATGTCTTGACACTTTACCAGCTTCCTGCTAGAGCATCACCTTAGAGATCACTACATTTTAAAAGGGCCAAACAATTATCAAACAAAAAGAAGAGAGGAGGAGAACTCTTTACAAAACGATTTGTGACTGAGAAGTCCCATTATTGTGATTCAGAAGAAGTTCCTTAATTGTTGATAGTCGCATAGATAGGTCAAGAAAAGTGTCTCATGTGCCTGTCATGTGAACTATGTTGCCAACAAGTGTTCAGGAAATACAATGTGTTATTGTTCTTTTTTGGTTCCATTTCACTGAACAAATAAAACAGCGGAGGGATAGGAGTGCCAATGGACTTTCCATCTAGATTTGTGTTTTATTTGGTAGCTGAAACTTCAGGGCTAGGAAATTGTGCATTGTTATAAGACCCCATTCCCTGTGATGGGATCTACATCAGTGTCCATTTGGCCAAAAGAGAAATCCTTGTCTGTCTATCCTTATGGAAAAAAAAGTCTCAATTGCCCCTCTCCACTTCACACAAACCTGTGTTGCCCAATTGGCCAATGTGAGTGTTAAATTCCTCTTACCTCACATTGTGTAAATATAAAGTACATTGGATGCCCTAATTATTCTCTATTCACCACTTCCCTGATGTACTTAACCTGTGGCTTATATATAATTGAGCAACAGTAGAAATCCATTGTAATTCTCTGGTGCTAGGGGATAAGGAACTACTTCATAGGCTTACAGGAACTAGAAGAGATTAAATGCAGCAAGATTCTATTATATGCCACAGATTTGATTTTTTTAATAGGTCAAATTGGGACCACTACATACATATATATATAGTGATTTATAACATCTCTCTCATTGTAAAACCTCCTCCCCCAAATCAAACCCCTTTCCACTTCTAGATGACATCCAGTTTAAAGAGAAAGCCAGAAAGCTAGAATACAACCTGGTCTACAATCAGGCTAGAAACCTGTTCACTTAGAAAACTCATCTCATTCCAGTTGTTCCTTATTGTTATATTTAATGTGTTTCTATGCATTAGCAAAATGGTTTTATTTTGTGTAAATCAAAAGACTTGAATCTGTCCAAAGTTTTATACAAATTTCTACTCTAAATTAAACTAGATATGAAAGACTTTGCTTCCAATAAAGGCTTTACTTAACAAGTCGACAAGTGAAATGTTGATTAAGCTCCTACTATGTGCTAGGCATAGCTGCTAAAAACTGGAGATACAAAAACCAAAACAGGCCTTGCTTTCAGAAAGTCTAATGAGGGTGACACATAAGTGACTGTTCAAATAAGATAGATACAGGATAAATTGGGGATACTCTCAGGGAGGGCACTAAGATTAAGGGGGTCGAAGAAAGGCTTCTTGCAGAAGGAGGAATTTTAGCTGACAGTTGAAGGAAGTCAGGGATGTTACATATAACATAGTGAATATTTTAATAGCAGGTAAAATGAAGTTAAATGAAGCCTACTCTTTTACACAGTAACACTGAGATTTTTAAATAATGGAGATTATAAAACAAAAAAAAATCTAGGTTTTGTTGGCTGCATAAATGATGCATTTAACCATTTTGGGGGGGCATGTGAACTTATACTGCTTTTAAAAGCTTGTTAATATTGCTTAAGGCAGTTTTTAAAAAGGCAAGTCATTTGCACTTTTTTTGGTTTTTATTCCTTTTTTTTTGTTTGTTTGTTTTTGTTGCTTAAATTTTCCCCTTATTCCCTGTTCTTCTCCCTCCCTGGGAGCCATCCCTTATAACAAAGATACATACATAGATACATACATATGTATGTGTATGTATATATACATATATACACATACATACATACATACATATAGATATCTCTTCTTGCCAGGCATAATGGTACAAGCCTATAATCTCTGCTACTGGTAGATGATAAAGTTAAGAGATCCATTGAACTCGGGTGTTCTGAACTTAAGCAGGGCTAAACTGATGGGGTGTCCACATTAAGTGCTAAATTCAGCACCAATATGAAGATCCTCTTGGTACAGAGGGCCATCAGATTGCCTTTGGAAGAACAAACTGGCACAGCTTGTAAGAACAGAGCAGATCAAAGCTTCTATGCTGGTTAGCGTTGTAATTGACTCACGAGTGGCTACTACACTTCTAATCTTGGTGAGACATAGGGAGAGCTGGTCAATTAATCAGTCAATGAAACTCCTACTGTTCTTTTTTGTTTTTAAATCAATGGTAACAGTGAGTTTTATGTTGTGTGATTTTCCTATTCCATGATAACAGGGAAGGATACCTATGCATTCAGTGAGATGCAGGAAGCTCAGTAGAAAAACAAACAAAAATTTCTCCAATGAATGATGATTACACACCTTATGTTTTACAGTAATAAACGACTCGTTGCTTTAGTGCCGATGCCAAATGACACACCATTCCACACCCGCCGGGCCTACACCAGTGAGGATGAAGCCTGGAAATCGTACCTTGAAAATCCCCTAACTGCTGCAACCAAGGCGATGATGAGTATCAATGGAGATGAGGACAGTGCTGCTGCTTTGGGCTTACTGTATGATTATTACAAGGTAGATGACTTATTCCTCACTGCCCAATTTATTTCCAGTTTTTTTTTTTTGGTTTTTTTTTTCCTACAATAATGATTCCACTCACCTTTTCTGTCCTGCTTCCTTGAGTACCCATTACTCTGGGCTTAACTTCACTTCTTAAGCTGTAAGCTCTTTCCTTTCTTTTCTTTTCTTTTCTTTCTTTTCTTTTCTTTTCTTTCTTTCTTTCTTTTCTTTCTTTCTTTCTTTCTTTCTTCCTTCCTCCTCCTCCTCTTCCTTCTTCTTCTTCTTCTTCTTCTCTCTCTCTCTCTCTCTCTCTCTCTCTCTCTCTCTCTCCCTTTCTTTCTTCCTTTCTTTCCAATTGGGGTTACAATGACTTGCACAGGGTCATGCAACTAGTAAATGTCTAAGGCCGGATTTGAACTCAGGTTCTCCTGATTCCAGGGCTGGTGCTCTATCCATTGTGCCATCTAGCTGCCCTCCTAAGCTCTATTTTCAGGGTTTTGGCACATTGCCCAACTCTAATTTTGCATAATTTCGATGTACATGGGAAGCATGCTTATGGTGGAAAAAAGTAAAGGTTCTGGAGACAGAGAACCCAACCTTTGATATTTATTATCTATTTGACTTTGGGAACCGCCCTTAACTTCCTTGGGATTCAGTTTCTCCCTTTAAAAAAAAAAGAAATGCTTAGACAGCTCTAGGTCCGTGGTTCTATGATCTTTTTATTCATTTTAGAAAGCTCTCAAAATAAAGATGTAATTAATTTTTAATTAAAAAAATTACTTCTCATGATTATGCCATACAGCACTTTTAGGAGAGAAGGAGGGTGTGTTATAAAGTCAAATAAGCAAGGATAAATTGTATAAACCACAAAAGAAACATCTGACACAGTTATAGAATCCTAGAGCTGGAAGTTACCATGAGAGACCTTTTAGCCCAAATCCTGCATTTTACAAATGAGGCCCAGAGGAGTGAAGCAACTGGCTATTTCTTATAGACAGGAGAAGTAGTAACAAATCAAAACACATTTACTGGGGTACAAGGAAGAGAACTGCCTGGTAGGAGACATCCTACAGGCATTGCTGGAAGAAACTTTGGTTTGATCCTGGGATCTGTATAAGTAGAATGTAACTGGTGCTACATTGTTAGTTTGGCTGGATGTATTCACTTAAAAAAAATAACATGGCTAATTATGTTCTGGTCCCATCATAGAATTAAGATGCTCTTTAGAGACCAGAAGAACCAGCTACTTGAGCCCTAGGCAATATTGCCAAATAGACAAATTTTATTTGGGATACCTTCTAACCCAACTGTTTCCCCAACCCACATCAATAACACTCATATTGCCCTCTGCATGGCCAATGGTTGCCACAGCAATATCTTATCCAAACCTGCTGTGCAACCCATGTTCCAAAATGATACTGACTTTCCTTCTCTCCTCACTCTGCAAATTTTCTTTTCCTTCCCAGGGGCTGAGCTCAGTGATATGTTACAGGGAAATAAGTTCAACAAAGGTGTGGAATATAGTTTATGGTCCCATTGTAAAATTGGATTTTAGAAGAGTTCACACATCCACCACCACCTCCCCCCCCCCAAAAAAAGCCCAGGGGAGACATTTTTGAACAAAGCATCTTTTGGTGCCCCTTTCATGCTACAGTTTTCCCCCTACTCCACCAAAGGAATTGAGGTCAATATCTTTCCATCTTACTATGAAAAATTTATAATAGACTGTTTGTATAGCTAGTCAGGAATTTGTTATAAATGTATCAAAGTTATAAATAGAATTTAATACAAAATGCTCTTATAGATTGTAGGTTATACTTTCTGAAAAAAGTTATTTCTTCTATATTGAACAGATACTATTTGGGAACATTCCTGAAATATAAAGATGATTTGGGGTGTGGTCTTTTTTCTTTCTGTTGAATGAAGGGGCTGAAGAAAGAAAAATTACAATACTTTAACCAGTCTTAGTGCAGAAGCACAGTTGATAGCAGTTTAGCCTGCTTTTTCTGTCAGACTGTTTATTGTTATCTGGAGCTTTGTAGAAACTAAGGAGACATGTATAACCTATATCAGATTACATGCCATTTTGGGGAGGGGAGAGGGTAAGGAGGGATAAAAAAGTTTGGAACTCAAAATCTTTTAAAAGAGTGTTGAAAACTTTTTTCCATGTAATTGGAAAAAATACTGTTAATATCGCAAAAAAAGAACCTAAGTAGAATACAATTCACATATGTATTTTATACTAAAGTATAATCTTCTCAGTAGTTTTTTTCCACCTTCTCCTGTATTCCTCATTGACTATTCCTCTTCCTTCTCCATTTTTTTCATCCTCTATTTTTCTCTCCTCTTCTTTTTCTACCTCTTTCTCTTTTCTTTTCCTTCTCCTTCTTCTTATTCTCTTTCTCCTCCTTCACCACCACCTCTTCCTCTTTCCCTTTATGAAAACTGTTAACTCCAGCATCATTCACCTCTTCTTCATCAATAGATCCTCAAACCTTCTTGGCCCTTCTGCAGCATTTGGCAGTGTGAAACTACCTTCTTCAGTCTTCTCTGTGATTCTATTCCCTGAGGATCTCACAACTAAAGGAATCCCATGTACAATCCTGTCTAACCCACTCCTGAACTAGAATCCCTTCTATAATATTCCTGACATATGGTTATCTAACTTTTGCTTGAATAACTTTAGTGAGAATAAATTCCAAGATTGCCCATTTCTGTTTTGGATAACTCTGTTTTCCTTATAATAAACCTAAATCTGACTCTTGGAAAATTCCACCCATTGATACTAGTTCCAGAACATGGCTAATCCCTCTTCTACATGACATTCAAAGATAACTATCATAACCCCCTGAAGTTTTCTCTTTTCTGGGCTAAACATCCCTAGGTCAAGTCTAGTCAATGTATTTATTTAGTGCCTATTACATTTGAGGGGCTAAGCATACAAATAGAAAAATGGTGCCTGGCCTTATGGAACTTACATTGTATTGACATAATATATATTATATTATGTTATATAGATATAACATGTAAACTGATAACCTAATACATAATAACTCAAGGAGAGAGAGAATGCTAGCAAGAATGGAGATCCAGAAAGACTTCCCATAGGAGATGGTGCCAAAGGGTGCCAAATTTTGAAGAAAGCAGTATGAGAAAAGGGGTATTGCACTCCATCCATTGGAAGACCACCTGTACAAAGGCACCAAGGTGAGAAAGAATAGCAGATGTAGCAATTAAAAAAATTATCTCATTTACGGCTCATAATAAACTCGTGAGGTTGATTCTCCAGGTATTATCATAATCTCTTTTCTGTAGGTGAAGAAATTGAGGCTCAGATAATTTGAATGACAGTCATTTCAGAGACAGGATTCAAGTCCAGGTCTTTTTTTTAAGGTTTTATTAATATCTTTGTTTTTATATGACCTAGATTTTCCCCTGTATCATTTCTACCTCCATCCCAAAAGCCATGACTTATAATCAAGAATTAAAAAAAAGAATAATGAAAGATATAAAAAAAGATTCAGCAAAACCAATCCAATACATTGAAAAAAATCCGACATTAAATCTAACACTGGTGGGAACCTCTTTTCCTACTACTTTTCTTTGCATGTAAAGGAATGGTAGGAGATAGCATCTTACATAAATTCTTTTGGGCTAAACTTGTGCTTTGTCATTCTGCAACATTCACTTTTTTATTATTTTGTGATTATTCTTTCCAGTTACATTGTTGCAGTCATTGTATATATTATTTGCTGGCTCTGCTTCCCTTTTTACCAATTAATACATGTCTGTGTGCATTGATTTTGTTTGTGCAAAAACTTTCCAATTTCATGTAATCAAATTTATCTTTTATCTTTTGTAATTACTTCTATCTTTTCTTTGGTTAAGAATTCATCTCTAACCCATAGCTGTGAAAATGTATGACTTGTTTCTCTGATAGTGCACGCACATGCACGTGTGTGTGTGTGTGTGTGTGTGTGTGTGTGTGTGTGTGTGTATGTGTGTGTGTGTGGGATGATCATCTCTAAAATTCAGGATGCATGTACCCACTTTTAAATTTATTTTGGAATATGATGTAAGTTATTGGTCTAAGCCAGGGATGGGGATCCAGCAGCCTCAAGGCGACATGTGGCCTTCTAGGTCCTCAAGTGCAGCCTTTTGACTGAATCTAAACTTCATAGAACAAATGCCCTTAATAAAAAGATTTGTTCTATAAAACTTGGAGTCAGTCACAAGGCTACATAAAGGACTTAAAAGGCCACATGTGGCCTTAAGGGTGCAGGTTCCTTACCCCTAGTCTAAGCCTTATTTTTGCCAGACAGCTTTCCAGTTTTCCCAGAAGACCAAATGGGGAGCTCTTTCCTAAGTAATTTATGTTTTTGGAATTACTGAACACTAGGTTATTTCGTTTTATTATTTCTCATCCTCCCTTATCTGGTATGTCCCATTGATCTACTTTTCTCTTTTTAAATTGATACCAAATGGTTTCAAGTCTTGTTAACTCCTAAGTACAGCACCCTTTCCAATGTGCCAGGAACAGTAAATAGGACAATTGGGTTATAACACAGAATGCACAAAGGAGAATACTATGAGATATGTCCAGAGAGGAAGGCTGAAGCCATATTGTGAATCTTTAAATGACAAATGGAGGAGTTTGTATTTTATTCTAGAGTCAGTGGGGAGTCACTGAAGCAAAAGAGTGACATGTCAGACCTATGAATTAGGCAGATGTATGGTGGATGGATTTATTAAGAGAGACCGATTAGGAGGCTATTGCAGTAAGTTCAAGTGAGAGGAGATGAGAGATGGATGTAGGTATAGAATCAACAAGATTTTGACAATTTGGTGATTGATTATTCTTTTAACCTCTCATGTTCCTTGGTCTATATTACTGGGACCATCTGCCACTTCAATGACAGCTACTTCAATTATTGTTTCATGCCGATGGACCCTCGAGGATATAACCAGCTTTACTATCTTACCTAATCCCCTGTCCCACATTTCCAGCCTCCTACTGGATATCTCTATCTGGATATTGGTATATTAATGTCAACACCTCCTGAACAGAACTCATCATCTTTTCCCCCTAAATCTGAACCATCCCAATTTCCTTATTTCTCTTTGCTTTTAATTTTCCCTTTTAATCCTTCCTTCAGGATCTGGAAGTCTGTCGTGCTTGTGGCTGTTCTCTCTTCCATGTTGTCTTCCTCCTTAATCCTCATCTTCTTCTTATCCCTATTGATTTGTCTATTGAGTTCAGTATACTTCTACACCAAACTCTGTGCATGTGTTCAATCTTCCTTTCTCCACTTTTGAGAAGAATGAAGCTCATCTGGTGCCCACTCCCCCCAACCCCTTTCCTTCATTGTTGTATACTCTTCTTCTCATTCGCCTCAGTTATAAGAAATGGCAGAGACTACCCCCTACCTTTTGTCCTAAAGATACCACTGTCCTACTACTCAGACGATCCTATCTGTACATGTTACTTAGAAGCTAGGAAAATATAGCCTAGAGAAAAGAAGTTGTGACGATTGTATCTTAGTTTTTGAAGGGGTGTGGAAGAGAGATTAAACTCGTTTTGCTCGGCCGCCAAGGCTGAACTAGAGCAATGCGTAGAAACTGCAAAAAGACAAATTTAGGCTTATGGTAAGGAAAAATTTCCCAACAATTAGAATGAATGAGTGAAATAGGGGGCAGAGTCCCATTAAATTCTGCCCTTACCAGACTTCATCTGCAGTATTGTGTTTAATTGTGGGTATATAACTTGAATATACAGATATTCACAAAGTTGTGTTGGTAAATGTTTAACAAGCAGCTCTCTGAATAAAATATATATAAACACACTTTTAAATTGAATCTGCATTATTAACATTTTCTCCATCTTGTTCTTAAGTCTAGACAGTCAACAAAACAATGAATCAAGCCCTGATTTGTAACACTTGCCAACTTCTGAGATGTAAATGATGACATTGAAAGTTTAACAATCAGCTCTTGAAAACCACTTTGATCTAGCTCCAGCACACCTTTGTTTATATAGCATAGTTTGAAAAGGACATTAATGAGCTGGAAGGTGTGCAGAGGGCAAAAAGAAAGAATGGTGAAAGGCTTTGAATCCATGTCTTATGAGGATCAGTTGGAGGAGCTGGGTATGTTTACCCCAGAGAAGAGAAGTTTCAGAGTGGACATGATAATTATCTAAGTACAATATTTGAAGGGCTGTCCTGTGGAGGAAAGAGAACAATTTAGGCTTTACATCAGGAAAAACTTACTTGTATTTAGAGCTATCTAAACGTAGAATGGAATGCCTGGAGAGGTGGTGAACTCTCCTTTCCTGGAGGCGGGACAATCACTTGTCAAGTGTGTTATGGAGGGGATTCCTTTTGTTTATAGATTGGACTAGATGGACTTAGGGGTCCCTTCCAACTATTAAATTCTGAGATTTATTGATTCTTTGAAGTCATTTAATCTCTCTGAACCTCAGTTTCTTTATCTGTAAATGAAGGGGTTAGACCAGATGACCTCTATTATGTTTATTTTCTAGTTCTAAATCCTACGAATAAACTAAAAAGAGAACTTTGGCCTCTGCATTTTCAAAGCAGGAACATTCTTATTATACTTCTGATTGCATAGTTAAAGAGAATGTGCAACTTAATTATGTCTGAAAAAAAATGTGTGTATCTGTGTATGTTCAGTCATTTTTCAATTGTGTCCTACTCTTCATAGCCCCATTTGGGGTTTTCTTGGGAAAGATGCTGGAATGGTTTGCCATTTCTTTCTGCAACTCATTTTACAGACGAGGGAACTGAGGCAGACAGAGTTTAGTGACTTGCCCAGGGTTATACAGCCAAGCCCAGTTCTCTACTGTGTCACCTAGCTGCCCCTGAAAAAAGAAATGATTCCTCAGAGTGATGATTTGAGAATAGTGTTAAGGAAGGACATCAATTCATCCTATCTTGAGTTTTTGCCAGGAAAAAGAACAGCTTGTTTATCTAAAATGGAAATAATCATAAAACTCATAACTTTCCATTCAGACAGAGACAATAAATCCTTACAAGACACAGGAGCACATTATGTACCAGCTTAATAAATTTCCACATATTAATTCACTATAATGTATTTTGCTTTTTTTGTTAGCATTGACTTTTATACATTCTTTTCTCTCTAATTATTCACTTGAAAAGCTATTTTTGGTTTCTTTAAAATTCAAGGAAAAAACTGTATATTATTAATTTATTTTTAAATTAATTTTTTCAATCAGTAGAAATGTTCTTCCTTCTGCTTTCCCCTACTCCCAATTGAGAAATAAAGAAAAACAAAATCCTGTTACAAACATATGTAGTCAAGCAAAACAAATTTTTACACAGGCATCGTCCTAAAAAAAAGTCACTTTTTGCACTCTGAGTGAGTTCTTAACCTCTCTATCAGGAGGTGAGTAGCATGTTTCATCTGAGTTCTCTGGAGTCATGGTTGTTCACACTAATCAGAGTTTCTAAGTCTTTTGAAATAATTTGACTTCACAATATTATTGCCATTGTTTCAATTATTCTTCTGGTTCTTCTCACTGGATTCTGCATAAGTTCAAAGAAGTCTTCCCAAGTTTCTCTGAAACCATCCCCCTCATCATTTCTTATAGCACAATAGTTTTCCATCACATTTATATACCATAATTTATTCAGCCATTCCCCAATTTGATGGACACTCCTCCCACCTAGATTCCAATTCTTTGTCACCTCAAAAAGAGTTCTAAATATTTTTATACATTCTTAGAGTGTCTTTTGCTTAGGCTTAGTCCCTCTCTTAATCTACCCTTTCTCTCTCCTCTCCCCCCCCTTTTCCTCTTTCCCTTCCCCTCCTTTTCCTCTCTCCCCTTTTCCTTATGTTTCCCTGTTGAATAAAATGGATTTCTGTGCCCAATTCTGTGTGTGTGTTCTTAAGTAGTTCAGATGAAGTTCAAGTGTCTGCTGCTTCTTCAACCCTTTACTTCTTGTTTGTATAGACCTTTACTTGTCTACTTCAATTACGTGAAATAATTTTCCCTAGCCTTCTTTTTCCTTCCTCCCTCCTTAGTATATTTCTCTTCCCCCCTTTCTGCATTCTTTTTAAAAAAAAAAGATAATCAAGATATAACAACTTCTTTCTAATTAGATTTCTTCTATGACCTCTAGTGATTATAGCGTTGTATCATCTCATATTAGAACATAAGTAGTTTATCCTGGTTTATTCTCTTATGATTGTTCTTTCCTATGTTTCTCTAGACTCCTATGTTGAACTTCAAAGTTTCTACTTAGCTCTGGTCTTTGTATCAGGAATGTTGGAAATTTTTAACTTTTATACTTACAACCAGATTTGTTTTATTCTTCACTGATCCAGCTGTTCCTCAAGGAAGGAAAAGAAATTGCCACATATTAAATACAAAAGGTTGAGCATGGATCAGATGATTTATAGCTGGAAAGAACCTTGGAGGTTACCTACTATAAGTCATTTTACAGATGAGGAAACTGATGACCAGAATGAAGAAGTAATTTGCCTAAGGTCACAGAATGAGAGAATTTAAGAGTTGGCAAGGTCAGAGGCCATTTAATATAACTCAAACCTGAAAAATAATCTTTTTCTTACAATTGACTCCAAAATCAATTCTCTATCCATCACACCACAAAATCTTGTAAGATAAGAGATTAGTGTATATTTAATATTAAAAATATACTCATCTAGTATTAAAAATATTTAACAATAGTAAAATAACATATCTTTAATATTAAGAGTAACAATATTTATGCTCAATATAAAACACATTAATATAATCATTATAAAATATTATTAAAAATTAAAAGCCAAATTTCAACAAAAAACTTTTTTTTTGCTTCGCGCTAGCCTTATGATTCTATTAGTATAGGAAACTCCCAATGAGGAAACTTCATCTACTAATGCATGTAGGCTACATATCTGCAATTTATAACCTTAGAGTGTTGCCTGGGGGCTCTGGGAGAGGTTAAATGCCCAGGGTGATACAAATTATAGGTGGGACTTGGACCCTAGACTTCCTTCTCCAGGGCTAGGTCAGCTCTCCAAAGGAAATGACTAGTTACTATATTTAAAGATCCTGCTTTGAGGAAAGACTTTTAAAAGAATAAATACTCAACACAGTAATTGTACCTTATCCATTAACCTTTAACTTTCCTGCTTGTTTGCATTTTAATCCTCATATTTATCTTTTTTTGTTTCTTTTTCCTTTTTTTTTTTTTTTGAGGCAATTGGGATTAAGTGACTTGCCCAGAGTCACACAGGTATTAAGTGACCGAGGCTGGATTTGAACTCAGGTCTTCCTGACTTTATCTACTTTATCCATTGTGCCACCTAGCTGCCCCCATATTTCTCTTAATTAGAATAATTCTTTATGTCCATTGTCTCCCTGAGATTGTACATAACTCTGGGCCTCAGACTGAATTGGTTTTCACCCTCCCACTGCCTCCTGCTCTTCTGTTGGCTAGGACTTTCTCCCTGTTCAAGTTAATCAGAGAGAAAGAGATAGTTTTTCTTTCCAGTGTGCTCTCAGCCAGGTAAAAAGTTTTCTGTTTCGTTTCCATGAGACAGAAGAAGAAAAAGAGATGTAAAGCATCATTCTCCTTCTTTTTCTACATCGTTTTCATTGAAGCCTTTTTCGTTCTTTTAAATATGTCATTTCAATAGAGCTGTCCCTCTTTCATTCCCTCTCCCTACTGAGAACTGTTCCTTGAAATACCAGCCTGCAACATTCTGTCTCTACAGTCTCCCATCCCCTATCACCCAACTAACCAACCAATCAATAAACATTTATTAAGTGCCTACTATGTGCCAAGTGCCAGAGATCCAAGTACAAAGAATGAAACAGCTGTCTCTTCTCACAATGAGCTTATATTCTAATGTGGGCCACAACAAGTATATATATATATATAAATAGTTAAATAGAAAGTAGTTTGGGAAGGAGGGAGGGCACTAGGATTTGATTGATCAGGAGAGGTTTCATGTAGAAAAGGAGGGATGTGTGTATTTCAAATTTTGTTGTCCAAAACAAAGATTGTTCATTGAAATTAATCTACATCACTCCACTTCTGCTCACGGCCCCTCTGTCCCTTTGACTAGATCCTATAACCAGAAGATTTTTTTTTCCTTTGACTAGATCCAATAATCAGAAGGATTTTTTTCCTCCTTGTATAAACTTTTTTTTTCTACCTCTTTGGATGAACTTAATCTCATTTCCCCTGCTTAGTCTCTATAGAAACAGGATAATAGAGTCATTGAATATTAGAGTTAGTAGAGACATAGGATATCATCTGGTTCACTGTCTATCTCTCCAACCCCTGTCCCCAATCTACAGATAGGAAAATTGGATCTATAGAGGTTAAGGAACTTGCCTGAGATCACACAGCCAGTTCATGAACCAGTTAGTAAAAGCTGGCAGTTCCTGATTCATAGTCCAGCCTTTCTATCGCATTTTGTTGAATTTCTTTAGCTTGAGTCTACATGACCTGTTAATTTGATGCTTATGTATTTCTGATATGGTTTCTCCTAGTAATGGGCTTTAGCATTGCTCTAGGATATCCAGAAGATTGCCTAAGGGAACAAAACATTTTGAACAGAAATGTTTGGGACTGTTCAAAGTTTACCTTCTTAGGCCCAAGTTTCTTCATCTATAAAATGAATGGGGGTTGGACAATATTATTTTATATAATATATATGTGTGTGTATACACATACACACATATACATATATATCTATATATATGTATGTATATATACACATATACACATACATATATAAATACAAACACATTTTAAATATATACACATTTTATAAATTTGATGTATGTACATATATTAATTTTTATATGTATATAATTGGAAATGTAAGATTTGATCAAAACCATAGGTATTAAACTCTAGATCAGGCAACTACAATTAGCCTTGTGAGTCAGCAATTTGGTCTACATGTCTAGAACAGGTTTCAATTTATATGGCCCTCCAGGAAATATGCAACATTCAGGTAAGTGAAAAATTGTCAGATTTTTTTTTAGTCTAGTGATGTCAAGTAGATAACACGTAAAAGTGGAGGGAGTGTGAGATCAGGAGACAGGAGACTAAAGTTTAAATCTTGGCTCTGGCACTTACTAGTTGTGTGGTTGTGGGCAAAACTTTGAACTTCCTTGAACCCGTGTTTCCTCATCTGTCAGATCAGGGTTAAAAACAGCACCTGCCCTGTGGGATTATTGTAAAGATCAAATAAGATAGTGCATGAAAATTACTGTATAAACCTTAAAGGACTTTATAATATAAGCTGCAGCTGTTGCTGCTGCTGCTGCTGCTGCTACTGCTGCTGCTGCTGCTGCTACCACCACAACATTCCTCCCAGGGTTGTTGTGAAGCCAATACTTTGTAAACCTTAAGGCACCATAGACTCATGAATTATGAATTTCACTTTCCTGCCTCCTCTCAACTCCACAATACCCTCTCCTCATTTTGTAATTGTTTTGGCAACAAACATATAGATGCAGCTTTAGAAAGCTAGAAAGCCAGGTTCCTCTGTTTGACTTATGCTCTGCCCCGCACCCCAAAAGTCTGTCCATCAACAGATATTTACTGAATGCCTACTATATGTAAAGCAATGTTCTGAGAATCATGGGGAAGACACAGAAGTAACAGAGGTAGGAGAAATGTTCCCTTCTCTTAAAGAGCTGACAGTCCATTTGGAGAGGCAAGACATCCACAAATAAAGGGAAAAGTAATAATGCCAGGCCATCTTTAATAGGAGCCAAGTGAGCCAAATCCATGGTGAGTGCTGCTACTGGAGTTCTGAGTAGGTAGAGATTACAGAAAAGCTCTTATATTACCAACTATTCAAGTTTGTTGGTGCAGAATAGCTTGGCTAAGACTAGGCCATACTGAGACAACCCCAATCTAAATTGCTTCTAGACTAGAAAGAAGTAGTCAAAGAGAAATCTATCTTCTCTCTTTTCATCTCCCTCGCTCTTCCTTCTGGCTCCTTCTCCCTCTTCTACTGTCTCTCCCTTCTGTCTCTATCTCTCTGATGAGAAAACTGGGCTCTTGCTATTTGTTGAGCTCAAAGCAGGAAAGAGAGGAAGCATCTGTTCCCGGACAGGTACTCTAACAAGAGTTCTGAGTGTGTCCAAGGCAAATGAGCAGTCCAAATTTACTACTCATTCTCCCCTTTGTTCTCTTTTCCATGATGGAGTGAGGGAATGGGGAGGTTAACAGGACAGAGAATTGGGGCTCAGATGGGGACCAAAGCAAAGCTGCCCATGACTGCAACAAGCAGCAGATCTTTGGGTGACTATCTGACTGCCAGCCTTACCATCTCTCCTAATGGTACAACTAGTACTACTGTGCCTCAGACCACTGCCCCTAATAAGCCAGTCTGATATATGGTTGAATGATTTTGGTCTAAAAAAAGTTTCTTTTTCTCCTTGCTAGATTGTATTTAGCTTCCAGTGTTACATGTTATCTCTGGATTAAATGCCTAACCAATTCATGATATCATTTGCAGGTTCCTCGAGATAAAAGGTTGCTCACTGTTTGCAAAGCTAGTGACAGTCAAGAAGATCAAGATAAAAGGTAAGAAATTATCTTGCCATAATAAGATATTCTCTATATGTTATATTATATGTAATATATACTGTATGTGTATATGCATCCCAAGATTAGAAATCCTTAAACATAGAATTTAGGAGCTAGAAGGGACTTAGAGATCATTTAATTTACCCACCTAATTTTTTAAAAAGATTTTTTTAAAACTATCTTAAAAATTTTAAATTAACAAAAATATATTTTTTCTCTCTCTCAATTCCCTTAATCCCTCGCCCCGCCCCCCCCCCCGCCCCCGCTCCCACTTCCTGCCAAAAAAAAGTAGATAGAGTGGTGGGCCTGGAGTCAGAAAGACTCATCATCCTGAGTTCAGATCTGGTCTCAGACACTATCTGTGTGATCTTGGAGAAGTCACTTAAGCCTGTTTGCCTCAATTGTTCATTTGTAAAATGAGCCAGAGAAGGAAATGGCAAACCACTCCAGTATCTTTACCAAGAAATCCACAACATGAGGTCACAAAAAGTCTGAAAAATGACTCTATAACAACAAACAAATATATAAAGTCAGGCAAAAGTAATTACCGTATAGGTCATGTCTAAAAAATATGTCAGTCCCTGAGTCCATTATCTCTCTGTCAGGAGGTAGGGAGCATGTTTGATCATGGGTCTTCTGGAATTACGGTTGGTTTCTGGGTTCATCAGCATTCCTCAGTTTTTCCAAATTGTTTACCTTTTACAGTGTTGCTGGTAATCTACAAATTGTCCTTCTAACTTTGCTCGCTTCCCTCTTCATCAGTTTATAGAAGTTTTCCCCAGCTTCTCTGAACTTATTCCTTTCATTACTTCTTAAAACACAATAGTATTCGATTCTATTCATTCATACATCATACATTTTCCCTGAATTGATAGACATTCCCTTACCATCTAATTCTTTGCTACTAGAAAAAGAACTACTGTAAATATATTTGTACATATAATGTACCGCCCTCATTTTACAGATGAAGAAACGAAGGCACTTAGAGTGGTTGAAGGACTTGCCCTAGCTTATGCAACAGGGCAGAGGCAGAACTCAGGTCTCAAATTCTATTCCTGGCCAATGTTCTTTGAACTACACTTAGCAGAACTTTTGATCCACATTGATTGGAAAGAGCAGTATTCAATGGAAAAGCACTCTTGAGAGAAGAATAGGGATTGGAGATTTGTTCTTTATTTTTCTTTTTCATTTGGAAACAGAAGTGGCCACTTAAGTAGAGAGAGGTAATGAAAGGCTTTCTTGACCCAAAATATCTCCCTGCCTTCCCTGCTGCAGGAGATTACCAGCATTAGCTTCAGTCCTAAGAGGGATAACATATCAGCTGGGATTAGGTTATCCAAGTGGTCCATTATTACAAGAGGAAGACCTTGAAGGAGTTGGACAGACCCTAGGAAGAGCTGTGTATTTAGAATCAAATGGGTTGGGTTCAAGTCCCAGCTTTAAGATTGACCACCTTTATGGCCTCAGGCAAATCAATTCACTCCTCTGGGTTTCAGTTTCCTCATCAGTAAAATTAGAGGATTGGACTAAATAGACTCAAAGTTCCCTTCCTGCACTAAATCTATGATCCTAGCATGAAGAGAAGGGAAAGCAGATGGAGGACATTTAGTGCTCTGTTATCGTCCAGGCTTGAGTGAAGCACTTCAGTGTCTGGGCATGTTGGGCATCCTGGAAGCCTGGGAGGGCACTTTGAGCCTCTGGGGAAGGAGAGAGAGGCAGCCAGTGAGCAAGTTAGGATGGAAGGATACCAAAGGCAAACCACTTATTTCACAGTTTTGTCTAGAGGTAGGACTGATCCCAAATAACATCTCCATAGTATTTTCACTTCTACAGATAGCAGGTGTCTCAGTAATACCCAAGACTCCTTTCCACCAAACCTCAGCTATTGGGATGCAGAATGTCTGTTCTCCCCTATTGAATATCCTGCCTGTGATGGTGTGTGTACTCTGAGTCTGACTCTCTTCCTCTATATGGAGTTTCTACATGACCATGCTGCCACTTGAAACACAACAGCGAAGACAAATTAATTCCTCTACCTTACATATATTTCATGTCAGGGTCAATATTGTGATGTTTTCCCACCAATAGTCTGTATTTATTGATCCTGTACTAAATGAACCACAATCTGCTAAACCCTACACCTAAAATAAGCATCATAGGGTTAGAAAAAGGATACTTTTTTGAGAGATTAAATTTTTATTATACTTTTTGTTTTTAATTTAATATCTTATCTCCCCCCAATTACATGTAAAAACAATTTTAACATTCTTTTTTCAGGTTTTGAGTTCCAAATTATCTGCCTCCCTCTCTCCTCTCCCCCTTCATTGAGAAGGCAAGCAATTGACATAAATTATATGTGCGTACTCATGAAAAACTCATTAAGGTTATATTTTACAAGTCCTGATTGTGGGGCAGTAGGAAGGGCCCATGGAGTTTAAGCCTGAGATCATGGGTTTGTGTACCAGTTCCATAATTTGCAAAATACTTAACCTTTGTAGAGCTTCCTTTTTAGTTTCCTCTTCTGTAAAATGCAGATCAAATGAGAGGATCTCCAGGGAACCACTTTACAATACAAAGCACCATAACAAATACAAAGGGTATCATTGCCAATGAGGAAGAGAGGTAATGTTGTTCATCCCTAACTTCCAAGATGTCATTTAAAAGTACATCAGTGACATCAACTCTATTGTAACTATTATTTGGATAATTACAGTAGAAACCTTTTATAGTGCTGGCATTGGAGGATGAGATCAACACTACTTTATTTTGAACTTCATAGGCTCCTGGCTAGGTGGCAAGGTAGACAGAGCGCTGGGCCTGGAGTCAGGAAGATCTGAGTTCAAATTTGACCTCAGACTCATCCTAGCTGTTTAACTCTAGGGAAGTCACTTTAATCCATGTCTGACCCAGTTGCCACATGAGTAAAATGAGGATGATAATAATGGCGCCTACCTTCCAGGGCTGTTGAGGATCAGATGAGATGATAATTGTAAAGTGCTTAGCCTAGTGCCTGGCATATAATAAATACTATATAAACATTAGCTATAATATTATTATCATAGAACCATAGATTTAGAGCTGGAAGAGGCCATCTAGTCCAACCCCTTCATTTACAGATGAGGAAAAATGATGTCCAGGGAGGTTTAAAGTGATATACCCAAGGTCACAATTCTTATTATAATGGACTTTTATGTGGTTCTTATGTTTTTGTTTTTATTTTTTTAGAGAATATAGTTTGCTCTACAGAAGCAAGGCATATCATAGAGTAGATAGAAAGCTGGACTTGGAGGCAGAAGAGGTTCATGTCCCATCTTTATAAGCTATGTGACAAAGAAAAAGTCAAGCTCTCTGAGCTTCAATTTCCTCATGTGTAAAATAGGCATGATGTTAGAACTACAGTCTCTATGTTATAGGATGTTGTATGGCTCAAGTGAATTAATGAATGAAAAGTGCTTTGCCAACTTTAAAGTGATTTATAAATGTCACTAAAGATAAATCCATTCAACATTGGGTAATGTTATAATAGGATTTTACTACCTTGTAACTATTTGCATATTGAGGTCTCCTTTTGTTAAAATAATAGGAAGTTGGAGTGATATGGTTCCAGTTTTGAAAAATAGTAGATATAATATACCATTTCAAATGCTTATTTATTTTAAATGTTTTGTTGATGGTTTTTTCCTTTTAAAACATCACCTCACTCCCAAATGTCTCTTTTCTCCCAAACAATTGAATCCTTTTATGACCAAAAAGTATAGTCAATCCAAAGAAATCCTCATGTTGATCATTTCTGAATGTATGCCTGATTCTGCACCTATTATCCACCACCCCTTTATGCATGGGTAGGGGATATAATTCACTGTCAAGTCCTGAAAGTCATAATTGGTTGCCACATCTATCAGAATTCTGAAGTCTTTCAGTTATTCTTTATGTTATTGTGACCATTATGTAAATTGTTCTGTCGCTGTATTGGTTCATATAAGTCTCCCCAAGTTTCTCTAACTTCTTATTTGTCATTTCTGTAGTATAATAACACTTCATTATGTTTATCTACCATTATTTATTCAACCGTTTCCTAGTTGGCAAGCTAACTTTCTTTCTAAGTCTTTGCTCCTACACACAAAAAAGTTTGGTTTCTTTTATTCATATGATGCTTAAGTAAATTTTTATTTCTGTCTCAGGTAAGTCAATGCATCCAAATAATCTCCTCAGTTGTAGCAAACCTCTTTTCAGATGTCATCTTGCAGCTTCCTGGTTTGGACAACTGTAACTAAGCACAGCAGTTTCTACTTCTCTGGATTCCTGTTACTTAAATAGATTTAAAAATTTTTGATTTGCCCTTATAAGGAATTCTGGGTTAGACAAATTTGGAATGTTAAAGCAAACGTCACACAAATGGAGGCCAAAGAAACAGCACTTTTAGGGTTTTAAATAGAACTGGGAAATCTGGGATATGTAAATGGAAAAAGTGAAGGTTAGCTTCATCTGGGCCCTGGTGTGGTCTGTGGAAAAGATGGTCAACTATGGGGAATATTTGGGCAAATCCATTTAGGACTTGTTTCTACATGGTGCATGTGAAAGTGGAGATTGGGCAGGTCTGTGTTTAATTTCATCAGAGTAGACAGTTCCTTGAAGCTTTTGGCTCCAGCTATTCTATTTGACTGTCTCTGTTGATCAGGTTAGACATGTGCATTTCCACATCTTCACTAAGTGCTATGTAATCACAGCCTTAATAAGTCACATTAGTGAAGAAACTTGATTATTTCCAGAGACATTATATTATGGTGTGGGGTTCTGGTGGGACTGAGCCTTTTGAGTAACCCTTCTCCTTCCCATACCTTTCTCCTTCCCCTTCCCTTCCTCTTACCTGATAGTGGGGCCAAGGAACCTATAGGTGCCTTTTACTTTTAAAAACCATGAGTTATTTTAGGGGGGTTGTGGTGGGGGTATTATTCAGCTCTCAAAAGTACTCAATAGCATCCCATGCTATTGGGAAGAGCCTCCTTGTGAGGCACAGTTTAACTGAAATGGAGATACCTGCAGAATAATTCATTTCAATCCAGTAAGACAAGTGGCCAGTAAGTACACTGTGATGGGAATAGATCGGAGCTTCAACCATTGGCATAAACAGGAAAGTTTCTTCTACCAGTGCAGATTGGTACCTTCTCTGCAACTTAGTCTTAGAGTACAGTTCTCAAAGTGTGGTCTGGGAATCTTTTGGGGTCCTTGAGACCTTTTCAGGAGATCTGCAAAGTGAAAAATATTTTCATAATAATACTAAGACATTTTAATATCTAATATGGTAAATATTGGTAGACAAAATTTTTACATAAACAAAAGCTTTTTGGGGGGAGGGGTCCTCAACAATTTTAGAGTGTAAAGGGATCCTGAGACCAAAGTTTGTAAACTGCTGTCTTAGAGTCCTGAGGGGTTAAGAGACTTGCATAGCATTAGCCCCAGCCAGTCTGATTGTGACGGGCTCTGAGACTGGCTCCTTACCCTCTATACCACACAGACTCTTTAAAAACAAATAAAAAAAAAATCAGGCTCATAGAGACTACCTTGCCCAGAGTCACACAGTAAGTAAGTATCAGAGGCAGCAGTCAAAACTAGGACTCGCCTGATTTTAGATACAGCACCCTTACTCTACCACACCACCCTGTTGGGCTAGTTATTCAGTCTACAAACATTTACGAAGCACCTACTATGTGCTATTCTAAGTGCCTGGGATACAAAGAGAGGCAAAAAATACAGTCCCTGTCTTCAAAGAGCCCAAGTCTTGAATCTCTCCCTACTCCAATATATCCTCCATTCAGCCAGTCATTTCCCCTACTCAGGAAAGTCCAGTGGCTCCCTATTGCCCCAGGATCAAATACAAAATCCTTTTCTTTGTGTTCAAAGCCCTTCATAATCTAAAACCCTACCACCTTTCTTGTAAGGCTTCTTGTCCCTTACTCTCCACCATACACTGTTTGATCCAGTGACACTGACCTCTTAAGTGCTGTATGAACAAGATACTCTACCTCTCAGCTCCAGGAATTTTCTCTGGCTATCCTCCATGCCTGGAATGCTCTCTCTCCTTATCTCTGCCAAATGACTTCCCTGGTTTCCGTGGCTTCCTTTAAATTCCAATTAAAATCCCATCTTCTGCAGGAAGCCTTTCCCAACTCTTCTTAATTATAGTGCCTTCTCTCTCTTAATTACTTCCTATTTATCCTGCCTATAGCTTGTTTTTACTTATTTGTTTGCTTATTTTCTCCTCCATTAGATTGTGAGCCTCTTTGTATTCCCATCAGTTAGCACAACGCCTGGTACGTAGTAGTTGCTTAATAAATATTTATTGACTAAGAGCTCACATCCTGATGGGTGATATACAACTATGCACATACATGTTACAAGCAGTGTAAATGAGAGGTAATATCAGAAAGAAGGTGCAACAGGCGGAGGGAGGTATAGAATGGGAAAGACTTTTCTTGCAGAATGTAGGATTTGAGCCAAGTTTTAAAGGAGGTCAGGAATGATAGGAAGTACAGGTGAGAAGGAAGAACATTTAAGGTGTGGGGGGAATTGGTGAAAAACACGGAGTGTGCAGTGGAAATAAACAGTAAGAAGACCAGTGTTGCTAGATTGTAGAGAATGTGGAAGGGAATCAAGCACAAGAAAACTGGGAAGGTGGGAAGGGGCTACATTGTGAGGAGCTTTAAAAGCCAAGGAGGATTTAATATTTGATCCCGGAGGTAAAAGGGAGCCACTGGATTTTACTGAGCTGGGAAATACCATGCTGAGGATACATAAATGAATGGGAAATATATGGTCCCCTAGACCTCAAGGCATTTAAATGTAGTTGGGCTAATAAGACAGGGATGCAAATAAGTGTAATGCAGATTAGAATGTGGGTGAGATATAGGACTGGTAGGAAAATGTGGGAGGGAGAAGTGCCTTCTAGTTAGGGGACTGGGAAAGGCTTCATGAAGTAGGTGGTGCCTGAGCTGGCTCAGCTTCATAAAACGTTAATTTGCTGCCCCTATTTCTCAACATTCAAGAGTAGTTCGCAGGGGACTAAAAGTTCTTAGTGGTTAAAATGTATGAAAAAATGCAGTTGACTACCAAGAGTTTTTCCCAGTTATCTCTTTGTTTCTTACACCTGCCATTGGCCAGTCCTTCATACCCACATCATAGTTGAGGGCTTATTTTCATCAGTCCCTTCCCCCTGCCTCATACCTATTATATGTGAGATCTATGAGATCCTTTCTGATTTAAGCCTTATTGCTTCATGTCTCCAAACTTTGGAAAATACTCTACTTAGGCTTCCATGATCATCCATAATTGTTTCCTTGGTTTAGTTGAAAATTTTTGTGCCCAAGTATCAGCTTGTTTTCATCTAAGTGGTATCTTTAGGAAAAGAAAAAAAAATCATTAAAAAATATGAATCACTTACTATGTCTTTCTTCTTTATTTGCCACCCTCCCCTTTCTCCCCCTCTTTTTCTGGGTTTGGCATGAACAGAAACTGTCTTGGGACTAGTGAAGCCCAGAACAACCTGAGTGGAGGAGGAGAAAACCGAGTACAGGTCTTAAAGACTGTTCCAGTTAACCTTTCTTTGAACCAAGATCACCTGGAGACCTTAAAAAGAGAACAGTACAGCGTAAACATGTCTGAGGGTTCAGCGGGCTGTGTGGCAGGAGTAGTGGTGGTGAAGGCTGAAGAGTTTACGCCCGTCTTCATGGCCCCATCTGTGCAGTACCCCCGAGGAGAAAGTGAGGAGAACCGTGGTGTCATCTTTGAGCAAAATCAGTATGAAGTACCGAGTATGGCTCCCCATGCCAACTATCTCAAGGATGACCAGCGAAGCACACCAGATAGCACTTACAGTGAGACTTTCAAAGATGGCACTACAGAGGTGAGTCAATTGTGAGTTAATGAATGAATATCTGATAACTGGACATCTGGTCTTAGGTTTCCAAAAGGTAAATGGGATACATACAATAACTGAGGGTCTAGCATTTTTTAGTATTGGAATAAACCTGATGTGTTTGGAGGGGTATGTATTTGGGAGAGGTTGTTCATTTTTTGATTTCTGACAACTTAGCCCATTTGTTTCTTTTAAATTAGTTTGGATTTTTAGCCTTTAAATCTAGGTATATTGTTTATGGAAATATGGGAAGCTCATATGGAAAACCAAGTTTTTAAACCTAGGAATGAATATTTATCATCTTGTCATCTTTCATAGTTTGCTGTTAAGCACTCCAAATGTTGCCTGAATTAAGATTGCCATCTGCTTGGTTTTTGACCTGGATTTGATTGTGTTTATCTGGTAGTTCAAACAGTCCTCTTCAATGTTCAGAAAACAGCCACTGCTTTTAAGACCACCAGAGTTATGACTAGGATTAGGAAAACTTGGTGAACAACATGGTTGGGGTTTGCTCTGGAGCTCTGTCAACTCAAGGCCCGATGAGTGATCCTGAAGCACCTCCCCACCCCCACTTTCCTAGTGTCTTATGCTTTTTCTGTGGCCTGCCTCCTACCATCATTGAACCCTAACATCCCTCATCTTCTCTCCACCACCCCTCCCCACCACAGACACATATATTGCCTGCTTCCTCTTGCTTTCTCCTCCTGAGGGATTGGATGCTTGGGGCTGAGAATTGAAGAATCTTTGTATCTTTGTACTCCTACTATCCTAACCTCAAATGAATTTGCCAGAATTTCTCATTCCAGTTCTAAAGATTACTTTACTGTGATTATATTTCTGTGATTTTCCAACCTTTCTGGAACAATAGAGGACAGCGTTGGTGTTAGACTCTAGCAGATATTTACCTCAACTTTCAGACAGGGGGAGTACAGTATTAGCAAGGTGGCCATGTCCACTCATGGAAACAACTAGAGAAACTTTCATTCTTTCCTTTGTTTTGTAGACAAGAGTTTGATAGTCTTTTTTTTTTTATCAAACACTCATATTCTCTTACCATTCGAGTAAGATGACCTACCAAAGTTGAGTTAATATGCATAAAATTGAAGCTTTGAATGTTCTAATTTCTAATAACTCAAGTGCATAAGGTGGTACTTGTTAATTTTTTTAACTTTGCACATAAATCTCCCCTTCAATATCCACCTGCCTTCCAAAGAAACTTTGTCATGTCCATGGCATTCTCAAGGATGCATGAAGCATGGGGGTAACAAGAAGTTGGGAGGCAGATCTGCCTGTGCAGGAGTTACCTCTAACTGAGAACATGCAGAGACTGCACGGGTCATGCCCTATGTACCTGTACCTCAGGCTTCTCTCCTGGTTGTTCCCATCAGCTGATCTGCTCAAAGAAATCCCATTTCCTTGAGAATGGTCATGAGTGCGGACTGTATACATATATAGTGAAGCTAGAGTGCAATGACTTAGTGTTGGATAGATGAGATGCACTCCCTATCCTGGGAGCTACCACCTTTCCTGCTCTTGGAGATTTGAAGTAAAAGTCTTAACATTACTTTAATAACCTATACTTAAAGTTATTTTCTTGTTTGCTGTTTTCAACAATACTTATTAAAAAAAAAATTTTAAATGAAGAGAGACTGTGCTATGAAATTTTCCTATTTTTGTCATTGTGTCCTTGACACAGAATACAGTGCCTGGCACGTAGTGAGTGAGTAATAAAAGTCCACTTGGTTGATTCAGTCAAGCATGGTTGATAAACAATAGATATTAGTTGTCAATAAATATAAGAAATCACAGTTTGAGAGCTAGAATTTACCTCTGAGGTCATCTAGGCCAGCATTGTCACTTTACAGATGAGGAAACTGAGGCCCATAGAGGTTAAATAACTTGCCAGTGGTCACACAGGTAGTAAGCAGCAGAACTGGAACTTGAACCCAGCTCCTCTGAAAATACATATTCCATTGTACCAGATGTTTCTGTGAGAAAAGTGAAAAATAGAAACAGACCCTTATTCCCATCAATTTGAGGATAAATGAATGCTCCTTCATGAGAGAAATACCATTGATATATTTTTAGACCCTATGTGGGTCTTTTCATTTGGTTCCTGCATATTCATAATAGCTGGATTTTACATATAACTTGACAGTTATAATGAATTTCACATGCATTATTTAATTTAAGGGTCAGAACAACCCTGTAAAGCGGGGGAAGAGAAGGAAGGGAAGAAACACTTACCATGTGCTAGGCACTGTGCTAAGCACTTTTTTTAAACAAATATTCTCTCATCTGATCCTCATTTTGACCATGAAAGGTAGGTGCTGTTCTTATCCTCATCTTACAGTTGAGGTAACTGAGGCAGACAGTAGTGAAATAATTTGCCTAGCTATAAGAATTATTAAGTGTCTCTGACACCAGATTTGAATACGGATCTTTCTGCCTCCAACCCCAACCATCAGTCCACTGGGCCACCTTACTGCCGCTGGATAGTACAACTACTAATATCTTCACTTTATAGGGGAGGAAACAGACTTGGAAAGATTAAGCCCAAGGTGACATAGCTAGTAATTAGTGGAGACAGCAGTGGAGTCCGGGGCTGACTCAGAGTTCAGTGTTTTTGCCATTCTCCCACATTGCCTTTCTGAAGGACTTGGGTACATGGTCCTATGGCATTGGAATGGTTATTATTTCTATGTGGTGCGTTATCAGTTGTATTTGTGTTGCAGATAAAAGTCCTATGAAAAGAGGTGATTGTATTTTTTTTTAATTTCAAAGTGGAAAAGAGGGGAAAAGGAATTCTCTGACCTGACGAAGCTAAGTCTTTGGGCTCAGTCCCAATGTTTTTGGTTTAACTACTTTGTGGGGTTTAATCATTGCAGCCAAAATCAATGTTTGCATTGGGTTTTAACTTGCCTGCTGCATTTCATTTTGATGGGAGTTTTTAAAAAAATATTACAGTTATAAACTTTTACTATAGCTCTGCCAACTGGTCATATGATTAGATGACCTCTGAGTAATGTTGTTAAGGAAATCCCTGTGGTACAAATTCTTGGTTGAAATCTATTACATTCACTGGTAGATTATTGAATTACATGGCGACCACTGGTGAATGCAGCATGCCTCAGTCTATACAGGGGAGTCTAGCTTTGTTACTAAGCCTGGATAGCTAGAGGGGAGGGTTGTTGCTATGAAGGGTCCAACTGATATCTTAAAGAACCAGCGTCAGTGGAACATGAATAATCACATAAGCTTCAAATCTTTTAGATGGTAGCAAGATGTGTGCATAGTTTATGAGGAATTTTGATCCCTTATTTACTTCATCTCCAGCAAGAAAAAAGGCAACTGTTATCAAACCATCTAAATAAATATTTATAAAGCACCTAAAGGCACTGTGCTAGACACAGACAATGGTTGGAGGGAGGAATATGGTGAAGTTTAAAAATCCAATTGCTGCTCTCAGCTTAGGGAGAGAGTCCACAAATTCAGAAAAAAACCAAATATGAGAACATTATATTTAACAAGCAAGAGTGAATGTGGCATATTGCATAGGATTCCTGACTCAGTTAAGAAGATCTGCCTTCTGAATCTTACTTCTGACACATAATAGCTGTGTGGGTGACCTTGCCTTTTTGCTGGCTCTCCCCATGCCCGGAATGTTTTTCCTCCTCATCTCAATCTCCTGGCTTCCCTGGTTTCCTTTAAGCCCCTGGTAAATTCCCACCGTCTACAGAAACCTTTATTCATCCTCCTTCGTTCTAGTGCCTTCCCACCATTGATTATTTAAAGTTTATCCTATACATAGCTTGTTTGGGCCTAGTTGTTTCCATGTTGTTTCCTGTAAGACTGTGAAATTCTTGAGAGTAGAGACTCTTGCTTTTCTTCATACTCCTAGTACTTAATACAGTGCCAACCGTCTAAGACTACAATTATCCTTTCCACATCATGACTTTCTCCATCATGGTTTCAATATATTATGGGTCAGCATAAGAAATTAAATGGGAATTTTGGGGTAGTTTTGCAGAAGCCGCAGAAAACACATGCAGGCCAGCCGATGACACAAAAAGTTTAGAAACTCAGAAACATATAAAACAAATGTATGGTTATTGTATAATATCAACATATTTTATCTCTTAATATTGGAAATAATTCAGACTTCTTCTCTGGTATGAAAAGAGGGCCCCAAATTTTTATGTGGATTTTCCAGATCACGGGAGCTGTACTCCTAACCCTTATGATGTGGAAGGGATAAGTATGTATAAATTGCAGAAAAATTTCAGAACCGTGTTGGCAGAGAAAGGCTCCTCCTTGGGAGTTACCTATGCCAGTGAAATGTTAAGGATGGGCTCTTTCCCCCAACTTTCAATATTCATATGTCAAAATCCATTAAGGGCTTAGGCATTTTTTGTCAGGTTGAAGTCAGCATTAACTGTCAGAAAATTCTGAATACTTCTGCGATAAGATAAAAGAACAAAAATAACAAAAACTTTGAAACAGTCAGTCTTCAAGAGGCAGGTTGGTACAGTGCAAAGAGTTTGGAGGCTGGAAATTTTGGTTCAAATATCCCCTCTGCCCAAGGGAAAAACAAAACAAAACACATTTTAAACCTGTTCTGGCTCCACTGGCTGGCTGTCACCCATGCCTGGAGTGCACTCCCTCTCCTCCTCTGCCTCTTGGAATCCTTAGAGACTCAGCTTAGGTACCACCCTCTAGAGTCAAGATGATGAAATCTTTTCTGGTTCTCCTCCTCATCACCTCATCATTTGGTTCTCTGTGTGTTCTGTTCTCTGTGTGTATATACATGCATATATATACACACACACACACACACACACACACACACGTGTGTGTGTGTGTGTGTGTATGTGTGGTTGTCTCTTGTTAGAGTTTGATTGTAATGCAATGACTTTGCTACCCTCTGGGGATATTCACTAAAAGACTTTTCCAGCTGTTAGTGGTTCTCTTAGAGGAAATAAGAAAATGAGGATTTTAGTCTTATTTCTCACTGAAGGATTTAGAAGTGGGCAAATACGCACGTTCTCTTGTGCAGGGGCTGTATTGCAGATAGATTACCAATAATTTATGTTGAGCTTCCTACGTCAAGTCTCTCTCAGCTCCAACCCATCCTCCACAAAGTCACCAAAGTAATTTTCCTAAGGTCCGGGTCTGGCTCTGTGACTCCTTCTTCCCTCTCCCCCTCACCTATAAACTTTTGTGGCTCCCAGTTACCTTTAGGATTAAATGTAAATTCCCCTGTTTTGCATTTAAAGGGCTTTACAACTAGGCCTCCTCCTGCTTACATTATTCCCTTCTACAGACTTTAGTTCAGCCATATTGATCTTTCTCTTCCTCAAATAGGATACTCTGTCTTACTTTTTCATTGGCTGTCCCCTCTACCTGGATTGCCCTTCCTCTCTGTCTCTTGGAATCCTTCAACCAAGTACCACCCTCTGCATGATGAGATCTTCCCTGGTTCTCTCTCCCCTACCCATCTTCTGTACCACATATTTGTTCTGTATGTATTTTGCATATATATGCACACACAGATACATAAATACATATATATTTCTATCTATGTATGTATTTCTATCTATCTATCTATCTATCTATCTATCTATCTATCTATCTATCTGTCTGTCTGTCTGTCTGTCTGTCTGTCTGTCTGTCTGTCTATTTGTCTATCTACACACACACACGTTGTTTTACCTTGTGACTGTAAGCTCCTTGGAGTCAGAGACTGCCTCACTTTTGACTTTTATCTGCCACACCTACAAAGTGCCTTCCTCATAGTAGACACTTAACAAATATTTGTTGATTGCTAGATATTAGATATGTCATTGTTTTATGGCCAGATTATACTTAATGATCTGCCCAAGTCAGAAGATGCTATATAGCATTCTCTCCAGTTTAATAAACATGTAGTAAAGACCTATAGTGTTTCAGACACTTTGCTAGGTACATTCTGTATACAAATCTTCACAACAATAGACCCTGACCTTCAAGAATTCGTAGTCTATTGAAGTGGGGGTAGCAGGGTAATATACATGGAATGGAGTAGGGATGGGGCACCTAGTTGGTGCAGTGGATGGAACATTGAGCTGGGAATCAGGAAGATTCATCTTCCTAAGTTCAAATTCAGCCTCAGACACTTACTATGTGACCTTGGGTAAGTCGCTTAACCCCATTTGCCACTGTTTCTTCATCTGTAAAATGAGCTGGAAAAGGAAATGGCAAACCACTGCAGTATTTTTGCCAAGAAAACTCCAAATGGGGTCATGAAGAGTTGGACATTATTGAGCAGCAAACAATAAGGGGCAAAGGAGAGATTCAAAGAATTGCTACAGTAGGAAAATCTGAGGTGAAAGAACACACTTTAGCTGGGATAGGGGCAGGGAAATCAGAGAAGGCTTCATGAAGTCATACTTAATTTAGTCTTTATTTTGTTAATTATTTTTTTCAATTAACAAGCTTTCCTACCTCCTCCTTTATTGAAAACCAAAAGAAAAAGTAAAATCCTTATAACAAATAAACATAGTCAAGCAAAATATTGGCCATGTCCAAAAGATGTGACTGGACTAGTCTTTATAGGAAGAGAAGGATTCTGATAGGTTGAAATGAAGATAGAGTGAATTCTAAATCTTAGGTGTGTGGACTGCACAAATGCAAGAGAATGTTTGATGAGAGAATGGATTGACAAGTGGCCCAATTCTATTTGAACACAGAGTGTGTGGATGGGGAATAACAGGAAATAAGACTATAAAAGTAGCTGAAGCCTACTGAACACCCTACTGGAGGGTCTTAAATGTTCAAGGAAGCCTGTACTGCACCAAAGCTTTCTTGTATCTCCTTGTAAATTGATTGGCAACAAAGAATTTATGAGACCACATAAATGTTTTATTAGTCTATCTTCTCCTCAAGTTACACTTTCTATTTGTTATAGTTAGTCAATTCAGTAAAGTCAATGCTTGTTAATGGCAGCCTGCCATAAGTGGACACTGGCTACCAACCTATGCTTCCTATCAAGGGAGACCTCAAAAAGGCAGCTTCTGCTCAAGGTATGATAATTGAGAGATAGATAGTTGCTCCACTCCTTCAATCCACCTCAAACAACAGTGTGAGTTAACAAGCATATATTAAGTACTTGCTAGGTTTTAGGCACTGTTCTAAGTCCTTGGGATACAAGGAAAGTCCTTAAGCAGATCAGATTCTAATGAGAGACAACTATGTACATACAAGTTACATACAATGTAAATGGAAGGTAGCTATGAGGCAAAGTGTTAGCATCGGGGGAATGGGTGGGGATCAGGAAAGCCTTGCTAAAGGTGAGATTTAAGCTGAGTCCTGAAAGAAGCCAGGGGAACTAGGAGGTGAAGGTGAGGAGAGAGAGCATTCCAGGCATGGAGGACAGCTAGCAAAAGAGAGTGGGTTTGAGAGATGGAATGTCTTGTGGGAGCAACAGCAAGGAGGGCAGTGTGACTGAAGTGTAGAGTTCACAGAAAGGAGATCTTTCTTGGCGAAACAAAGTTTTGATGTTTTTATTCTCTTCCCAAGAAACTACTCTGCCTTGTTTCTCAGGTTCCACAAAATCAGACACCATCCAGTTATGCAACCATATTTCTCACTTCTCACCGATACTGTCTTTTTATTCTAATTATGCCTGGAGTTATTGTCTAGACAGGAGACAGTCTTCATTGCTTCAGATATTCCGTTTTTACTCATGTTTCCCATACCTAGAATGTTGTACCTTCACTTTTGTCTTTAATAAGACAAAATTCTACCCAGAGAATCATAGAGTCTTGGCTTTGGAAGGGGACATCTGAGGCAATTGAAGACTTCCAAGAGGCTTCCAGCCCACTATTCCTGGAGGCAGCCAATTCCATTTTAGGATAACTCTAATTGCTACAAAGAGTTTCCTTACATTTAGCTTAAATCTCCCCTTTTACAATTTCTACTCCATTCTTCCCCCTGGACCAAGAAGAACAACTCTAATCTCTTTTGCACATGACATTCCTTCCCATATTTGAAAACAGCTCTCATATTGCTCCCTTTTGCTTTTTCAGGCTAAGTATCCCCATTTCCGTCTATTGATCTTCATATGCTATAATCTCTAGACCTTTCGTTATCCCTTTTCCTTTCTTTGGGATATATTCCTGTTTGTGTTGTTCCTATAATATTCCTAGAACTAAATACTATACTCCAGATGTAGTCTGACCAGTGAAGAGTATAGTCGAAATATTGTCTCCCTTATCCTAGATATCATGATTGTTAATCTTGCTTAGGATTGTATTAACTTTTTTGGGGGGGAGGGGGAGTGCCTACCACCTTACTTGGGTGATTCGGTTTGGGTCCATGATCCTTTAAAACCTTCACATCTTTTTCATCTGAATTCTGAAGCCAGTAAATCTGTTTCTACTATGCCTCATGGTCTCCTTCACTAAATAAATGTAATCTTGAGGATCTTTCCTTCCTTGACTCTCACATAGCTTTTGGTCCCTTTTATGGTTTTTTTTTATTACATTCTGTTACACATCATAGTTATTACATATTTGTGTGTGTGTTAGCGCACCTCCTATACCTGCTTTGTGAGGGCAGGTGCTTTGATTCTCTCCCACCATCCAGCACAGTCTTTTAGATAAGTCACTTAACTTCTCCTTGTTTCTTCACTTTCTTCATCTGTAAAATGCAGGTAGTGATAGTGCTTACTTCCCAGCATTGTTGTGAAGATAACATGAGATGCTACTTGTAAAGCATTTTGCAAACATTGAGGGCTAAATGCTAGCTATTATTGTTAGTAATAGTTGTAGTATTATAGAGGTTTAATGAACCACTTTTAAATGAAAGAATGAAGATAAAATCTAGTAGGAAAGATGACAAAATCAGTTATGAATATAAATAGTAATTACAAAATGTGTGGAATAGCAGCAAGGACAGATAAAGAAGTATTCTTAAAGTTTGGGCACCACTAGACTGAATCGGAGTAAGTTTCATGTAGGAGTCCTCAGGAATGGAGACAGCGCAGTTTTAAGCTTCAAGGGCATAAGAAGTCTTTCATAGCCTAAAACTATGGTGGGGGGGGGGAGGGATGTGATTTTAGAGAGCTGAGGGTTATTGATCTACAGATGGAAGGGGCATCAGCGTTCATCTAGTCCAACTTATCTCATCCCTTCTTTTTATGGATGATGAAATGGAGGCTGAAGAGGTGAACTAACTTGCCCCCAAGGTCAGTCAGATATTAAGCATCAGAGGAAGGATTTGAATCCAGGTCCTTGGGAATTTCATAACTCCGTCATATCTTATTGGTTCAACATTCATGTGCTTGCTAATCACAAAGGAGGGCTCTATTAGGGACTGGGTATGCACAAATGAATGTCATCTCTGACAATATGGCATGGGAGATATGACTAGAATACAAATAATTACACTACATATTGCAATATGATAAAAGGCATAGATAGGAGAGGTAGCAATAGAGTGATTTGGCACCATCAGACTCCATCTTACATGACAGAGGATGTCCCAAAAAAGCTGTTAAAACTTAAAACTGTACTAAGACTTGGGGGCATTCTGTTTATTTGTGTGCATGGCATATCCCTTCCACTCCAAGTAGAATAGAAAAGCTCTGTTTAGGGCAGGGACTTTATCATTTAAAAACATCTTTGTTATCCCCAATGCCTAGGCACTTACATATTTTCATGGAATTGATGACTTAAGTGAGAATATTTTCAGGTATGTAGGTTTGCCTTGGTGTCTGTGAGATGCAGTGGGATGGGATAGAAGATTTGTCATAAATAAAAGGCTCTTTAAAAGAGGTATTACTAGTGCTGGACCTTGACAAATAATCAATATTATTTTTATATCTTAGAATTATATCACATTTTATAATTTATAAAGCACATCCTCATAGCAACCCTCTTAGGTAGGTAGGATACAATGAGTTTTACAGATAGACATTTGAGATGGAAAGAAAGGCATTCCATGCCTGAGGAATGACGTGAGCAAGAGGAAGAAAAGAAAGGATGACATTAGGGAATGATGAGTAGGCCAATTTGACTGAAATAACCAGTACAGAAAATGTTGGAAAGAGAAATTAGAACCAAATTGTGGTGAACCTTGGATGCCAGGATAAGGAGCTGGAGATTTCATTTAGTTGATGATAGGGAGCCGCTGAAGGATTTTTGGAGCAGAGTAATGATTAGAATCTTACATTAGAACCAGTGTTCTGATAGTAGCACATCTATAATTTGGAGCAGAGAGAATGAGGAGGCATGGAAATCAACTATGAGGCTATTGCAGTAATATAGTAGAGAGAAAATGAGAGCCTAAGCTAGGTTGGTAGTAGAAGGAAAAACAAATTGAAGAAGAAAAATGTGAAAGAGAATAAATCACTTCTAAGATACCTTGCCCCTCTGAGGTATGATGAATCACTAATAAGATTGCCAGGACTTAGTGAATGTTAAGTCTCAATTTACGATAGCAAATGGATATTCTTTTCCAAAGTGAGTGGGAATTTATTTTAAGAAAGGGGATTGAAAAACTGAATGTGCCTAATCTGATCATTATACTTGGAGAAGGTTGCGCAAGATGAAGAAATCTTGTAGGATGTGTATGCAAATTCCACATACAAGTGGTACCTTTTCCTCCTACATCTGAAATAGATCCATAACACTTTGAAGATTTCTTACTAGGATGATCACAACTGGAAATATTTTGGAAGAATTTTTTTAACCTGATGTTTTTTTATAATGGTTCCTTATCTATTTATTTTAATTTTTAAATCACTTATAAACTTTTCAGAAATATCGGAGTGCTTCAGTGGGGGCCGAAGAATACATCTATGAACAAACAGCAAGGTAGGTGGATGAGACACGAGGTCACAGGAACCAGTTAATAAAGTGATTAAGATTTAAATAGGACATTTGGGGGAGACAAGATAATTTCTAATCATCTGATGAAATGTTGAAGCAAATGCAGACTGTGTCTAATATTAAAATAGGCAATTACCTTAATCATTCTTCAAGTATCAGGGGGCCTGAGTTCTAGTTTCAACTCTTCCACCAACTGGCTGTGTGATCTTGAACAATCTCCTTCATCTCAGAGTCTTAGTTTTCTGATCTGTAAAATGATGGGGTTGGACCATATAATCTCTAAGGTCCTATTCAGTTCTACAATTCTATTGTTCTATGATGTTATGCTAATGTTTACTCAGGAAAAAATTTACAACTTGTTCATTTCGATTCATTGCAACAAAGTTCAATCAACTTAGTTAAGTAAGTGTTAATTGTGTCTACTCTGCCTGGCACCATCTTAGATGTTACGGTTCTTGTCCTTAAGAAGTTTAAATTTTACTGGAATTTTGTTGTTGTTTAGTCATTTTCATCGGTGTTTGATTCTTTGTGACCCCTTTTAGGGGTTTTCTTGCAAAGATACTGGAATAGTTTGCTATTTCCTTCTTCAGCTCATTTTACCAATGAGGAACTGTGGTAAACAGGGTTAAGTGACTTGCCCAGCGTCACAAAGCTAGGAAGTGTTGGAGGCAGATTTAAACTCCTGACTTCAGGTCCATTGCTCTATCTACTGTGCCATCTAGCTGTCCTATCCCTATTTTACAAAGGAGTAAATGGAGGCAAAAGGAATTGATTTGCGCAGTATCACACAGCTAGTAATTTTCTGAGTCCAGATTTGAACTAAGGTCTTTCTGACTCCAGGCCCTACTGAGGCTCCACTCAGGCTCCACTGAGCCACCTACCTGCCCTCCTACTGGAATGGCAGCTCCTCGATTTTATGACATGTTAGTCAATAAACAAGCATTTATTAAATGCCTTGTGTGCCAACCACTGTGCTAGGCATATCTAATAAAAGCATATTTTTCACTCCTTGTTCTTAGAAACTTAATTTGGATATCTATTATCAGCTTTGGTTGAAGATTTCATTGCCCTGAGATGAAAGTAGACATTTTAAGAGTTAACTTTGAAAGTCACCTCTTTTCCCAGGCTTTTTTTCAGAGTACATGAAATAAAGAATTAAAAAATCAGATGGCCCCACTGAAAAGATTAATGCAGAAAATTTCAACTTACATTTAGCATACAAGGCAGAAATAAATACTTCAATTCAAAAAGACCACTATAGTATGTAGGTATATTTCACATAATAAAATATGTATCTTCCTGAAAGTTCTGTAAATCTTTTTAAATGTAAATATAGTATTTCAAATGCCTTAGGAAAGTTGTCTATTTGAAGAAACCCTGTCATGATTTCTTCTGTGAAACAATTGTTTTGTGAACAATTATTTTGTAATGGAAAAAATTATCTTCTGTTGTATCTATTTTCTAAGTTTTTATTTTTGTATTTTGTGTCATCTTAAAGTAGGACACATTTATGTTATATCAGCTTGGAGAAATTCAAAGAAGCCTAGATATTGTACCTTATTGGTTACGTATTGTAGCCTGCATTCTCCATGGGCTATAGGCTTGCACAATTGACCAAGTATATTATGGAATTTTCTCCCTAATGAAAAAAGATCTGACACATAGGCCCCTATTGGGAATTATACAAGAAATATATACACTATTAGAAACGAACTTTGCCTGTTTCCATCCTAAAATGACATCTTCTTTGCAATAGGCTAAGTTAGTGTCAAATTCAAGGAAATGCAGGTCAATATTTATATGAAGGGATATTAAATTCATTAAACACCAAAAATGAAAATAAACAAACAAAATAAAAGTGGAAATGATAATTTTTATTCTTTTTTTTCCCCTTTTCCTCAGTAGCACATTTCAGTATACTTTGGAAGCTACCAAATCTCTACGTCAGAAGCAAGGAGAGGGACCTATGACCTATTTAAACAAAGGACAATTCTATGCCATCACCCTGAGTGAGACAGGAGACAACAAATGCTTCAGACATCCCATCAGCAAAGTCAGGGTATGAACATTTCTCATATTAAAGACACAGAAATCAGATATCTAAAAGTCAGAGAAGAAATTTTTCATGTGTTTTTTTTTGGGGGGGGGGGAATGGAAAGCATTGCTTTAATTTTTTGTTGTTGTTTTCTTCTTTTCCTTGAACAAAAGAAAAATGTGAGAGTTTTGATTTATCATCCTAGACAGGTGCCAAAATAACTGCAAGGAATAACTATGGTTTGCCACATACATAGTTTTAGAATATATCAGAGGTACTTTCCCCACTTCATTTATCAGATATGAACTGCATAGTTTCTTATCAACTAATCATAATTTATTAGGTGTGTAGCTGTGAAGTTGAAACCTATTTGGGAGCATGAAAGAGCTGCTACTAGATTTGAAAAAAGGAGGGTATGATTAAGTCAGCGTAGGTAGGAACTTGGAGTTCTATCTAAAAGTTTCATAGCTCAGGGCTCACTCCCTACTCAAGAGACAGGACTCAAGCCTATCTGAATTATCTGGAGGGATTCTCAGATGCAGAAGCACCAGTCTTTTAGGTGGAAAATGTAATTTGAGTTTCAGCCTCACACTGGAATGCTGCCAGCTTCTGGAATCCACAATGCTGCCAGGAAGGAAAATAATTGATAATCTCTTCATACTGCAAAAGAATATTGTATAAAATTCCCCACTATTACCATCAAGAAAGTTGCAAAATCCTTCAGATTTTCTGATAAAATCTTTATCCATCTTCACCCACTGTGACTAAATACTGCCTCCCAATCCCATCTTGTTCATACCTTCTACCTTCCATTGAAAGAATCATTGGGAAAAAAAGAACATTACTGTATGTAGGTGGCTAAATACAGACTTGAGTTTATCCAAAATAAAAAAGTCCCCATGAAAATCCAACCAATGCATTATTAAGAAAAGAGGAAAATTTTGTTCATTTTCCCTTGATACAGAGGCACAAACATGTCTATTACAACTGGATTTAATTGCTTTGGTTTCATGTGAGAAATTAGGAAAAGTTACTGGTTTAACCATTTTCCTCCATATTATATTATTATACTTACCTTCTATCTGGGGTATCTAACCCAATCCAAAAAAAATCTAATCAAACAAGGATTTTATTAAGCACCTATCTACTTTATGCAGCACACTGGATGCTCTTTGGTCCTGTGCCTTCTCTTATCTCTCTACACACCCCATCAAGGGTATCTCATCTGCTCCCAGGGATTTAATTATCATCTCTATGCAGATGACTCACAGATCCATATATCCATCCCTTTCTCTTCTTTCCCACCCCACCCCCACTTCAGTCTCACATCACCAGTTGCCTATTAGACATTTCAAACTGATTGTCCCAGAGATATTTTAAACCCAACACGTCCAAACTAAACTCATAATGTTTCCCAAATCATTGCTTCTACCAAATTTCCCTCTTTTTGTTGAGGGTCTGAAACAGTAAGGCAATAATAACAATGTAGATGATAATTGTCAAAATGCCTATGTAGTTCTGTATACGAGACTCTCCACATAGAATGTAGAAGAGGTAAACGATTTATTCAGACACCAGAGAAACATATCCCATAACCAAATGCTCAGCTCCCACAGCCAGTCAGTCTACTTCATCATAACAGCAAGGAACCCAAAACATTCAATACATAATATCACAACATGGAGCCTCAACATCTCAAAACCTCTCTGAATCCCTGCTGGAGTCTTCCGCAAAACAAACTCACTGTACAGCTAAGTCAGCCTGCTCAGTTCTAACAATCACGAGGGCAACCATTAGCAGCCACCAGCAGCCATAACATCTTTCTCTTTCAGCATTTTCTGTGACATAACTTCCTTTTCCTGTCAGAAAGCTCCTCCTACCATGTAACTTAGACTTCCTGTGATGTAAGCAGGTCACATGGCCTATTAATTGGTGGGAAAGATATTCAAATCTAATTGCCACTACAGGGTCCTATCATCTTTCCGGGCTTTCATGTTCCCCAGTATTAATCTTGACTCTTCAGTTTTTCTTACCCTATATTTCTAGATAAAAGTTCAACTGGATTCAATGGGCTGTATTTTGACAAGGAGCAAAATATTCTATGTAAAGTGCTACATTCGGGTTTCAATTCAGTTCAATTCAATGAGCATTTATTATAGTGCCTACTATGTGTCAGGCACTGTGCTAGGCACTGGAGAGATAAAGACAAAAAAATGAATACAGCACCTGCCCTTAAGTTTATATTCAAAATGCAGAACTTATTCCCTCTCTGAAAGATGAAAAATCTAACAGTGACTACTTACACCTAATACAATGGTAGTGGGGAAAGGAATGGACATTTCCACCAATCACTGGCAATATTTCCAATAGGATCACATTTAATCTAATTTGGAATATAAAACCCAGTCATGAGTGTTTAGGGTGTTTCATTTATCACTAAAGAAAATTTTCAAATATCATCAGATTGGGTAAGGAATTCAAATAAATTTCTATATCAGGAATACAAGATTATTTATATTACCTTATTCATCTACTAAAGGAGTTTTTGTTTGCAATAAGACTTTAACTTGGGAACAGCCAGAAACAAACACTGAAACACCACACAGTAAACTTTTATGTGTAAGGAACAGAGTTTGGAGATGCAAAAGGAAAACAAGCAGCTTGGCAGGCTGATAAATCAAGTAACCTACCACATGTTGACTTCTCTGTAATTTTTCTGCTTTCCTTTAAGTTCAACAGGCACTGCCTGTGAGCTGGAGGAATGTTTATTTTTAAATTGTGTTAACCTAGCAAGCTTTCCTAACTAATATAAACCCGTTGACGGAGCAATCTGCTTCCTTGTACAGTATTTCCTAATGTACAAAAATAGATTGAAATTGGGCCAGAGTTCAAATGGAAACTTGGGAAAAAATATTGAGTGGTATATCCTTTCAGCATGGTTAGAAAAAGCATAACGCATGAAATAGGATCCTAGAGATTCAGCTTTTTTGAATCCAACAAACCTTTGTGAAGTGCCTACTCCAGAGAAAGAACTTTAGGAGGGGCTGGGGATACAAAGGCAAAAATGAAACAGATCCTGCCTTCAGGTCACTTATATTCTGTTGGGAAGTTGTAGCCCCTCTCTACAACATATGCAAGTATAAGGTAATCCAAAGTATAGTCAAAGTAATTTCAAGTGGAAGAGGGAACATGAAGTTGCCTAATTAGACATTAGATGGTGATTTCTCTAATATTAAAAATTATAGGAACAGCTATATTTTTGATGCTGTATTAAAGGATTTTTTTGTATGTGATGGGGTACAATTCATCACATAGACTTGCAGCTACCTCATGGTTTCCTTACCTGTAAAATGAAAAGTTTGGACTGGATGACTTCTAAGCTCCTTTCTAGTACCGATATTCTACGATTCTTTGGGTCGACATGTATTCAGGTAATCGAAGTTGTTTATGACTCTAGTGATAAATGAGGTTTCCAGTTCTTTTAAAAAATGGTTTTTCCTTCCTTCCTTCCCTCCTTCTTCCTTCTTACCTTCCTTCCTTTCTCTCTTTTTTCTTTCCTTTCTTTCTTTCTTTCTTTTTCTCTTCCTTCCTTCCTGCTTTCTTTCCCTCCCTTCCTTTCTTTCTCTTTCCTTATTTCCTTCCTTCTTCTCTTCTTTCTTTCCTTCCTTATTTCTGTTCCTTCCATCTTTTCTTCCTTTCTTTCTCTCTTCCTTCCCTCTTTCTTTTTCTCTTCCTTCCCTCTTTCTTTCTCTCTTTTCCTTCCTTCCTTCCCTCCTTCCTTCCTTCCTTCCTTCCCTCCTTCCTTCCTTCCTTCCTTCCTTCCTTCCTTCCTTCCTTCCTTCCTTCCTTCCTTCCTTCCTTCCCTCCTTCCTTCCTTCCTTCCTTCCTTCCTTCCTTCCTTCCTTCCTTCCTTCCTTCCTTCCTTCTTTCCTTCCTTCCTTCCTTCTTTTTCTCCCACCTATACAAGAAGTAATTTCTATCATTCTTTGACTTGACAGAGTGTCGTGATGGTTGTTTTCAGTGAAGATAAAAATCGAGATGAGCAGTTGAAGTACTGGAAGTATTGGCACTCTCGGCAGCATACAGCCAAGCAAAGGGTACTTGACATTGGTAAGTAGACAATAGCTCTGCAAGGGGCTTTGATGACTAGAGAGTTGTTATGAAGTTAAGGTGAATACTAGCTGCTAATAAAACGACAGTTCACAAACCTCAAAGAAGAGAACTTTTTTGTTCCTATGGGAGGAAAACTCATATTCATTTGTATTGGAAACTAGTGATTCTCAAACTTTTTGGTCTCAGGACACCTTTATACTCCTAAAACTTGAGGATCCCAACAAGCTTTCATTTTTGTGACTTGTACCTATCAATATTTGCTACATCAGAAATTAAAATGTCTTGGTATTATGCAAATAGTTTTGACCTCATGGATCCCCTGAAAGGGTCTTGGGTGTCCCCAGGGACCCTCAAACCACACTTTGAGAGCCACTTCTTTAAAGAATTATATGTAGCTCAGTAAAACAGAAGGTATCACAGTTTGGGGATTGTTATGTTGTGGAGTCTTTTCTTTGGCAGTCTGGTGAAACCTATGTGCCCCTTCTTAGAAAAATATTTTTAGCACAGTGCCTGACACATGGTAAATATTTAGTAAATACTTGTTGGTTTGACTTGATTTAAATGCATAAAATAAAATACATAGAATTACAAAGGAAATAAATTACATTGAAGTAAGTTATCAAGTTAAGCCACTTAACCCTTCCTCAGCTTCCTTACCTGTAAAGTGGAGATAATAATAGCATCTACCTCCCAGGGTTATTGTGAGGATGAAATGAGATGACATTTGTAAGACACTTTGAGAACCTTAAAGTTATTTAAATAATTGTTATTGTTAACATTATTAGTCAAAGATATTTTTAAAAACAAGTTTGTAGATTCTGGATTACAAGCCTTTTTCTGTAAAGCTTCCTTCCTTCCTTCCTTCCAGAATCTGTTTAGCTCCTCTGGGGGCTTGTGTTTTGAATATCTTCCACCTGGTAGATGGTGGTGCCTCTGTTCGCTATATAGCTTTAGTGTCTACGCTAATCTTTTGGCATGGATGATTAAAAGATGTGATAAAATTCAAAAGCCAATAATAACTTTTTTAAAAAATGAAAATATAACTCAATTAAAATAACAAATTAGTTAACCAAACATTACAAAGAAAAGTTAAACTCTCAAGAAACAAAATAAGGAGAAGCAGTTAGATTGTGCTGTAGCTAGGGCACTGGCCCTGGAGTCAGGAGGACCTGAGTTCAAATTTAGACTCAGACACTTACTAGCTGTGTGACCCCGGGCAAGTTACTTAATCCTGATTGTCTCTGGGGAAAACACACACACACACACACACACACACACACACACACACACACACACACACAAATAAGGAGCAAAAAATGAATTGAAAGGAATAGAAAACCTAAGTACTTTTGCTTTTTATCCATCATTACTTAACAATAATAATAGTTGACATTTATGTGACACTTTAAGTTAGCAAAGCCTTTTATGTATCTACTGTTTCATTTGTTCTTCTCACCCTTGTGGGTAAGGACCATCAACATTATATCAAATGTTAATAGAGGTCATTTGCTTTGCAAACTTTAAAAGTGGTACATCAAGGTAGGTTATTTATCCTCATCTTATAGATGAGGTATATGAGGCTCATTGTCAGCAATCAGATTCTAACCCAGATATTCCTGTTTCCACATCCAGCACGATTTCTTCTGTGTAATGCTGCCTCCTACACTTGTTAGTATAGAAGAAAACCTTAGAAATCATTCAGTCTCATTCATACAGAAGAGGAATGAGGTCTGGACTGGTAATTAATACTTTTCTGTGGTCAAGTGACTAGTAAGGTGCAGAGCTAGAATTTGAACACAGGCCTTCGTGACCCAAAGAAGATCTTCAGCTTACTCTGCTTCAGGTCTGCTCGTGACTCAAGCACTGTTTGCTGGCTCTGTCTGCTTAGTTTGATAAGGTGATGTCCTGTTATGAAGAGAATCCTGGAGCAGGAGTCAAGGACCTATGTTCTAGTCCTTATTCTGAACAAGCTGTGTGATCTTCAGCAAGTGACTTCCCTTCTCTGGGCTTCAGTTCTCTCATTGAACTAGACGAACTCTAAAGTCCCTTCCAGATCTTAAATTCTATCATCTTATAGACCACAGCCCGGAACTACAACTGTGGGTTGTATATATGAACTAATGAAGGCTTCTCCTTAATCACTTTTTTTTCTTTTTGGCTTGTGACCTCAGATACATCAGAATTTGGCTTGTATTCAAATCTCCCCTCCCCCCAAAAAGGAACTAATTTCCCAATCTAGAACCCAGACTAAAAAAAGCATTGAACAGAGGACAGATTCTATTTCAACCAACATAAAAGGACTCATCTTGAGCTTGTAAATAGTCAACATAATTTTTTCTTTTCTGGAGGGCCCTTGCTTTCTCCAGGGCTGTATTCAGTTTTCTAGACTTATAATACTGTGCTAGGCTTGAGGATCTTTGCATGAAGGAAGAGCTTGGGGTCACTAAACAGTTTACCCCCTTTCTCCTGGACCCAAATAATCTACATAGCTCACAGTATATGAAGGGCAAGGTCCTGATTTATTCCTTCACGACATGGCTCTCCTTTGATGCGCCTTCCCTCTAACTTCTTCTTGGTCCAGGATTGCTTCCCTGGGTACTTCCTCATCCAAGAATGTCTTCACCACTTTGTCATTTTGACCCTCTTATTTGCTGTCTCTATTGCCAAGAATTTCCTTGTGATGGATTTTAGACTTTGCCGGATCACTTTCTGCTCCCCACTCCCCACTCCCAGTGAGCTCCTTTCTCTGAATATAGCTCCTCTCTTTACTTCTTTATGTCTTCAAATTTGTCTGTTTCTGCTTTTTTAAAAGCCAAGGCCAAGGTGTTTGTCTCTGGCATTAATTAATTTGCAATGAGGTGTTAACTAGGTAATAACTACCTGTGAACTCTGTCAAGGTGAAGTCAGCTATCCTAAGTCCCACAACAGAGGGCAAATGTGGTGTCAATGGAGATGTTTACAGCTCAGAACAAAGGTTTTATGGTTTTAACCTTGTTAACAAGGAGTTAACCCTGACCAACCTTCTCCAGAGTATATCCTCCACAATCCTATGATTCTAAGGCAGCTATGTTGTCAGTCTTCCAAATACTTGTGAAAACTTGATTGAGATATTGTGTCTCATCTGAGCATTCTTATTTAGCTCTCTGATAGCATCATTCTCTCTTTGGGTCCCATTCCCTAAAAAACTTTTTCATTTTAAAAAAATGTTCATAATGGAAAGACCCAGGAATGTCATTGGATGTAGGGCAAATCTGCCAGCTACAGTCCTTCATGTTTGTCATTACTTGAAATAAGGAGAGAAAAGAAGTTATTTGATGTTGTGGTTGAATAATTAAATTTTCTTCTTTAATCTAAATTTCAAGCTGGAATACCATGGTCTATTCATTGTACAATATTTCCTACCTCCTATTGTTTTACCCTCCCCCCACCCACTTAAAGTTGGATTCTAAAAAGAATTAGTTTCAGTGATGACATTTTTATGTTCTATGCTCCCCTCTCCCATAGTCCTTTCTTTATAAGAAAGCTGAGTCTCAAAAGGTCTAACAGTGTATGCAACATTCAAATCAACAAATATTTTTAAGTAACATATAAAGACAAAAAATATCCCTGCTCTAAAGAAACTTATATTCTCCTGGTGGAATACAAATAAAATGATGAGGAAATGCAGGGTGATTTTTAAAAAGAGATAACTTTTAAAGGAAGGTTAGGAATAGCTTCCTGGGGGAAGTGCAAATGAAGTGAACCTTGAAGGAAACTAGGTATTCTACAAGAGACTGAGATGAGGAAAGAGTATATTCTAGGTATGGGGAATAATAGCTTTTGCAAATACAACATTCTGCATCTCTAGTCCTCTACTTCTCCACTAAAAGTTTCATCATCTGTCCTAGGGGACCAAGTTTGGTCATTGCATTTAATGTGAGTTCGTTGTTCAGTTGCTTCAGCAATGTCCAACTCTTTGTGGCTCCATTTGGGGTTATCTTGGCAAAGATACTCCAGTATCCAGGGTTTGTCATTTCCTTCTCCAGCTCATTTGACAGATGAGCAAACTGAGGCAAATGGGGTTAAGTGACTTGCTCAGGGTCACACAGCCAGGATGTGAGGTTGGATTTGAACTCAGGTCTTCCCGACTCCAGGTCTGGCACTCTATCTAATGTGTTGCCCAATCTGAGTTCAGCCTTTTAATTTTGTCTTCTTGTAGTCATTGTTTACATTGTTTTCCTAGTTCTGTTTTCAGGTCAGGCCTTTTGTTTTGTTTGCTTTATTTTGTTTCTTTGTCTTTGTATAATCAGCGCTTGGCACATATTAGGCTCTTAGTAAATGCTTGTTGAATTAATACTTCCCAAGTTTTTCTGACTTTTACATATTCATCATTTTTTCCGGCATATTTTATATTTATATACCATACTTTGTTTGGACATTTCTCAATTGATGTACACAAATTTTGTTTCTAATTGTTTGCAAGGTTGATTTTCCCCCTGCCATATAAAATGTTGCTTTGAATATTTTAGTATATTTGTAGCCTTTTTATCACTGATCTCTTTGGGGATATATTTAGAGCTAGGTTTCTAATCTATGCTCTTTTCTCTTTCTTAACCTTTTAAAATATGTGACCACAAATAGAACAAGTTTTCCTCTGTTATAGATGAATTTTCTCGTATGGGCTATTTCACTATGACAATGAATGAAGGCAAGAGACCACCATCATGGCAAAAGCCCTATTGAGTCTTCATGGCCTATGTTTCCTTGCAGTTGAACCTAAGGATCTTAGGGTTTAGGGTTCCTTGTGGACGTTCAAAGAAAGTTTAGGCTGAACTTACTCTTGATCTCTGTGTGTATAATTCCATAGAGAGTAATAAAGGACCCTTTGATATATATAGGACCTAATTCATAGAGCCTAAAAAATGTTGAACTTCATTTTAATGAGTTCTTTCCCTTCCTCTCTTACTGTAATAGAGTCTAAGTTGCATTTGCTTACATGGCTGGTCCTAAATTTTATGAGCATTTCTCCTTCCTAGCTTCTCTAGTTTCCCTTAGGTCTCGACCAAAGTCTCACTTTCTGCAAGAAAACTTTCCCAATTCCCCTAAATGCTAGTGTATTCCTTCTATTGATTATTTTCAGTTTATCCTATATAATATATTATATTTTGTCTGTACATGGTTGTTTGCATGTTATCTCCCCCATTATGCTGTGAGAGAAGGGACTGTCTTTTGCCAGTCTTTGTATTCTCAGTGCATAGCACAAGGTCTAGCACTTATTAGGGGCTTAATAAGTGTGAGTTGCCTGAAGGATCCTTTGAAGTTCCTATTCACATTGGGTCACATGCTTAGTGCCAGCTGGTATTTTGGGAAAAGAGCAGTGCTCAACAAGTGCCTTAAGTTGACTTTTCCCCACTAAGGCACAGGGTAAGAGTTCATTTGTATGTGATATATCCCTTAACAAGAATAATAAGGGAGCTTTTTTTTTTAATAGACATTATCCTATTTGCAGGTCAGAAAACTGAGGATCAGGGAGAGGAAGTGGATTGCTTAGATTTACTATGTGCTATCATTTCTGTTAAAAAAAAGAATATAACTGATCCCTCAATAGGGCATTTGCTCAATTTCTTTGTTTTTTTTTTTCCTTTAGTATTGGCTATGGATTTTTACTGATATATTCATGTGCTCCTGCTAGTCCCTTGAAACCAATATTCATATCTTTGCTAGTAAGAAAAAAATGCCAAAAACTATCATTGAAAAGTGGATTGATTGCATCATCTTTCAAATGAAGGAAAAGAGGTTAAAGGTTCAGTCTGTAGCTGTACCAATTCAATTCAATTTAACATACGTTATTAAAATGATCTATTCTGTTAAAGATATTGTGTTACACACTTAGGATTCAAAGAAAGTTACTGCTCAGACCATAGTGTCAAGGCACTTACAATTCAAGGGGGGAAAAAGACAGGTAAACAAATAACTATGATGTAATAGAGAGGGTAAGAAAGCTAGATGGCATAGCTGATAGAGAACCCGGCCTGCAGTGAGGGAAACCTGAGTTCAAATCCAGCATCAGACACTTACTAACTGTGTGACCCTGGGCAAGTCACTTAGCTCTTTTTGCCTCACTTTCCTGATCTCTAAAATGAGCTAGAGAAGGAAGTGGCAAACCACTCAGTACCTTTGCCAAGAAAACCCCAACTGGGGTAATGAATAGTCAAACACAACTGAAAAAAGACCAAACGAGAACAATAGCATCGGACGGACTTTAAAAAGGCCAGTGGATTTAGCGATGGGCAGACCATGAGTAATCTTTGAGTATGGCCGTGGGACTGAATGCCATTTTCCTGTAATGGGACAATATTCTGAAAAAATTGTGAGGAGGAGAAGGGTCTATTTTTAATTCTCTCCGTTTGAAGTACACCACATCTACTGACTGAAAAAGCATTCTCCTCCTTAATAGTCATTTGTATAGACCCATAGAGCTAAAAGTAATTTTGGAAAAATCCTTGAGTATAGCTCCTGTATTTTACAGAAGAGAAAATGAGACCAAGTTCAAGGTCATGCAGCTTGTTGCAGAGAGAGATAGAGCTTGTATCTTTGGGTGTATAGTTTAGGACTCTCCTAGCATATGCTAATTAAACAAAGAATATGTGGCTATTTGCCTTAACCTGTTGTAGAACCAATAAACTTTTGTAGAACAGAGGCACAAGTCTTTTTTATTTGAAAACATAGCATTATAATTACTACTTGAGAAAATAAGAGAAGCAATTAAAATGGGAACATGGATTAGTTCCAAATAAATTAAAAAGTGAATGAATTTCAACCACCTACCTGTTGGTTCAACATTTACATTATTACAGGGCTTATTTTCCTAACACCAACACATTTATACTTCACAAGGTGCCATATCCAGTCTCCCCATTTTCATCTCTTACCACTACCACCCCTGGTTCCACGGCTTTACTTTTTAAAAACAGGACTATCTCTGACTCATTACTTGGCTGGGGGATTCATCGAGTTAGAGCTTGAGTCCAAGGCTTATTTAACTGTGAATGTAACTCCTTAATGTCAAGAATTGTCTCATTTGTAGTTTTATATCTTCTATACCTACCACATGTGATATGTATATAGTAGGTACTTAATAAATGCTAGTGAATTGATTCTCTCATTACCTTTGCCTATAAACTCTCCCTTTTTCCCAACTTTCCTGTCCTGGTTGAGGGTACCACCATGATTCTGATCAACTACCTTCACAACCAAGGAGTCATCCTTCCATTTCTCTCATCCGTCTTATACAGTTAGTTGCCAAGTCTTTTCAGTTCCACCTCCACAGATTATCTTGCACAAATATCCTTCTCTTCACTCACATGGCCAACTTCACCACCTCAGGACTTTATCACCTTTAGCCTAGACTATTTCAATAACCTCCTAATTGATTTCCCTATCTTCAGCCTCTCCTTTCTCAAATCCAACTTCAACACAGCTGCCAAATCGATATTCCTGAAATACATATGTGTTCCCTTGCTCAAGAAGTTCCCATGTCTCCCTTTTGTCATAAAGTTAAAATACAAACTCTTTTCCTTGCCTCTTGAAACCTTTGAAAATCTGCCTGTGGAGGTGTAACCAAGATGGCAGAGTAAAGGCAGGAATTCAACTGAATTCTCCCAATTTTTCCTCCAAACAACTTTAAAATAATGCCTCAGATCAAATTCTGGAATGTCAGAACCAACAAAAGGTCAGATTGAAACAATTTTCCAGACCAAGACAACATAAGAGGTCATCAAGAAAGGTCTCTCACACTGGGGTGGTGGTCAGCCCCAGAGTGCAGTGCAGCCTGCACTCTGGCAAAGCCAGCAGCAGGTGATTGAGGTGGCTGCATCAGAGGCAGCAGCAGCTTCTGGAGCTCTCAGCCCACAGATGGTAAGGGAGTCAGACAACTGGTTAGAAAGAGATTATGGGGGATGCTTTACTGGTGCTGGGTTCAGCCCTCTGTTGCATCACACATTCGCAGTTCTGGGTCATAGTCCCAGGGCAAAGAGAAGCACTAGTGATTTTGGCTTCAGGTCTTGGCAGAGAAGAGTGCTTGTGGTCACTCACAGGAGATCAAGGACCTGGGTCTCAGTTCCAAAGCAGAAAGGGGCATTAGTGCTTGCAGACACAGGAGAGTAGGGGCCTGAGTCACAGTTCTAGGGCCAAAAGGAATTATAGCACTTGTGGGTATAGAGAAGCAGGCGTCCTTGTCACAGTTCCAGGGCAGGGAAGAGCACTCATGGTTGCTCACAAGGGAATAAGGGGCACTGGTCTTGGTTCCAAGAAAGAAAGCAACAGTAACACTTATGGCTTGCCAGAGAGCAAGGGACCTGGAAACAGTTCAGGGCCAACAGAAATGCCAGCACTTGTGGTTACAGGGGGACAATGTCCCTTAGGTAGAGACTGGAGGACAGGTCTGTGTAGTGACTATACCTCTCCTTAAATTGTACAATCTTGGAAGCACTGAAGACTTATAGATCCTCAGGACTAGCTCTGAAAATATCACAAAACACTAAAGCTTGGGACAGTGCCCCCTCCACCCCAGAAGGATAGACCAACTTTAACATCAATTTAAAAGTCAAGAAATAGGCTGGAAAAAATGAGCAAACAACAAAAAAAGAGCCTGACCATAAAGAGTTACTATGGTGACAGAGAAAAGCAAGACGCAAACTCAGAAAACAATGTCAAAACAGCTACATGCAAAGCCTCAAAGGGAAAAAATTGTGAATTGGACACAAGCCTAACAAGAATTCCTGAAAGAGATCAAACAGGATTTTTCAACAAATAGAGAGGTAGAGGAAAATTTTGGGGAAAATGAGCATGATGCAAGAAAATTCTCAAAAGAGAGTCAATAGCTTGGTAAAATAAATACAACAATTACTGAAAAAAAACCTTAAAAATAAAATTGGCCAAATGGTAAAAGAGGCTAAACAATCCACTGAAGAGAAGGACTCTTTAGAAACAGAATTGGCCAAATGAAAAAAAAAAAGAGGTACAAAATCCCCCTAAGAAAATAATTTTTTGAAAAATAGAATTGGCCAAATGGAAAAAAAAAAAGATGAACAAAAACTCACCGAAGAAAACAATTCCTTAAAAAGTAGAAGTAGGTAAGTGGAAGCTAATGACCCCATGAGACATTAAAAACAATAAAGCAAAATCAAAAGAATGACAAATTAGAAGAAAATGTGAAATATCTCATTGAAAAAACAGTAGACCTGGAAAATTGAGGAGAGATAACTTAAGAATTATTGGACTGCCTAAAAGTCATGGTCAAAAAAAAAAAGGGGTGGAGACACATTTCAAGAAATTGTCAAGGCAGTTTCTCCCAATTATCTTAGTACCAGAGGGTAAAATAGAAATTGAAATAACCCACATTCATGTCCTGAAAGAGTTCCCCAAATGAAAACTCCTAAGAATATCATAGCCAAATTCCAGAGCTCCCAGGTCAAGGAGGAAATATTTCAAAGAGCCAGAAAGAAACACTTGAAATATTGTGGAGCCATAGCCAAGCTCACATAAGATTAGCACCTTCCACATTAAAAGATCAGGGGCTTGGAATATGATGCTCCATAAGACAAGGGAGGTAGGATTATAACCAAGAATAATCCACCAAGCAAAACTGTATATAATCTTCAGGGGAAGAAAGGATATTTAATTAAATAAAGGGCTTGCAAGTATTCATAATGAAAAGACCAGAGCTGAATTAAAAAATGACTTTCAAATACAAGCCTCAAGAGCAGTATAAAAAGGTAAATATGAAAGGGAAATCACAAGGAATTCAATAAAGTTAAGCTGTATACATTTCTATAAGGGAAATGATACTTGTAACTCCTAAGATCTTTATCATTATTAGGGCAGTTACAAAGAGTATATAAAGACAGAGGGCATGACTGTGAGTTGACTATGATGGGATAATTAAAAAAAATGAAATTAATGGATGAGAAAGAGGGATACACTAGGAGAAGGGGGAAGGGAAATGATGTCTTATAAAATAGGCATGATAGGAAGAACTTTTATAGTGGGGGTAGATGGGGTGGAGGTGGGCAAAGTTTGAACCTTACTGTCACTGGAATTGGTTCAAAGACAAAATAACATACACTCAGTTGGATACAGAAATCCATCTTACTCAACAGGGAAGTAGGAGGAGAAGGTGGGACACTATAGAAGGGAGGGAGGATTAAAGAAGGCAGTGGTCAGAAGCAAAACAGACTTTTGAGGAGCGACAGAGTAAAAAGAGAGAGAAAAGGATAAACAGGAAAAATAAGATGGAGGGAAATATGGAATTAGTAGTTATAACTGTGAATGTGAATGGGATGAACTCTCCCATAAAATGGAAGCAGATAGCAAAATGGAATAAAAACCAAAATTCTACAATATATTGTTTGCAAGAAACATATTTGAAACAGAGGGACACACAGAAAGTAAAAATAAGGGGCTGGAGCAGAATCTATTATACTTCAACTGAGGTTTAAAAAAAGAGGGATCGTAATCATGATCTCAGATAAAGCTAAAGCAAAAAATAGATTTAATTTAAAGAGGCAAGCAGGAAAACTACATTTTGCTAAAAGATACCATAGACAATGAAGTAATATCAATATTCTAAACATGTTTGCACCAAATGGTATAGCATCCAAATTCTTAAAGGAAAAGTTAAATGAATAACAGGAGGAAATAGAAAGTAAAACCATACTAGTGAAGGACCTCAACTTTCTCCTCTCAGAACTAGGTAAATCCAATCATAAAATAAGCAAGAAAAAAGTCAAGGGGATGAATAGAATTTTGTAAATGTTAGATATGATAGACCTCTGGAGAAAACTGTATAGGATTAGAAAGGAATATACTTTTTTAACATCTTCACAAAAATTGCCTTGTATTAGTTCATAAAAACCTCATAATTAAATGCAGAAAGGCAGAAATATTAGAAATATTCAAACTACAGTGTAATAAAACATTGCATTCAATAAAGGACCATGTAAACAAATTAAAAATTAACTGGAAACTAGACAATCTAATTTAAAGAAGGAGTGGGTCGAATTACAAGTCATAGAAACACTCAATTTCATTAAAGAGAATGACAGTAGTAAAACAACATGTCAACATTTATGAGATGTAGCCAAAGTAATATTTGGGGGAAATGTGTATCTCTAAACACATACATCAATAAAATGGAGAAAGAGCAGATCAATGAATTAGGCATATAACTAAAAAAAGTATGAAAAGAACAAATTAAAAAAACCCCAATTTAACACCAAATTGGAAATCCTGAAAATCAAAGGAGATTAATAAATTTGAAAGTAAAAAAATCCCTTTGAACTAGTAAATAAAAAGTAGGAGCTGGTTTCATGAAAAAAAAATCAACCCAATGAAACAGACAAACCATTGGTTAATTTGATTTAAAAAAAGAAAGAAGAAAACCAAATTACTGTATCAAAAATTAAAAGGATGAATTCACCACCAATGAAGATAAATTAAAGCAATTATTAGGAACCATTTTGCCCAATTATATGCCAATAAATCTGACAATCTAAGTGAAATGAATGAATATTTACAAAATATTGTCTGTTAATGATTTGTTGCCCAGATTAACAGACGAATAAAGAGAATACTTAAATAACCTTATCTCAGAAAAAAAAAAATTGAAGAAGCCATCAATGAGCTCCCTCAGAAAAAATCTGCATGACCAGATGGATTCACAAGTGAATTCTACAATGAATTCAGATACTACATAAACTATTTGGAAAAACTGGCAAAGAAAACTTCCCAAATTCCTTTTATGATGCAGAATAGAGTTTTGATAACTGAACTGGGAAGAGCAAACATAGATTAAAGAAAACTACATTTCTCTAATGAATATTGATGCAATTTTTTTTAAAAAAAAATTAAACACTAGCAAGATTATAGCAATATATCACAAAGTTTGTATACTATGACCAGGTGGGATTTATACCAGGAATGCTGGACTGGTTCAATATTAGGAAAACTGTCAGCATAATTGACCAGATGAATAACAAAACCAACAAAAATCATGATTTTGTCAATAAATGCAGAAATTTATTTTGACAAAACACAACATCCATTCCTAAAAAGTGCATAGGAATGTACTAAAGCTCATAGGAATAAATAGAGTTTTTCTTAAAATGATAAGTGGTATCTCCCTAAAACCATCAGTAAGTATTATCTATATTAGGGATAAGCTAGAAGCCTTCCCAGTAAGATCAGGGGTAAAGCAAAGATGTTCATTATCACCATTATTATTCAACATTGCCCTAGAAATGGTAACAACAGCAAGAGAAGAAAAAGAAATAGAAGACATTAGAATAGGCAATGAGGAAACAAAACTATCACTTTTTGCAGAGGATACAATGGTGTACTTGGAGAATGCTAGAGAATGTACTAAAAAACTAGTTGAAATAATTAACAACTTCAGCAAACTTGCAAGATATGAAATAAACCTACAGAAATAATCAGCATCTCTACATATTGTCAACAAAGTCCAGCGGAAAGAGAGACAGAAAATCCACTTAAATAACTATAGACAATATAAAATACTTGAGAGTCTACCTACCAAGACAAACCCAGGAACTATATGCACACAATTACAAAACACTTTTCACATAAATAAAGTCAGATTTCAACAATAAGAGGAATATTAATTGCTCATGGGCAGGCCAAGCCAACATAATAAAAATGATAATTCTATTTAAATGTATTTATGTATTCAGTGCCATACAATTTAAACTACTTGAAATTATTTTTAGAGCTAGAAAAAAAAAATCACAACCAAATTCATCTGGAAGAACAAAAAGTCAGGAACATCAAGGGATCAATGAAAACAACGGAAGGTGGCCTCACCATATCAGATCTCAGATTGTATTACAAAGCAGAATTTATCAAAACAATCTGTTACCGGCCGAGAAATAGAGTGTTGGACCAGTAGACTACATTAGGTACATAAGACACAATAGTAAATGACCATAGTAATCTAGCATTTGGTAAACACAAAGATCCAAGCTTTGGGGATAAGAGCTCACTATTTGGCAAAAAAAATGCTTGGAAAACTGGAAAGCAATTTGGCAGAAAACATTTCACACCATGTACTAAGATAAAGACAAAATGGGTCATGATTTAGACATAAAAGGTGATATCTTAAGCAAATTAGGGGAACATAGAAAATTTTACCTATAAGATCTATGGATAAGGGAAGAATTTATGACTAAACAAGAGATAGAGAGCATTATGGGATGTAAAATGGATAATTTTGATTACATCAAATAAAGAGATTTTGTACAAACAAAACCAATTCTGCCAAGATAAGAAGGAAAGCAGGAAACTGGGGGGAAAATTACAGGGAGTTTCTTGGATAAAGACCTCATTTTTCAAATATATGGAGAAGAGTCAAATTTATAAGAAGATCAATCATTTCCGAATTGATAAATGGTCAAAGGATATGAACAGGCAGTTTTTAGGAGAAGAAATCAATGCTATGTGGAAAATGCTCTAAATTATTAATTAATTAATCAAATTAAAACAACTCTGAGGTACTACCTTATACCTATCAGATTGGCTAATATGAAAGAAAAGGAAAGTGATAAATGTTGGCGGGAATGTGGAAAAATTGGGGTACTAATGCATTGTTGGTGGAGTTGTGAAATGATCCAACCATTCTGGAAAGCAAATTGGAATTATGCCCAAAGGGATATAAAACTTTGCATATCCTATGACCCAACAATACCACTACTAGGTTTGTATCTCAAAGAAATCAAAGGAAAAAGACCTATGTGTACAAAAATATTTGTAGCAGCTCTTTTTGTGATAGCAAAGAATTGGAAATGAGCTGATTACCTTCAATTGAGAAATGGCTGAACGAGTTATGACATATACTATTGTGCTATAAGAAATGATGAGTAGAATGCTTTCAGAAAACCCTGGGAAGACTTATATGAACTGACGCAAAGTGAAGTGAGCAGAACCAGGAAAATAATATATACAGAAACTCCAATATTGTATGATGGTCATCTGTGAATGACTTAGCTATTCTCAGATCCAAGACAATTACAAAGGACTTGTGATGAAAAATGCTAACCACCTGCAGAGAAAGAACTGATGGAGTTTGAATGCAAATCAAAGCATACTTTTTTAAACGTTCTTTATTTTTCTTTCTTTGTGTGTGTTTTCTTTTGCAATATGACATATGAAAATATATTTTGCATGACTTCAAATATATAATCAATATTAAATAGCTTATCTCCTTAAGGAAAGGGGAGAGGAAGGAGGGAGGGAGAGAATTTGCAACTTAAAAATTTTAAAAAATTAATGTTAAACTTTTTTTTTGACATGTAATTAAGAAAATAAATAAAATAAGAGAAAAAAATCTGCTTGTTGCCTACTTTTCCAGGCTAATTGCACGGTCTTCTTTTGTATACTCTATGTTCCAGCCAAACTGGCCTGCTTTATTCTTTTCCATATCTGACATTCCATCTCCCATCTGAATGCCTTTATCTAGGCTGCTCCCTATGCCTGACACACTCTCCCTCCCCATTCCAGCTGTGTAGAATTTCTAGCTCGTTTCAACACTCCATTCAGGGTCCTACCCATCAGGAAGTCCATCCAGATTCCCTCAGATGCTCATGCGATCTCCCTTCCCCCTAAAATTACCTTGGCTATACCAAATACTATTTCCAGAGTTATCGAGTTTATTTGTAAATTAAATAAAGGGTAATGCATATTAGGAAGCTAATGAAACATTACAGGAAGGTAGTGATAAGGGCCTTTATAAGGGTAGCAAAAATAAAAAATATAAAGGATGGGACAATTCAAGAGATGGTACAGATATAAAACTGTTGGAACTTGGTAATTGATTGGATATAAATAAAAGGTATAGGATAAGAAATGTCAGATAAAACAACCATGAGAGCAAATGAAGTAGTGAATAGTAAAGGGGAGCAAGTTTAGGGTTTTATATATGTTGATTTTCAGGACCCTATAGCATGTCCAGGTAAAGATAGGCAATTAGAGATATAGGTCTGGAACTCACAAGAAAAGTCAAAGCTGGGAGATAGAGATTTTGGAGTCATACACACGGTTAAAGCAGTTGATTCCATGGGAGTGAATGAAACTGGAAAGAGAGAATGTGAAGTAAAAAAGAGAAGAGGGCCAAGAACAGGTCCTTATAAAAGCTACAATTATGTAAAAAAAAAAAAAAGGATGAACTACATTATGTACCTTGAAATAATGCTGTCTAGTAATTATTCTTTAAAGCGTAAGGCACTGCTCTTTATATGTGTACCCTTTAGTTACTGAAAAGGACAGGGAAAAAGTCATTTGTGTGAGAAAAGCAGATCGAAACAGTTTTGAGGGTTTCTACAACCCAAGAGTAGCATAGAAGCAATTTTGTCTATCTAGAAAGCATCGAACCTCAGAAAAGAACTAAATGACGCATTCAGACTGTTACTCAAAAGAGACCACCGGGTCTCATAACCTGTAAGCTATGGCTCTGCATTATCTCTGGTGATGTTCCTTACTGCTTCAGAGTGAACTGGGTGGAAGGAAGGAAGGAAGGAAGGAAGGAAGGAAGGAAGGAAGGAAGGAAGGAAGGAAGGAAGGAAGGAAGGAAGGAAGGAAAGGAGGCAGGAAGGAAGGAAAGAAGGAAGGAGGGAAGGAAGGAAGGAAGGAAAAAAAAAGAAAGAAGAAGGAAAGAAGGAAGAAAGAAATCTCACCAGTAAACCCCAAGTTTAATGGGCAGCTTCTGGCCATCAAAATTTACCTTTCTTTAGAGAGAAGTTCAGTCTGAAGCTCATAGATTGGACCACAATAGGTCCCCTGCCCAAACTCCACTTAATGGCTGTATTTTGGGCCCTCCTGGCTTGGAGTGAATGTCAATGGTAACTTTCTCTTTGGAACAGCAACCCTGAGGGTCTTTCTCTCCCAGTTTGATATTTTTTTCTTTTTTTCTAATTAAAGGGGCCACCCCTTGACTCACTTCTTAAAGAGGCCTATTCACTGAATGGGTGATACCTCACTCTAACTGAGTACATGAAAAGGCTTTAGCCTAAAAGGGCCAGGGTCTCCCATTGAATCCTGGGTCATCTCCAGTCATCCTGATGAATATCTGGTCACTGTCACTAGATCCAGATGGCTCTGGAAGAAAAAGTGAGGTTAGTGACCTTGCACAGCCCTCCCTCCCTCAAATCAAAAGTCAACTGCAAGTCATGTCATAATTTCCCTGATGTCATGGTCCTCTTTGAAAATGAAGGATAAACACAATAACCTACTGCTAGGTTTCTGTAAATATGTGGTCAGTCTGCCCTCATGAAGACTATACATTTAGGGGAGAGTGTAAACCAGGTTTTTGAGTGGACCTTTTATTTTTGATTGTTCCTGCTAGCCTTCTTTTAAGTAACTGCTATGGAATTAGTTGTGCTTATGCGGCAGCCTTTAGTAAATGTTACATGTTTAAGAGTCAGTGATATCCTTGTGATAGATTTTATTTAACTGAAAAGCCACCTAATAGGGACTCAGGAGATACAGTGTCAAGTACAGGGTGTGTATCTTTCCATGGCAGAGTCCTTCTTAGATTTATTTAGCCATAGCAGGAAAATATTCAGCAAGGATATTCACTGATGTCGCCCTGAGTTGATTCAGCTAAGTAAAGCTGCCGTACCTATTAGCTGCTCATAATCATCTACCAGCCAAGTATCAAAAAAGCATCAAGAGTTCCTTGTGGCTCTTTTGTCCTCAGGCCCTCAGGAAGTGGTATCAGTAGCTAGAGACTGAGCCAATTGAGTCTCAAGGACTGTTTCAATGCTTTTTAAGGAAAAACTAACCTAACTTAAATGAGAAGTTTCAGGGGAAGGAAGGAGATAGGATATCGCTTTTGTTAAACAGGCATTGTGCAAAGCACTGGGGAGACAAATACAAGCAAGTAAGATAGCCCCATGCCCTCATGAAGCTTATATTCTAATAAAGGAATACAATGCATATAGGGGACCTTGAACGGAAAGGCGTGAGGCTAGGGTAGGCACACCATGGCATGATTTTGAGTTGGCTTGGAAGTGGTAGTGTGGCGTTGTTCCAGTCTAGATTAGGCAAAAGCTTGCTAAGGGGTAGGATATGGCCTCTGGTCTATTATACAAAAGAGTATAAGAACATTAAGGCTTGCTGGTGTGAGAGAATTCTGACCAAAACCACATAATTGAATGCTCCTCCTCCTGCACCTAGGAATTTCAGTTTTTTTTGTTTTCTTTTTTTTTTTTTGGTGGGGGGAAGGCAGGGCAATTGGAGTTAAGTGACTTGCTCAAAGTCACACAGCATCTAGGAACTTTTGTAAGACTTCACTGGTAGTGATGACTGTTTGAAGGATGCAAAGTCAAGAGCACCAGATAGAGTGGAAGCTTCTTGAGGGCAAGAATTTCATTTTAGAAGTTGTATCCCAAGCACCTATAACATTATACTTAACAAATACTTGGTTGATAGAATTAGATAGCCTGAGGTCTGCTGCTTGTGCCTGCTACAGGCTGCTGTACATCCTGGGGTTAATCAATACTTCAATTCTCTGTGCCTCAGTTTCTTTGTAAAATGCCAAGTTTGGATTAGATAACTCTTATTTCCCTTTCAGCTCTGAATCTTGTGCTATCAGTGCTATTGTGATTTTTCCAAACTTGGAAGCCAGATTAGGTGATTCCCAATTACCCATCCTGGGTCAAGAGTCTTTACAACCTCCTGTAGCCCTAGTAATATTTCTTCACTGCTTCCATTGTCAATCAGCCACTTAGAATCTATTTGTGGTTGAGTTGGTTTCAAAAGCAAAAACCTCTGTATAATAAGACATTGTGTTAATAACAGGGCTTCGTTTGTTAAGCACCAGTTTGAGGAAGAACATGTTGCTATTTACTGGGTATTCAAATTTGTATTTGTTTTGTAGCGAAGTGTACCTAGGTTTTAGCTGCTCTATGTTTCTTGTTATCTAATTTAAGTATTTTTTAAATATAATCATGAGAGTAAATGAGAGAGGAGTAATAGTATATTGTATCTAAATACTATCACTCATCCAAGAAACACAACAGTGTAATAGAAAGAGGGTGTTACATTGTGAATTAGAAAGACCTGAGTTCAAATTCGGCCTTTGATGCTTCATGACTCTGTGACCATGGATAGTTTCCTCTGTGTAATATGGAGATAATAACAAATGTAGAACTCATCTCTTAGGGCCGTGGAGAGGATAAAGTAAGATACTGTAAGTAAAATACTTTGCAGACCTCAAAGGGCTAGGTAAATGTTAGCTCCTGTGATAATATACACTAAGCCCTCCTTTCAGCACTCCAATGAGGGACACAGGTGGCAAGTGTATAGGTTAATTGGCTCATAGATTTAAGAGCTGAAAGGGACTTCAAAGGTCATCTGCTCTAACCCCTTCATTTTACAGATGAGGAAACTGAGGCCCAGAGTGACTAAAGTGATTTCACGCAGAGATTAAGTGGCAGAAACTGGATAATACTCAAACACAAGGCTACTGTGACATGAAATTGAAGGAGATTGAAACATTTTATTCACAATGCAAAAATAATAAAACATGAAATAACACTTGCCTCCTGTCCCCATGATGTAGCCATATGTAGCAACTTTTTGCTTTACAGAAGCAACAAGAGCTTTTTGCTATAAGATCACAGATCTTGAGAAGGAAAGGACCTTAGAAGCCATCTCTAGGCCAGTCCTTCTATTTTACAGAACAGAAAATTGAACCTTAATGAGGTTTATGACACATTATTAGAGCTCGAATTTGAAACTAGGTCTGTTGGCTCCAAATCCATCGATCTTTTTCATGGCTACATGACCTGCCTCTGGCTCCATCTGGCTCTCCTTTCATTTCCAGTACGAGATCAAATGAAGTGGTTAAGATTCCCATGTGTTTCAGCTGATAATAAGTAGTTATAAAAAACAGGGCAGGTAGGTGGCTCAGTGAATAGAGTACTGGGATTGGGATGGGGAAGACTAATCTTCCTGAGTTCAAATCTTGCTTCAGACACTTTCTAGCTGGGCAAGTCACTTAACCCTGTTTGTCTCAGTTTCTTCATCTGTAAAATGAGCTGGAGAAGGAAATGACAAACCACTCTAGTATCTTTGCCAAGAAAACCCCAAACTGGGTCATGAATAGTTAGACCCAACTGAAACAACTGAAGAACAACGACGAAACAAAACAAAAAGCATAAAAAATAGATGTATTGACAAAGTTGAAGCTTCCATGTTTGGTCCAAACTAGTATGTCAAATTCCACAAAATCACCTTGTAGTTGTGATTAGTATTAAATAATTAATTAATTTCATATTTTAGAAATGGTGAAGCTTTTAGTTTTCCTGCATAGTGATTGAATATTTTATGTGGAATGTTGAGTACATGATAAAGGAAGGCATATCAAAGGGGATATAGCCTAGGGACATACTGAATTATATCCTCAGCCCAGTTTTCTTTAGCTATTTGAATAAATTAAATAAGGTCAAATTGACAAAGCAGAGTGAAAAAGAAAAGTTGTAAGAAGGTAGCCAGAAGAATGCATCTGTAAAACAAGAGGATGGTAAAACTGTCCACACTGCTGTGGGAATGAGGTGTGGGAAGTCCTCCCTATTAGCTAGTTCTAGAACTCCTCAGGAATGAATTGGGTATTGGTTACCCACACAAAATTATTTAGACTTTTAGGTCAAAGTCAGCTTGGGGTAGTGGATAAAGTGCTGGACATAAGGGTCAGTGAGACAAGAGGTCACATCTTCTCTCAGGCATTTAGCAGTGGTTTCACCTTAGGCAAGTCACTTAATTTCTGTTAGCTTTTGTTTCCTCTAAGGCCTTGGACTTGGAATCCCTTCCATCTAAATGTATGATCTCTTTTTTCACCTGCCTTCAATTCTGAATAATCACTTTAAAAACCTCAATTATATTCTTATATGCATTTAAATTCTCTCAATACCTGTTAATTTTCCTTTTATTAAGACTTGCAACCAGGGAACTGAACCTAGGAAGAATTGAGACATTAAGGTGTTTTCAGGGTACAAAGCAAATATTTGAAACTAGGCTTCTCCCTCTCTAATATTTAAATATATAATTTATAATACAAATATAATATGTTACTATGTGTATATACACCTCTCTCTATACATACATATATGTATATGTGTGTGTGTGTGTGTATAAAACATCATTTTTTAAATCACAGCTTTGTGGAATCACCTCTTTTCCTATTGGTTGCCCTATATTAATAGCACTTTTTAAAGCCTGAGTTTCTTCAAACTGCAGATACTATGATTTCTTTGACTTTCTACATCTTAAGTCCAAGTTGAGATGATGGAAATAGGCATGACCAGATTTTCTCCAGAGCTAGTCCTGTAAACCAGGACACTTTTGACTTTTCCATAACACTTCTTGATAGATGACATAATTTAAATCTCATGGTGTCTATCTGTCTGTCTGTCTGTCTCTCTCTAAAACAGAGGAATGCATTTACTGAGCAAATAATGTTAAAGAAGACATTATTTTAGAGAAATCCTCGCTTAAAAAGAAATAAACCAGTATATCAGATAATTTCTTTATATGGAGAATTTTAGCTCTAATAAAGTTTCTGTCAAGAACGCACATAGAGCATACTAAAAGGAGATTGAAAGGGATTATTTATTTCTAGGTTCCTGATGTAACTATTCCTTCAATCTGGGGCACATGGCTTGAAAACATTCAGCCTCATGTCACCAATGGCCCCCAAATAAAGCTCAAGATGACTCTCCAGGAAAAGTCACTAGCATTAAGCACTCCAACCTCCAAAGGCTCCAGAAATTATTTTTTTAAATACACACACACACACACACATATAATATATATACACATACCCAAATACATGTGTATGTGTCCCTGTGTGTGTGTCTCTGTGTGTATGTGTGTCTGTGTCTGTGTCTGTGCCTATGTAAATAGTTAGATAGATAGGAGAAACTGAGTCTTTTTGTGTGGCATGGCAGTCTGCTGAAGCCTATAGACCTCTCCTTAGCATAATGTTTTTAAATGCATCAAATAAAATACTTAGGATTACTAAGGAAATCAATGACATTTTATGCAATTATCAAAATATTAAAAGTTAAAAAAAACAACCCAAGTTCACAGACCCTAGCTTACAACAAAAGCCATCTTGCAATCTCATCGGGGGAAGAGAGAGACAAAAAGAGGTGGAGGTGAGCAAGATCCTCCTACCGTTTCTCTGGTTTTCAGTTGGGAGACCAAGTTTAATTTGTTTATTTTAGTTGCTAAGTGTTCTTCTTTCCCTATTATCTTGCACCTTAGAAGCTAGCTTCTTCCTGAGAACTTGAAAATGAAATAGAATATGATATTTTGTTTTTCCACCAATTTCCTGCTTCCTTTATCTAGGCTTATCTTCTACATATCTTTGGGAATATTCTATTTCCCTTTGAAGGCAGATTAGGAGAGACACAAATAAATTCTTCCCTATATTAATGGATGCCACCTCTCTAGTCCAGTCAAAATAGTACCTGTTTTGTTCCTGTCTACATCTATAGAAATTTGAATTCTATACAACTACAGAAAATTCATTTCAGGATTATCCCACACTTTTAATCTGCACAATAGCATGGGATAGAGTTATAATCAAGTTGAGTACCATCCAAAAGGGGTATGATGAGAGGAAAAACCATGTATCTCATCCCTTTGTGGAATTCTTTTCAATTGTGTCCTCTAGTTTTCCTGATTCCTTGAGTCATAAGGTTTTTGCTTACAGTATAAGTACTATGAAGCCTGAAATCATGACTCTGTAGTCAGCTACCTTATGTGAAGGGTGTTGCATCTTCTAAAGAATACGCCATTTTCTAGTTCATTAAAAGGCCCCAAATGATCTTGAGGTCAAGTTAACTTTTTCTTATCCATGCTAATAGAAGGGGTATGAAATAGTAGATGAGTCAAAAATTATTTCCTTGGGTTAACACTTTTCTTTATATTTATTTTTCAGATAAGAATGACAAATAAAATCCCACTTATTTTTTACATGGTTGTCCAGTTGTGTCTGACTCTATGTGATCCTATGACTTCTATGTAGTTTGCCATTTTCTTCTCCAGTGTGCGTCCATTTTATAGATGAGGAACTGAGGCAAATAAGGGTTAAGTGACTTGTCCAGGTTCACACAGCTAGTTAAGTGTCTGAGGTTCAGATGTGAACTCAGGTCTACCTGACTTTGGAATAGATAGAGCCCGATCCTCTCTCCACTGTACCACTTAGTGGCCCTGTTGTTGTTTATAAAAGGAAACTAATTAACAGCTCCTGAAAAGAACCATGGTATGGTGGATAAAGTGCTGGACCTTTATTCAAGAAGATAAGGCTTCAAATTCTTCCCCTAATATCTCTGTTTCCATAAGTAAATGACTTAATCATTCTGAGCTTCAGTTTCCTCATCAGCAAAATGTGGGTAGGAATAATTATAGCATCTGCTTCACAGTATTCTTGAGAGGCTTAAATAAGGTAATGCATATAGATTCCTATTTAAGTATCAGTAATTACGAAAACCACAGATGCATTTTTATAGTACATTCATGTATCCTCCCTCTATTGAATTGATCATGAAGAATTAGAAACTATCTTAAAATGTAAAGGTCTTCAAACTGTTGCAAATCGCACCTTTTGATTTTTAAAAAATCAGTTAAAATTTATTGTAATACAATGCAACTGATTTATAAGCTGCACATAAAAGGGAGACTTGTTACTCTTATAACAAATACCACTATATAATCCTTCATTAATGTACTTTCTGAATTTAATCTATTGTTAATTATGTAAGGGATTCGTATAATCATCTTTGTTTTAGGCTCATAATAATCTTCCCCTGAATTTGGATATATTAGTCAAATAATAATCATATATTCTTCTATAGTAATTAGCAAGCAATTATAACATGATTACAGTTATCAGAACAAAATTATAGGATTTTCTTCAGTGTCCTACAACAAACTCCTGGATAAAGTGTGGACCTGGAGTCAGGAAGTTCAAATCTAGTCTCAAACATTTACTAGTTCTGTGACCATGGGTAAGTAATTTTACCTCTGTCAGCCTCAATTTCTTTGTCTGTAAAATGGGAATAATAATAGCACCTGTCTCCCAGGGTTGTTGTGAGGATAAAATTACAAACCTAGAAGTACTCTATCAATGCTAGCTATTTTAAAGCAAAGCTTTCTTTTCCTGAAAGGCTATTACATTGTAACATAGAGATCAATAGTTTAAGTTTATTTTCCTTTATTTCTGATTTTTGGGGGAAGGAAAACTTATAAAATAACAATATTAGTAGAAGGAGCGCTGCCTTTGGAGTCAAAGGCCCTCAGTTTAAATTCTGGGTCTGCCATTTACTACTTGAGTCACTTTGGACACTGGATCTCATTTTTTTATCTCATCAGTAATATTAATAAGGGGTTGGGTTACGTAGCTCATGTGGTCCTTCCTGGCTCCAAATCTACAATTCTGAGTCATATCTCTCTGGGTCTCATTTTACTCATCTATAAAATGATATGGTTGAATTGGGTGGTATATAAGGTCCCTCTAAACCTGTGATTCTCTAAGCCTCTACATACAATCAAGTATCTAGATTCGCATGCATTCCATGTTCTCCTATTGCATGTTTTCACTCAATCCCATGAAGGGAATTGTGGTTATGAGTTAATTTGCTTTTGTGGCCACTCCTCCTTCATGATCTAGCCCAGAAGGTAACCGACATCATGCCCTTCTAGGCTGTTCTCATGCAGTCTGTACTGTCACTGGTCCCAACACTGTGCTGCCACACTCAAAGAGCCCCATCTTACAAAAGGTACCACTGATGTCATATATACCCTAGCCCCCAAAAGGACTATGTGGCCTAGAGACAGACAGGCTGAAGAGAGCAGTCCGGCAAGTCTTCTGCACTTTCCCTAAGAGGACCAGACGTTCTTTCTCCAGCATGTTGTCTACACTCCCTTCCTACGAACGGAGTCCACAGAGAGCCAGTTACCCTCCCCCAGAGTTACATAAGCTTTTCTTCAGCTCTTTAGACTGAAGAAAATTAGGTTCTTCTTTGAAAAAAATAGCTCTAGGATATAAGAATTGGATGCTTGAATTTCTCTTTCTCAGGTAATTTCCGTGCCTCTTTTCAAAGACAAATGTACTAATAGAATCCTAGTATGCTGGCACTGGAAGTGATTAATGACAATTCGTGATTAAAAACGGAAACTCTTGAAGGCCCCTGACTTTTCACAAAACATTGTAGACTCACTGAGAAGTCATAATAGTGAGTCACAACCAAATTAGAGAAAGAGGCTTATCGCTACTATCTGCACAGGACTCAACTTGATGGGGAATCTGGGGGACCAGCCAGGAACTACCAAATAGCAAGATTGTTGCTCTCCCTAAATTTCATCACCTTTTTCTCACCCCCTGTTATCACGTTTGTGTATAACGTAAGGCAGGCCCTGATTTATGGAGAAGTGCTATGGCCACAACAAGGAAAAAATCCTTTTCATCTCAAATATTTGGTTGAGGAAACATTTACAGAGTAAACTCTAAGCAGGTTACAACAGTACTTTCTTTTGAAAAGTAGTAAAAAGCCATGCAGTTCTTAAATATTAATTATTTTGTTTAAGAGGAAAAACATAATTAAGCCTCATCAGCCTACATATGTAGGTCTCCCCCTCCCCACATGTGTATATTTCAGTATATCCTGATTTGGCTGAAGAACAGAACTTGTTGGGGAGAGTTATTCCCTAAGGTCTCCCTGGCGGAACACACCAGGCTAAGAGGAAGAGCTGCCCAGGATACTTCAGGGCAAAGAGGAGTAGAATCAGAGGCTGTATGGTTCCAACTACTGTGCTAAAGTCCTTTCTCAACTCCTGCTATATGCAGTATTCTTTTGCACAGGAAAGCTTACAGGAGAAACAGTGGTCAGTTGATATTTGACAGTAGTCAAGAAAAAAGGAAGAGGGAAAGAAAACCATTGTTGGCAGTGCCCTATCAAATACTAGGGGGATAACTGGATTCTATTGATTCTCCTTTCTTTAAAAAAATGTATTGTGAGCTAATTTCACAAATGTAAGAAAATTAGAAGCAACATGGTGTGGGTCAGGGATTCTTAACTTGGAGTTCATAGACCCTTAAAAATCCATGAATAGATTTCAGAGGGTCGATAACCTTTGCTGGGGTAAAAATGCATTTTTATTTTTATTTTTACCAAGCTCTAACTGAAATTTAACATTTCCTGCAAATAGTTAAAAATGCTATTCTGAGAAGAGGTCCATTGGTTCCACTCAGCTGCCAAAGAGGTGTGTGTCACAGAAAAAGGTTTAGAACTCCCAGTGTAGTGGATAGTCTGCACTTAAGATCAGAAATACCTGCCTAGGTATTATCTACTATTAAGCCAGGACTATCAAATATGTGGCATACGGGCTGCATGGTCAGTGTGAATGAACAAGATTAAAATGTAATTGGGAAATATTTAATAAAATAAATAAAAATATAATAAAACATGTTACATTTATAATAATGTTACATTTTAAAACTGTCAATATGTGACCTACAGGGTTCCTTATTAGTGGCCCCCATTTCTATCTGAGTTTGCCATCACTGTACTAAGTCATAGAATTTGCCTAGATAGGAGGAGTTCCCCTAGTAGGAGATTCTCCACCTATAGGAAATCATCCACATAAAAAAGATTAATTTGTGCCTGGAAATATCAAAATGCTGTTCAGTCATTTTCAGTCTTGTCTGAGTCTTCATGGCCCGATTTGGGGTTTTCTTGAGAAAGATACTGGAGTGATTTGCCATTTCCTTCTCCACTCATTTTATATATGAGGAAACTGAGGCAAAGAGGGTTAAGTGACTTGCCCAGGGTAAGTGCCTGAAGCTAGATTTGAACTCAGGTCCTCCAGACTCCAGGGTGGGTACTCTATTCACTGTGCCACATACCTACCCTAATATCAAAACAAATGGGAGGAATTTTTCCCTTCTTTCAAGTAGCAGTGTTACTAGATTTTTGCTGCTTTTTAGAATGTAGCCTCTCATGGCCCATGGTATTATAGTTATAAACTTGGGTTCTTAAAGATAGAGTACAAGCTCTGTCAGGTTTTAACAAGTTGGAAAAACTTCAAGTATAGAACAAGCGGTGGATGGTATGTTGACTTTCCCAGGATTAGCTTAGCTATGTTTTCAGAGGCTTTGGTTGGCTGCAGTTTGATAAAAGTTTTTAGTCCCAGCAATACCTAACGGCCAGATACTAAGTTGGAGGATAGTTGCAATTTTTATTAGTGAAAGGAGTGCTTACGCTAAAAAAATTGCCTTCTGAAATTTTAAAGCATTTTAGAAGTAAAAAAAAAAATGGGAAAATTTATAAAAAAAATACTACACTTTCATATGTTAGAACATGGAAAACTGAAATTCATGTGTTATTTTATCCATTTTTTCTTCTAATATACATCTCTTAAATCTTCCCAAATGAGATCCTAGGCTCTTCATGGATTTATTGTTTTGTAATTTGTTCAGTTTTTCTCTGACAAAGTGGTAAAGTGTCATTCAGCAGCTGATTGGCTTAGAACATTGCAAATAATAATTCTTAATAACAAATTCATTAAAACAATCTAGTGAATCAATGTTCTGGTTTTTTAAGTGTACTTTTAAAATTTTTCATTATCATTAACATTCTGTTAACAAAATTATTTTTTTTCCTCCAGAGAAACTCTATTCATATGTTATTTCTTCTTCATTGTATACATACTTTAGCTAAGTTGTCTCATAACTTCCTCAATCTCTGGAAAATACTTTATTTTCTCCACTGGACACATTTAAGTTCACTTTTTGACAGATCTTGGTCCAACTATCTTTAAAATATTATAATTAATGGGGTCCATAGTGGCTTTATGGTCCCATATCTATGAAACTAGAAGCAGTATCTTATTGGTTTTTAGAACCACGATGAAATTTATTGACTAAAATTACAGACTTACTCTTTTAACAGTTATCACAAGTCTTCTCATTAAAGCTATCAACAGAAAGAACTTAACGGCTGACAACACACTCAGGCATGAAATTATGCAAATTCTAAATTTCTTTTTGTTGTTTACAAAGCCAAAAACTTGCCAAGAAAAAGTTTTTCCAAAATATGTTTAAACACCTTAAGGTTATGAAGGCCAGAATAAGGTGGATCCAGTCAGAAAAAAAAAAAAACCCACCACTTCGAACATTCTCCAGAAATGCAAGACTGTTCTTAGTTTTTTCTGCTGTTGAAAAGACAGGTATTTGAAGGGCCCCCATTAAGCACTGATAATTTGACAAACCTCATAGCTTACCAGAGACCACAGCACAAAATATACAATTATTGTTGATAACAATAATACCATTAATATTAATTTTTTTGTCATATGTAATCGGCATGTTTGGATTATGGTGAATTGACTATACTTTCAATATACTACACTGAAATAATTTGAAAATAATAAAAACCATCATGTCCTTTCCCTTTGAGGGGCATATGTAGTTATATATAATTTTATAGTACACAAATGAATAAACCCATAGAAATTTGGTTTTCTAAAAGAAGCAACTTGAAATATAAGTAGAATAAAAATTCCATTTTTCAGATAATTCTAAATTTAGAGGTTGGGGAGGATAGCATGGTGCAGAGGAAAGAATGTTGGATCTGATATCAAAGGACCTGGGTTCAAATCCCAGATCTACAATTAATTACCTGCCTGTAGACAAGTCACTTAATCTTCCTAGGCCTGTTTCCTTATCTGTATAATGATGGAGTTGGATTAGATAACTTTCAAGGCCCCTTTTAACTTTAAACCTATGATCCCATGATAGGATTGGCCTTTTTTCCCACAATAGTAGCTCTGCTCTATTTGGTGCTCTAATTTTTTCAAATTGTTTACCTCCAGCAACCCTGAGACATATTCCTGAAATATTGTACATCATTCAAACTTTATCCAGAGTGTTACTTTGCTCTGGAGTGTCACATTTTAGGAAGGTTATAGACAAGCTGGGGCAGCTAGCTGGCAAAGCAGTTAGAGCACTGGGCTTGGAATCAGGAAGACTCATCTTCATGAGTTCAAATCTGGCCTCAGACACTTACTAGCTGTGTGACCCTAGGCAAGTCACTTAACCCTGTTTGCCTTAGTTTCTTCATCTGTAAAAATGAGTTGGAAAGGGAAATAGCAAACCGGCCCAGTATCTTTGCCAAGAAAACCTCAAATGGGGTCACGAAGAGTCAGACACAATTGAAATGACCTTTGGAATGTGTCCAGAGAAGGGCAACCAGTGTGTTGAGAGGACTGGGAACCTTTCCATATGAGGTTTAATTGAAGTAGCTATGATATGAGAAAACTTAAGAAATACTATGATACTTGAATTAAAGTATTTGAATGACTGTTTCATGGACCGAGAGTATCATTATAGTGTCCCATAGACCAATCAAACCTTTCTGTTCTGTCCAGTGCAAGTTGTGAAGGTGTATTTTTGTATCTATGTAGAAGAGTGCCAATTTATAAATAGTACATGGACTGTGACCAAATGGGCATATTCATTTAGAACCATTCATACCAAAACTGAATATTAACATATTGTTGTTTAGTCATTTTTCAGCTATTTCCAAGTCTCTGTGACCCCATTTGGGGCTTTCTTGGTAGAGATACTGGAGTGGTATGCCATTTCCTTCTCCAGCTCATTTTACACACAAGGAGGCTGAGGCAAAGAGGGTTAGGTGACTTGCCCAGGGTCACACACTTCTAATAGTCTGAAGTCATATTTGAACTCAGGTCTTCGTGATTCCTGGCTCTGCACTCTATCTACCCTGCCATGTGGTTGCCCAGATCCATACATTTAAAAAATGCTATTAACTACATTAGTATCAGGCTACCTTTGACAATTTTATAAGTTTCACAGAAAAAAATGATTGATTACAAGTCATTTGTGAGACATTTCAGGCTTTGGAATCTTTGCTTTTATGACTTTAAAAAGCAGAGGAGAATATCAACAAAATCCACTTCTCCAAAGGTCTTATTATTCTATTTATCTTAAGGTAAAGCTCATCATTCTAATAATTTTGAGTCACTTGGAACTGTCAAGTTGAATCTGGAAAGGACTCACCTGCCCATTTGTAGATAGATCTCACCTCTTTGGAAAAGAACACATTTCTGCATATATGCTATAATATATAAACTCTCCCCAGTTTGGCTAATTGGGAAGCATCTCACCGGGCTATGGAATATGCCCACTGAATTATTAACAGAGCCCTAAGCCATTTTAAGCATTCCAAGCACTTTGCTCCACTAGTCCAGACAGAATCCTTAACCTTCAGAAGGGAAAATAATTTTATTATAATTATAGTCCTCTTCTTAATCTCCAACAAGATATACAAAAAAGAATTGAAAGCCAGCATTAGTTATAAATAATTTACAAAGAACATTTCATGCTACACTTAATTAGAGTGCAAGAATTAACCTTTCCTTTAAGCCATTCCAGAATTGCGCATCCATATGTGGCCGGTTTTTAAGAAAACTCAATATACAAAAATCTCAACTTAAAAACAAACTACAGAGTAATATTTTGCATCAAAAAAGGATCCTTCATTTTGTAAAAGAACTTGCTGTTGTGTTCACTGGTACATTTCAAATGTTAGCAAAATAAAGATTTATACATAATTTTTCAGAAACACAAGTGTCACATAAAGAAGGAGAGGAACACAAACGTATAGAGCTGGCCTTCTTCCCCCAATTTAAGTTTGTTATCAAGGTCTTCCAATCTTTTGTCTCTTCTAGATGAATTCTACCCTTCTATCCTTCTATCTGTTTTCCTTTCCTACCCCAGGGGTTCCGTATTCTCATGATGGCCAGGGCCCTCTACTATAATATCCTACCCAAAGCTGTTGTCTTCCAGCTCTGAACACCATATTCCAACATTATCTCATCCTCCTCCCTGCATAAAAACTTCCATTCCCTCTCTACCCTTTTTCAAGTTTACTATCTCTGGAGAAAGTGTCTGATAGATAAGGTATTACTCTGGTGCTGCTGATCAACAATAAATTGCTGTTACTCCCTGAGGGACATGTGGGGGGTGGGTCATTAAAATATTTATCAATCAGTTGAATCAAAGCAGAGATAGTATGCTCATCATATTTGCCCATGACACAAAGGCAGAAGAAGAGCTTGGATTAAAAAAAATCAGTTGCATAAATATGAGAGAGACGTGGTTAGTAAAACTAAAAAAGGAAAAAAAAGATCCAGGGGTTCTGATATACTTATAAAATCAAATTTCAATCAGAATTTTCATGTAGAGTGAAAAGAACTAGTGTGATTTTAAGCTACTTGGGTTTTGCATGTGTACAGAGTGAAGGAGATGACAGTCGTCCTATAATATACCAATTAGAGCATATATGAACTATCATTTTTATTTCTTGCCTCCAAATTTTAGAAAGTCTATTGAGTGACCAGGAGGTACTAAGTTTCCCATCACTCCATACAGAGGCTGCAATGTATTTTGATTTGTTTTCAGACTGGGTCAATAGTCAGTAAACATTTATTAAATGCCTACTATGTGCCAGGCATCATTTTAAGCACTGGGAATACAAAAAAGAAAACGACTGTCCCTGCCTGTTAGGATCTATACAATCTAATATGGGAATACAGTACACCAAAGGAACTTAAAAGCAAATGGTAGGTAAAATTTGTTTAAAAAGCCTGAGCTCTCTCCATAAGGAGTCCTTGGAAAGAGATCATTGCTCCACCTTCTAGCCCTCCAGTCAGAGAGGGGAGGCAACTAAGGATGCTGAGGAGATGTTGAATATCATTTCAGATGATGAGCTTGTCCTGGGAAAGGCGTGATTTGAGGAGTCCGACCCAAACACAGCAACTGATGAGTCTTTCTCACCCAGACTGGAAAGGCAAGAGCCCTTCACAGGCTTATCTCATCTCCATTCAGCACAGGAACTTTGACTTGCTTTGTTTCCAACTTGGGCTGGTTTATCTTTACATAGGCAGACTGGTGGCCCCTCCCTCCTGGTTGTGTGTGGTCTTCTCTATTGGTGTTGGACTTGGTGCAGCTATCCAATCAAAGTTAGCCCCACCACAGCTCAGAACTCCTGCTCTCAAGCAATGCACAATATTCTCCCCAGGATCAAGGATTATGGATACTGGCCATGGCACCCAACACGTGTTTCCTATTCAAGGATAGATTGAGTGAAATGAACTCAGTTGTCTTAAATCCTAAGAGGAAGGGTTTTTAGTTTTGCTTTTCTTAACAAGGGGGAGGAATTGAATTTGGTCTGTTATGTTTTTTGGGGAGTTTGTTGCTTTTGTGTCAAACTATTAATTTTCTTTCCAATTTTTTCTTCCATAGCTCCCATTTCTTTCCCGTTATTTTTCCTAGTGCTCTTTTATAAAAACATTTTAAACTCTTTTTAAAGCTCTTATTTCATCTCTTCCAGGAATGCTAGTTAAATTTATGTTCAAGCTGTGTTTTACTTTGAGGCTTTGTTTGTAGAAATTTTGGAGTCATTCTCTTCTTCTGGGTTAGTGTCTTGAGTGTTCCTATTACTGTAATAGCTTTTTGGAGTTCTTTTTGTGTTTGTTTGCTCATTCTTCCAGTCTACTTCGTGACTTTGGAACTGATGTTAGTGGCAGGCTGTATATACTTCTAGAGGGAATGTCTGGGCTCATCCTGCTATTGCTTTCTTGGGATATTGAGTACTGTGTTAATCCAGGCTCTAAGAGACCGTCTCAGGTCGGGGACGTATAAGCTTTTAGTTTCTGAAGTGTTCTGATCCAAGGAAAAATTAGATCACTGTCCTCTTTTGATTTGAGTTCACTGCAAGTTCCTGACCTGGGTTTGGGTCAGAGAAACTTGGAAACAATTAATCAACAAGCATTTATTGAGCACCCACTGTGTGCCTGGAACTATGCTAGATACCAGAGGACTAAAGTCATAAAATTTTCCAATAAAGAGATCAAAGCTAATTTTGGGGAGAACAACGTCAGTTAAGTGGTGAGATCAGACACCAAAATGCAATGCTTTTGGAAGAGATACTGCCCTATAAAATTATCACCTTTTCACATGATAAAAAATTCTTCCACATAGTGAAACATTGAATTAATAGGAATAAGTTTCAGAAAGAATGTTTGAGCCCATACAATTAAGCAGAAATATCACAGATGAATTTCCATTTTGGGTAACTACAAGGTAATCATAAGGATAAGGGCTAGACCTGTGATTTTACTCAGGATAGAATCTTACCAGTGTAGAACTTCCTCTGCCAATGCAGGTTAGTACCTTCTCTGCCATTGATAGTCTTTGAGAGCTACCAGGGCACTGAAAGGTTAAGTATAACCATATCGCAGAGCCAGGATGTGTGAGAAGCAGTGCCTGACTCCAGGATTTCCTGGCTCTAAAGCCAGGTCTCCGTCTACCATAACACACTGCCTCTCTATGAGGTCCTGAGCTCAGAAACAAATAATCCACCTTATACTTAATAGATGATGGCTTCTGAGCTATTTGTCATCACCCCAAAAAAGAACTGGCAGTCATTTTAAATAGTTTCCCAAATGATTTGGTTCAACATTCCATGACAATCAAAACAGTTATTAAAATAATGGGCATCCTCAGAATGATTTTGGAAACAGAATCTGATGTGACCACAACTAAGACATGACTTCTGGTTATTGAATTGCAAGAAAGCTAATGGGACTATAGAAAATTTCAGAAAAGGGATAGGGAAAAAAGTATCAAGAAAAAGAGAGGTCTTCCATATGGTGGGATACAAATAGTAGGACTTTTCAGTCTTGAAAGGATAAAAGGGGATGGGATTGAAGGCTATTAAACCATGAGCTGTATGAATACAATGAACATAGATCTGTGCAGGATATTGCAGCAAAGGGCATTTGTGGAAGCTTGAGAGAGGGAAGGCTGGGACAAATAGAAGAAAATTCTGTCTCACCAAATGGATAATAAATGTATTGAGCTCATTAGGCCAAAAGGTTTTAAAGCCAGACATATAAGTAGTTTTTTTTTTTTAAAAAAAGTTTAGATACATTTGCAGATGACTAAGCCTCAGTGAATTTCCAAAGAAAAGTAAAATATTTTGGGAAATATCTCTGACCTTTAAACTTTGAAGAGATATATATCTTATATATTTTCATGACATCCCCTGGTGCTAATTAGATACAAAACTAGATTAGATGGACCATGGGTCTTATTTAGATACAAGGGAATTGAAGATGAAATGATTGCAAGTTTAAGTGGAAAAGATGATGGGGAAGTTTTGAAATCTTGTCATTGGGTAACATATGGAAGAAATTAAGCCCTTCCTGTTTTCCCATTACAGTCTATCATAATCTTAGAATTATAGACTTAAAATAGGAAGAGTCCTTAGAAGCTCTTGAATTCAACCAACTCATTTTACAGATGAGGAAACTGAGACACAGAGTTGAAGAGATTGTAACAAGATCACGCAATTAGTAAATTTCTAAGGCAGGAATTGAACCTACATCTTTCTGCCTCTGAGTCCAGTGCTTTATGCACTACACCTTTTCATCTCTCTGATATGCCATGCTATCTCACAGCCAAGAAACACCAAGAGCGAATGTGATATAGTGGGATGCGTACTCAACTAGGAATTGGGAGAACTGAGTCCAACTTGTATCTCTCATTAAGTAGTTGGTCAACCCAGGAAAGTAATACAACTTTTCAACAACTAATCAAACAAGTACAGGCCATCATCACCTCTCATCTAGACTGCTGTAATAGTTTTCTCATTGGTCTCCCTGCCTTGTCTCTTCCCATTCCAGTCCATCCTCCACTCAATTCCAAAGTAATAGATCGGTCCTGAAGGACTGACCATGTCATTTCCACACACGCTTCCATCAGCCACTCCTATTCAGTCAACTCCAGTGATTTTCTGTTACTTCCAGGATCAAATATAAAATCCTCTGGCTTTTAAAGCCCTTCATAACCTGGTACCGCCTCAGCTTTCTAGTCTGCTTAACCCCTTACTACCTCACCCCCTATACTCCAGTGACTCTGTGATCCACTGGCCTTCCTGTTCTTTCTTGCATAAGAAACTGTCATTCTACTCCATTCATTTTCATTGGCTGTCTCCCAAGCCAGGAATGATTGCCCCCTTGCATCCTCCTGACTTCTCTGGCTTCTTTTAAGTCTCAACTAGATTCTCACCTTTTCAAAAATTTTATTTTTAATTTTTGGAATAGAACAAGCATTTCCATAATGTAGTATAATAAAACAGATGATTCCACATGAAATGGCAAATCTGTTATGTCCAACTTGCTATTCCTTTTAAATGTATAATAAGGTTATCATGTAAATTTCTTTTTTTTCCCTTTTTTTTCTTCCCTCCCTCCTGTCTCCTACCTCTACCCTAAAGATGGCTACCATCTTTAGCAATAAATATTCCTTATCTTCCTCAAAGTTAGTGACTTCCCTATGAGATTACCTCCAATTTACTCTGGCTCTAAGGTTACTACACCATACTGCTTTTCTGTAAAGTAATGAATTTAGGAACAAATGGTCCACCCAACATTTCTTGGATGATGGGCTCCAAGCTCTCTGTTTTCACCCCAAAAAGACACCTGCCAGTCATTTTACATAATTTTCTGAATGATTTGACTGAATTTCTCATGGCAGCCAGAACCGTTCCCAAAATAATGAGCCTGTACGTAGTTGTTTGCATGTTGTATCCCGCATTTAAACACGAGCTCCTTGAAGGTAAGGAATATGTTTGCCTTTCTATGTGTCTCCAGGGCTTAGCCCAGTGCCTGGCACATGGTAGACACAAAGGAAATGCTGGTTGACTTGACTTGACAAGTATTTGCAGCTGGTTGTTATGGATGATGTGGAAGTGTAAGTACTTAATGAGATTTTGCCTCCAAAGATTTTGCAGTCTAGCCAGAGAGACAAGGATAATTGCATACAAAATGATTAGTGACTGCTACAAGATAGGGTACATAATTAAATATAAAATTGCAGAGAATGGATTATATGAGTTATACAAGTTCAGAGAAAGAGGAGGTCAATTTGGGTTGGAAGAACTAAGAAAGACTTCAAGGAGATGATGGGATTGGCCGAACTTTGAAGACTGGCAAGGGCTGGGGCAGGCTGGGAGTATGCGCGTTTGGGAAAGGGACAGGTTAGTTGATCAATGTGAGCAAATACAGCCATACAAATGATCTAATTGTGGGCTTGTAAGGCACCCTTGTTCATGAGGAGGAAAAACTATGTTTGGGTGTGGCAGGACATAACATTGGCTACATAGGGTGTTATAATATCATAGAGGGGCTTAAAAGTCAACTTTAGACTTGATAGGGTGAGCAGTAGGGAACCAATGCCAGTTTTTTGAGCACAAGCTGTTTTGTGATGGCAATACTGTTTAAAGATAATTAATCTGGCAGAACTATTCAGAGTGTATTGGAAGGGGAGAGATTATAGTCAGGGAGTCCAAGAAGGAATTTGATGCAATAAATAATCCCATCATGAAGCAATAAGAAACTGGGTGAGAATGGTGGCAGAATGGGGGATGAAGAAAAAGGAGAGATGCAAGAGATGTTTCCAAGGAAGAATCTATATGATGTGTTGCCTCAATTTCTTCATCTGTAAATATCATAACACTGGGGCATGACTTTGTATTGGGGCCTTAACAATTTCTTTACTTCTTTGCTATAATAGTATATTATACTATGCTATTTGTTATAATAGCGTATTATTAAATAGTACACTATTTGCTATAATAGTGTATTATACAGTGTCTTCCATGTCATACAATCAATTCAGAAGTTTTTTTTAAATTAATTAATTAATTTTTACTTTTAGTTTATAACATTCAGTTCCTCAAGTTTTTGAGTTTCAAAATTTCTCCCCTTCTCTCTCCTCCCCCTCCCCACTCAATATGACATGCAATCCAATATAGTTTCTACATATACCTTCACACTAAACGTATTTTCACAATCTTCAAGTTGTAAAGAAGAACTATAACCAATGGAATGAAACACGAGAATGAAGAAATAAAACAGAAATAAAAACAAAAAAGAGCAAATAGTTTGCTTCAATCTGCATTTAGACTCTATAATTCTTTCTCTGGATGTGAAATACTTTTTCATCATGAGTCTTTTGGAGTTGTCTTAGAACCTTGCATAACTGAGAAAAACCAAGTCTATCAAAGTTAGTCATCAGACATACCATGTGTCTGTAACCACGTATAATGTTCCCCTAGTTCTGCTCCCCTCATGCAGCATCAGATCATATAAGTCTTTCTAGATTATTATGAAGTCCGTCTGCTCCTCATTTCTTATAGCAAAATAGTATTCCATTACGTTCATATAACACAACTTGTTTAGTCATTACCCAATTAATGGACATCCCCTTGATTTCCAATTCTTTGCCACCACAAAAACAGCTGCTATAAATACTTTTGAACATACAGGTTCTTTTCCCACTTGTATGATTTCTTCGGGATACAGCCCTAAAAGTGGGTATTGCTGGGTCAAAGGGTATGCACATTTTTATAGCCACTTGGGCAAAGCTCCAAATTGCTCTCCAGAATGGTTGGATCAGTTCACAACTCCACCAATAATGCAATAGTGTTCCAATTTTCCCACATCCTTTCCAGCATTTATGATTTTCCTGTTTTGTCAGGTTAGCCAATCTGATAGGAGAGATGTGGTACCTAAGAGTTGTTTTGATTTTCATTTCTCTAATCAATAGTGATTTAGAGCATTTTTTCATATGACTATAAATATCTTTAATTTCTTCGTCTGAAAACCGCCTGTTCATATCCTTTGACCATTTATCAATTGGGGAATGACCTGTATTCTTATATATTTGATTCAGTTCTCTGTATATTTTAGAAATGAGGCCTTTATCAGAGACATTGGTTATAAAAATTATTTCCCAGTTTTCTGCTTCTCTCCTAATCTTTGTTGCATTGGCTTTGTTTGTACAAGAACTTTTCAATTTAATGTAATGGAAATTATCCATTTTGCATTTTGTAATGCTTTCTATCTCTTGTTTGGTCACAAATTCTTCCCTTCTCCATAAATCTGACAGGTAAACTAATCCTTGCTCTGCCAGATTGCTTATAGTATCAGCCTTTATATTTAAATCGTGAACCCATTTTGACTTTATTTTGGTATATGGTGTGAGACACTGGTCTATGCCTAGTTTCTGCCATAATATTTTCCAGTTTTCCCAGAAGTTTTTTCAAATAGTGAGTTTTTATCAAAGTTCTTAAGACAGGTCTTGAGAGTATCTTTGTATTGCTTCTTCTGACCACCATGTGAACACTTGCCCTGTGTGAGTTCTCCATAAAACAGTATTTTTGGCAAGTGTACATTTTGCATTTGAACAACATGGCCAGCCCATCAGAGTTGTGCCCTCTGAAGCAGAGTTTGAATACTTGGCAGTTTAGTTCGAGTAAGGACCTCAGTGTCTTATCCTGCCAGGTTATCTTCAGAATCTTCCTAAGACAATTCAAATGGAAGTGATTCAGGTTCCTGGCATGGCTCTGGTATACTGTCATGTTTCACAGGCGTACAACAATGAGGTCAGCACCACAGCTCAATAGACCTTCATTTTGTTAGTCAGTCTAACACCTCTTCTCTCCCATACTTTCCCTTGGAGCCTCCCAAACACTGAACTAGTTCTGGCAATGTGTGCATCAACCTCATTATCAATGTGTACATCCCTGGAAAGTACACTACCAAGGTAAGTAAACTTATCTACGGCATGCAGAACTTCTCCATTTGCTGTAATCAATGGTTCCACGTGTGGATGGTGTGGTGATGGTTGATGGAGCACCTGTGTTTTCTTGGTGTTAATTATTAGGCCAAAATTAGAACAAGCAGCAGAGAATTGATCCATACTTTGTTGCGTCTCAGCTTCAGAGGCTGCGTTGAGTGCCCAATCATCTGCAAACAGACTATCATGCACCAACACTCCCTCCATTTTGGTCTTGGCTTGTGGCCTTTTCAAGTTGAAGAATTTACCATCAGTGCGGTAGCTGACCTTGATGCCATGTTCATCCTCATTGAAAGCATTTGACAACATGTCTGAAAACATCATGCTAAAAAGCATGAGAGCAAGCACATAGCCTTGTTTCACTGCATTGGTGACCAGGAAGGCATAAGAGCATCGTCCATTATCTAGAACCCAGGCAATCAGGCGGTCATGAATTGACATACAATGCTGAAGAACTTCTCTAGGTAACCAAATTTTGACATAAATTTCTATAAGCCCTCACAACTAACAGTATCAAAGCCTTGGTCAGATCTACAAATGTTGTGTACAGACCTCTGTTCTACTCCTGCCATTTCTCTTGGAGTTGTTGGGTAGCAAACACCACATTGACTGTTCCTCAGCCCTTTCTGAAGCCACACTGACTCTAGGTAGATGGCCATCTTCCAAGTGAAGGATCAGCCTATTAAGGAAGACTCTGACAAGAATCTTGCCAGCAATGACTAACAGAGAGACCCCCTGTGATCATCACAGGACAACCTATTTCCTTTATCTCTATAGAGATGGACAATGGAGGCAACCTTAAACTCCTAGGGTTTAAGCTCCTCTTGCCATATAACCTGGAAAATTTCAGTCAGCTTTTATATGAGCAATGGACCTTCTACCTTGTAAATCTCAAATAGAATAGAATCAGCACCAATTGCTTTGCCACATGAAAGGAGCCCAATGGCATTCAAAACTTCTTCAGTTGGAGCTTCAGCTAGGGAGGGATTGACTTCAACCTGAGGTAAATGGTCAATGGCCTCAGCATTGATTGATGAATATAATATAATATGAAGCTATTATTGCAAAATTATTTTGGTCAGGGAAACCTTATATGCCTACAATTTCACATGGGCTAATGGTACACAGGAACACAAATTTGGGTTGGGAGAGGCAGGATGTTGCTGGAAATAGTGGTTGGATTGGGAAGCAGGAGAGCAAGACTGGCTCTTCCATTATCTAAACTGGGTGACTTTAGACTTAGGCAAATCACACAACCGCTCAGAACCTCTGTTTTCTCATCCGTGAAAACAAGGAATTGGGATGGATGATTTCTAAGACCTCTTCTGGCTCTAAGATTCTGTGGTTCTACAGAGTTGGTTCATCCAAGAAATCCATATGGCACTTGCAAGAGAGTGGGAGTTGTAGCATGAGTGGGTAGTTAAGGAAGGAAATCCAAGGTCAAAGAAGAATAGAAAACCTTCACAGATCATAATAAAAACCTAGAGTGAAGAAATAAAACTAATACAAATTAGTTAAGAATTTTACTTTGTTTGCATTTATTACCCTTAATAGTGCAATGTGTTTGCCATTTTTGTGGTATATTAGCAATAATGAAATAGCAGCAAGAACAAAATCTTTTTGCTGTTGCCATGGAGACAGAAGAATAGGCAAAATTTTATTCTAGCCAGTGGAAGAGTGACACAGAATTCAATGATACAAAGCATCTCTTCAAATTTTGTTTTATCTTTGTGTCTGTGTTTTACAGCTGACTACAAGGAAAGTTTTAATACAATCGGAAACATTGAGGAAATTGCATACAATGCTGTTTCTTTCACCTGGGATGTCAACGAAGAGGCAAAAGTAAGTAAAAGTGTCTAGACTAGCAGGGATTGATTATTTCAAACTTGGCTCATTCTTTTGTAGGAATTCAGTCTCCTTTTCATACCTGGACAAGGCGGCTGCAGATGTTGCCATTGTAAAGGGCCAATGGGGTGAAAGAGTCTTCTAACATGCCTTTTGCAGCACAGTACTTAATTTTACTTATGTGGAGGATAATGAAGTGGAAAAGGAGATCTGCTTTCCCCATCCAAGCAGATCCACACCCCAGATTCCCAAGTCACCAGGCTCAACGTGGGGGCTCCAAGCTGGGGCAGGGGAGAGTAAGTATACTGCTAGGTGTTTTTCTATCAGCAGGACACAATCACTCTGACACCTCTGTGGGCATTTTTCAGAGAAGAAGTAGCTTAACCAAAATGTGTGTAATTTGCCAGCTGTGGAGGAGTGATACTTTACTTGATTGAGACACTAGTCTAGTTTGAACAAAGAACCTGGGAGAGGGGAGATGGGCAGGTTTTCTTCCTTTCACAGGGCGTGGTGCCCTGTGGCCAGAAGAGAACTCAGCCGATTATTTCCTCATTGCTCATTTAATACTTTTCTCTTTTTCTTGAGTGCTAGTACTTTTCTTTGTATTCTTTTTATATATTAAAATAATATCCCTTTTTAGATTTTAAAAATTATATTTTAATTTTTATTTACAAATATATTGCTCATCTCTCTCTCCCCAAATAGCCATCTTTTGTAAGAAAGAAAAAAAGCAGTTCTGCAAAACTAACCAACATTTTAGCTGAGTCTGACAGTTTAGTTAAGGGTACTTGAATTTCCTTCTAGAATTTCATGAAATTTGTACATTTCATCATCATATTCAATTATCTGTATTCTTTCTGTTGTCTCTCACCTAAATATTCATGGTTCTGCATTCCTTACTCTTCTATGGACAATCTCTAATTGGAACCAAAAGTGATACCATGTGCTAGGTGACGTCTAAGCTTGACTCCTGCTATAAGTCTCTGTAAGAATGTTAAATGACTAGCCTTTTGTAGGGGGAATTGTCTTAAGACGAATGAGAAGAACAGCCTAATAATTCATTCAATGTGGTATTGTTTAGGAACAAGGGAGATGTGTTTGAGAGAGGAAGAATATTTGGAATTTTGAGGACATGACATCGAAAAACATGAATTGCAGTTTTATTTCATTGTGTATGGAAGATAGCTTCAGTCCCAGGAAACTGAATGTTCCTACTTCAGCAAACATCAATTAGACACCTACTCTGTGCAAAGCACACTTTGTAACACAGGTACAGAGTGAACCCCAGACAAAAGAGTAGCATAGGAAAAATGTATCTACAGTATTCTTGCTATCTATTTTACTTTACTTTCCATCCAGATTCTTTTCAGACTTTTTTGTGGCCCAAGAGGCATTAGCCTGAGCTCCCCGGCAGCAGCATACTGTACTACCTTGTCTCTACATTCGGGGCTTTTCCCGTGTATCTCTCTTTTGCAACCATTATTTTTCCTTTAGTAATTAAATTTACTTGTGAGGAGGCTCGCTGCATCAGGACCCTAATATCTGTTAGATAGTAAATTAGATAGTGAATTAATCCATGCTATTGTGGGGCAGCTAGTTGGTGCAGTGGATCGAGCACTGGACCTGGTGTCAGGAAGATCCGTGTTCAAATCCAGCCTCAGACACTTATTTGTTGTATGACCTTGGGCAAGTCACTTGACCCCTATTTGCCTCAGTTCTTCTGTAAAATGGGAACGCTGGAGAAGCAAATGGTGAACCACTCTAGTATCTTTGCTAAGAAAACTCCATCAACAAAGTTCATGGGCTCATATAGAGTCGGATATGACTGAACAATTGTGCAAGAACAAACTGGGATAATAGATTGGCTGTTGTTCTTAGTGTAATAACTAGAAATGTTTGTCTCTGAAGAGAAAGGGCAGAAAGGTTGGTGTTAAAGGGGTGTGGGGCAAAGCTCATCTAGGGTAGGCCGCTAGGGGGAAGAAACACCTCCTGAACCATTATGAGGTTTCCACTTTGCTGAAAGACTGGAGGCTATAGGGAAAAGGGGGGTAGGATGGTCAGGAGCTAGGAGTATAGATGTTGGAGAGAGTTAGCATGTTGTGGGACAGTGTTTTTAGCTCCTTCTAAATTTTGACAATCCATTATGTCCATCACCTTATCCTGGCTATGACCCTGATTAGATTACTCTCCTTTATCATTTAATATGAAATTTCTAAAGGTAATTACTTAACCCAAAAGAATGACTAATTTTTAATGATAGAAATTTTGGAAAACATGGTAAATAAGAGAAGAAGATTATTTTGAAGCAGGTGGGTCTTTTGATACTATTCAAATAATATCTCTCCACATATGAAAGAACATATCAAAGCATAAGTAGATCTTTTTTTTCAGATAAGTCACATATGTGAAAATCTAAAATTATAAATATAAATCATAGAGTCAGTCAACAGATATTTTACTGATAACTTCTACCCTCAGGAGACTAATTCTGATAGGAAAGGCAAAATGTGAAAAAGGGAGCTGAAAAATGGGAGGGAGGCAGGGTAGGGACATGGTAGCAAAGCCTGGAGAGTTGGGTATCACTAGTCTGGGCCCTTCTTCAAAATAGAGGTTCCAAGAAGAACTCATCAGCAGGGAGAAGGAGACTATGTGAGCAGAAGGAGAGCGTAGCTAATGCATGGTGGCAAAGGCCAGAGGACAGATTGATCATAAAGAATAGATAGATCAAAATAAGAAAGGGCCATTAGAGACCTCTATCTAGTCCATCTCCCTCATTTTACAGATAAGGGAACTAAGACCCAGAGAGATTAAATGACTTGCAGCTAGGTGGCGCAGTGGGTGGAGGCACGAGGCCTGGAATCAAGAAGACCTGAGTTCAAATCTGGCTTTAGACACGTATTACCTGTGTGACCCTGGACAAGTCACTTAATCTGTGTTTATCTCAGTTTCCTCATCTGTGACATGGGGATAATAATAGCACCTGCCTCCCAGGATTGTTGTGAGAATCAAATGAAATAATGATAAGTATTAGCTTAGCACAGTGCCTGGAACATAGTAAGTGCTGTATAAATGTTAGCTCTTACCCAAATTCACAAAGGCAATAAATACCAGAGCTGGTATTGGAATTGAAGTCCTATGACTACAAGTTGCTTTCCACTCTACCATTCTGACTCCATGGGTAAATGTTTACTTTACAACAGGTTTCTCTGTTTCACAGAGGTCTTAGTCAAGGATTCACTCAATAACTTGTTTCTCTTGTGCATTTTTTTAAAAAAAAATCTGATTTACACATTTTTCTCTTAGGATCATGACCACTCTGCAAAGTCAGGTACACCTGTAATATTGACAGGCAGAACTGGCAAGATGCTCTTATTTAAAATGAATTTGATGTTATAAATGCTTCAAGGATTCCCTATTCAATTTGGTTCATGAAATTTGAAAGCTATAATAGAGTTTGACTAAGCTTTGGATGAAGAATCTCTTTGTACCAGGTTTAATATTATTTAAGGGAAGTAGCAGGATGCAGCTTTTCTTTTTAAAACTGTACTGAAAATATTAGAAGATATCCATTTTTGTTGTTTTCTGCTCACCAAGTTGAAAAATTAAAAAAAAAAAAGTAAGGGAGAGGAAATTTGCATAGGACAAATGGTTAAAAAATAATTAGGGACCCTGCATTTTAGTTAGTTCTGACTTGTTCCTCTTGTCGTTGGGGGAGGGGTGGGGCACTACATTTGGAAACCTTCAGAAAATTATGTAAGATGCTTTACTTGGCTCATTTTTCTTTTTTTTATTTTAATTTTTTTATTATTTAATATATTTAGTTTTTGGTGTTAATTTTCACAGGAGTTTGAATTACAGATTTTCTCCCCATTTCTACCCTCCCCCCAACTCCAAGATGGCATATATTCTGGTTGTCCTGTTCCCCAGTCAGCCCTCCCTTCTGTCATCCCACTCCCCT
>CM053622.1:127703677-127875380 GCA_028646595.1 Phalanger gymnotis | reverse complement strand
GTCTTCTTTGTCACCGAAGAAGGATTCCAGAGTCTGAGACTGAATCTGGGTGCGTTTTCACTGCCTGGCCATGTTCCCAGCCAACTTACTTGACCCTTGAGTTTTTCAGTGGGGTATGACTGCTTGTAGGCTAAAGAATTCTATGTTACAAGCCTGGGGGGATGCGCCAGCTCTGCCACACCCACATTCCTCCTTCCCCAAGAACCCCAAACCAGGACTGGACTTAGATCTTCAGCAGGCTCTGCACTCCTGCTCTGATCCCCCACTTAATTCCTCCCACCAGGTGGTTATGGGGCCAGAAGGAACTACAGCTGTAGTTCTAAAGTTGCCCCACCTCCACTGCCCCCGGGGCAGTGGCCAAACCGCAAACTCTATCCCAGTCCCCAGCAGCTTCTCCCACTAACCTACTCTGTTGTCTTTGGTGTTTGTGGGTCAAGAAATCTGGTAACTACCACAGCTCACCGATTCAGGGTGCTAGGGCATGCTCTGCCCAGCTCCTGCTCTGGTTGATCCGCGCTGCCCGCGCTGAGCTCTGCTCCACTCTGCTCCCAGCTCCGTGCAGGATAGATCTTACCCAGAGACCATCCAGGCTGTCCTGGGCTAGAGCCCTAATTCCCTATGCTATTTTGTGAGTTCTGCAGTTCTACAATTGGTTCAGAGCCATTTTTGGAGGGACTTGGGGGGAGCTCACTCTAGTCCCTTCTTTCTAGCCGCCATCTTGGCTCCGCCCCCTTTGGCTCATTTTTCTTGTTTCAGTCTTGTGCAATTTATTTTTTCACAGCCAACAAGTTTATGTGCCTATATGCTTTGGTGTATGGCAGTGGAGGAAGGTTTATGTTGTTTGTTTCTCTTTCTTTGCTTATCCTGGCTCTGACCAGTAGTGTGTGTTTTGTGTATTCATAGTGACTAATACTTGGTGCTTGCAGTTGCAAGTAGTCCTTGAATTAATATATAATAAAAGGCTACAGAAAAGTTTTCTCCAAACTCCTATAAGGGACTAAACAAAAATTAAATCTTTGTCATTAAAGAGACTTAGAGAGTATTTTTCATTAGCGGAGCCTTTCCTTAAAATGGTATTGATTTCATAGCCTGTATTCTATAACAATACAATCTGGAAGTAGAAAGAAAATAGATTTATAGTAAGGCAGGAAGCAGATGGAAAATCTCCCTCCCTTATATTAGGATTGGGTATGATTTTCATATTGTGGTACTTTCCCCCAAAGCCATTTGCTTTCTTTTCTAATTCCATTGCTAACATCTGAACATAAGTGCCTTGAGTTCCTCTGGGAGAAGAACAAAAACTTCTTAAAATATCGCTTCCTGTAGAAAGTGTTTACAGTGTTCAGTGTTTACAGTGGAATGTGTCCATTAGGTCCTCTCTCCACAATAAGAGTTAAAATGATGGTGAAGATAATGCGAGTCGAATTAGGAAGAAAACTGTTGATTCTGACTACCTTACGTATTATACGCATATTCATTATGTCTGATATAGATGGCATCCATTCTAAGCCTGCTCATCCCATATGAGACCTGCTCATGTTTTCTTACAACCCTTCCCCCACCCCTTAGAAGATCTCCTCAAGACTTTTCTCTCATTCTTTTAATATCTCAGGCATACCAGTATCAGATTGTCTATATATTGCAGGCCATTCTTGCTACATGACTAGCTCATCTCCATTTTTTTTTTTATCATATATGTCCTCAGTAAAGGCTTTCAGACTTTCTTCATGTGCAAGTCATTGCTGATAGTATGTTGTGGCCTATGTATGTTCATTATGTGTTTTTCCATTGCCCTTTGAGCTTATACGTAATTTTAGAGATCCTGAGATCATCGTTTTCCATGATTTGAAGTCATATGGTCTTTCCATTATTTCCCAGTTTTTCTGAACCTCTGTAGATCATCATCCAAACCCCATTCCCCATCTTCCACCATCTAATTCCTTATTCCCATCTCCCTCAGCCTTCCTACCCCAAAGTTTCAACCAAGCACTGCCTTCCCCTTTCATTGTACCCTCTGGAGCGCATGTTCCATAGGCAGTAAATTTCTCTTCATGCTAAATGTGTTCCTCTCCCACTATTTACATCATCTAGCTGCTTACCGAAATGTGGTGCTCCCCAGTGACACAGCCTCCCTGGCTACACGTTTCAGTACTGTCTGCACTTTCACTCATTCCCCTCAGCTTACTGGCTAAGTTGGAATATTTCTCACACTGGACTTGGAATCAGGAAAATGTGATTAGACACTTATCAGATATGTAACCCTGGTTTAGTCAGTTAACTTCTATTTTCCTCAGTTTTCTCATCTATAAAATGAGGATAGTAATAGCACATATCTCTCAGAGTTGTTGTGTGGGTCAAATGAGATGATATTTTTAAAGCATTTTGCAAACCTGAAAGGGCTATATAAATGCTAGCTATTTAAATAATAAGGAGGAGGATCAAGCTGCAAAATAAAATTTTTGTTTAAAATCTGAGTGTGGGTGGAGGGTGGGAAATGACTGTGGTGAAGACAGAAGCACCAAGAAAACAGATTTTTAAAAAATTAAATAAACAACTTTAAATATTTAAAGTCAACCTTTCTTTCTTCCCTTATCCCCCAGATTAGGTGTAACTAAAATGCAATGAGACTGTTATTGTTGCATGGTTCTGAAGCTAGTTCTGATATCAGAATTTCAGAAATTCTGTGAGTAATGAAAATAATATTTGAACGAATGGTCAGTCTCCCAAAGTATCAATTTTGAGGACAAAACTTATTTGAATATGAGAGGCAACATTGTGTAATGAAAGGAATGATGAACTTGTAGTGAAGAAGACTTGGGTTCTACATTCAGCCTCCAACATTTTATTTATTCAGTTCTTTCAAAAAAGAATTTATTAGGTGCCTAATATGTACCAGGGGGTAGTTTGGTGGTGCAGTGGGCAGAGTGCCGGACCTGAAGTCAGGAAGACCCATCTTCCTGAGTTCAAATCTAGCCTCAGACACTTTCTAGCTGGGTAAGTCATTTAACTCTACCTCAGTTTCCTCATCTATAAAATGAGTTGGAGAAGGAAATGGCAAACCACTCCAGTATTTCTGCCAACAAAACCACAAATGGATACACAGAATGTCAGACATGACTGGAAATGACTGAACAGAAACAACGCATATGCCACATGTTGCACTAGGCACTATCTGATCAAAGGTAAGCCATTCAACCTCTCTGAGTCTCACTTTCCTCTTCCATAAAATGGGGATGATAACACTTCCATTCTCTTCCTCAAAGTGTTATTTTGAGGGAGATGTATTGAAAATCATCAAGTTTTATATAACTGTCAATTATCGTTATTAGTCCTAGCTAAGTGACCTTGGGCAAAATACGGAACCTCTCTGGACCTCTGTTTCCTCATCTGTAAAGTGAAGGGGCAGGGACAAGATTTTCTATTTTAGTCATAAATCATAGAACTATGGAGTTGGAAGGAACATGGAACTCTAGAGCTTTAGAGTTGAACCTCAAAGATCATATCAGTTCACCAAACATTCATCAAGCTTATTCCATGTGCAAGGTGTCCAGGGCATAGTAAGAAGATGACATGGTCCCCACCTTGGAATAACTTCATACAATTCTGTGATTCCAATGGAAGCTTTCCGCTGTAACATGGCTCCTTAAGTCTTACATTCAAAAGATTTTTATTTTTTTGTCCCCCTTAAGCAAACTCACGTAAAAAAGTTGTTGACTACTCATTAATACGGGGAATTCTTCACACAAGACCCTATTGAGCTATTAAAGACTGGCAGGCTCAGATTCCTCTCACTGAAGGCTCCTTTTTCACTTGGAAATGACATCATATCGGAGAGCAGGGGAGCTTCAAACCCTAATTACAGACTCTCCTTTCTTCCGGATTTCTAAGGATATTCTTAAAACTGGAGCCATTGTTTCTACCCAATGTCATTTACTCCCTTTACAACAATTTCAAGATTAAACTAACCTCAGTGCTACAAAGACCTCTCTTATATGACCCAGACAGAATGCCCAAAGAGGAGACATTACCAGGGCAGTAAGATGCTACTTAGAGCTTTTTCACCAAATCCAAGGAACAAGCACCTTCTTTGTGTCCTTTCATAGTAATTCCATATCAGTTTTTTCCCCCCAATTTGGTCCCATGCCTCACCCTTTCCATGATTGATAAGCTGCTTCAGATCGAAAAAGCTGTCTTTCTAGGATGCCTTTTTATTTCCTCTCAATCTTGGTCCTCCAGAGTTGCCTCTATCCAATGAAAACGCACCACTGCATCACTGATATTTTTCAAGCATGAAAATGGAATTTTATCCAATGTTTTCTTTCTTCCACTCTCAAGTTTATATGAGCATAGTCTCATAGAACTGGGAGGGATTGTAGAGATCATCCGGTGTAGACTCCTACTTTGGTAGATGAGGAAACTGGGACCCAGAGAGGAAAAGTAAGTTGCCTGAAGCCAGAAAGGCAGTAGGTGGCAAAGCTGGAATGTTTCTCTGGTGTTTTCCAAGCTAATGTAAAATTATAGAAGCTTAGAGTTGAAAGGTAGCCCCAGAAGGCAACGAGGTTAACTCTTCCTTCTGATATTAACTTCCTCTCCAGCATCATCACCAATAGGTAGACCTATCAACTTTTGCTCGAAGAAGTCCAGTGGCAGGGTCAGGCAGACAGGCAACAAGCATTGATTAAGCATTGTGCTAAGCATTGGCTATATGAGACAAAAACGCAACATGGTCTCCATCCTTAAGGAGTCCATATTCTAAGGTGGGGAGACAACATCCAAATAACTATTTACATGTAAGATACATGCAGTATAAATGAAAGATAATCTCAGAGGGAAGTCAGTGAACAGTGATGGAATCAGAAAAGGCAAACAATGGAGTTTGTGCTTTTTTTAATTAATTTTTTTTCTAATCAGTAAAATCATGCCTTTCCTCTTTCCTACCACCAAACCAATTGAGAAAGAAAGAAAAGCAAAACCCTTCTTGCAAACATTTATAGTCAAGGAAAACAAATTTCAGTGATTTTAAAATTAGCTCTCCTTACTCTGTTTCCAGGTCAGTTTTTCTTTTTTTTACCACGAGATACCTCAAATTTTCTTCCATCTTTTCTATCTTGACTTTATTTTAATATCTCTTGTTGTTTCATGGAGTCATTGGATTCCACTTCATTCATTCTAATTTTCTGAGACTTTGTTGCAGGGCCAAATTTTGTACCTCTTGTTCCAAACTATTAATTTTCTTTCCAATTCTTTCTTCCATAGCTCTCTTTTCTTTTCCCTTCTTCCCTCTAGTGCTCTCATTTCATTTATAAAATGTATTTTAAAAACTTTTAAACTTTTGCTTCATTTCTTCCAGTAATTCAAATTGAAAACTATGTTTTTCTTTGAAGCTTTGCTTATAAATGTTTTGGAGTCATTTTCTTCTTTTTAATTCATTTTGAGCACTCCAATCATGATAATAGTTCTTTATGGTGGAATTTTTTTTTTACTCATTTTTCCAGTCTACTTTCTGACTTTGGGCTTGATGTTAAGACCAGGTTTAAATATCTGGGCTGTTTCTGTCACTGTTTTGTTGGGGTATTGAGTGCTGCATTATTTTAGGATCTTAGGTACAGCTCAGGCTAGGGACCTATAAGCTTTCAGTGCTCCCAAAGTGGTCTGATCCGGGGCCATATCTGATCATTGCTTCCTACTCTTCACCTCCTTCCCCTCCACCCTGGTCTGAGTGCTGCAAGTTCCTGACCTGTGTTTGGGTATGAGCAACAGATCTGCAGGCTTGGCTTGTTTCAGTCCTGGTAGACTGCTGCTGGATTCATCTACCATCAGGCAGCTGGAACGCTCTGTTAGCTCAGAGGTACTGAACTGAAGGCTTCCCTTTGGGCTAGGAGTCCTACTTCTGCAGGCTTCAGAGTATTCTGGATGTTGGAACTGAGATCCCACTCTGCCCCTGGGCTCAGAGCTACACACCTGCTGCTTACTTCTGAATTTGCTCTTTACTTGATAAACAGGATAGAGTCTGTGACCACTTCTTACTCTGGGATACCAACCCTAGGCTCAGATCCCCTCCTCAATCTGCCCCGGATCTGTAGTATGGAACTAGGTAGTGAGCATCAGAGCTGCCTGTTGGTCGTTGCTCCTAAATCCTAAATAAATCTAGGGCTTTTTATTCCTGGATCTTGGAGCTCTTCTTGACCTGGCCCATAGCCTCTCCTTGGACTGTAATGCTATGTGCTCACTCACATGACCAGACTTGGTCCTCCGTATCCATTGACTTCTCTATCTCCCTTTGCTGATCTGGGCTGGAAAAAAACAATGCCTCATTGATTTCTTTTCCTTGGGCTTCTCAAGCAGGACTTGGTCTGTGATATTTTCTAGATCTGTTTGGAGGAGTTGAAGGTGAGATGCTCATTCTACTTTTTCCTTCTCCTTTGCCATCTTGGACCCACCTTGTGCTGGGTCTTAAAGAAAGCCAAGAGGCATAGGTAAGAATGTAGCAAATCCAGGCATGGGGGATAGCTGCTTAAAAAACCCAACAACACAGATTTGGAAAGGAGATACAATGTTGTCTGTGAGAAAAGCAAATCAGCCAGTGTAGCTGGATTATAGGGTGTTAAGAGGGAAGTAAGGCGTGAGAAGGCCGGAAAGATAGCAAGGGGACAGGTTAGACAGAAATTTTGTATTTATTCCTATGGGTAATAGGAAGCCACTGGGGTTTATTGAATAGTAGTGTGACATGGTTAAGCCTATGCTTTAGGAAAATCACAATGGCAGCTGAACAGACAATGGATTACAATAGGAAGACTTGAAATAGAGACCAGTTAGATGATTATTGCAGTAGTCCAGGCAAGAGGTGATGAGGCCTTGAACTAGATGGTGACTTTGTGACTATGTGGGGAGAGTACAAGTAAGAAGATGAATACGATAACCAAGATTGTAAGTCTAGGTTACTGGGAAGATGGTGGTGCCCTCCATAGTAATGGGAAAGTTGTGAAGAAGGAGGACATTTCCTTTCTCCCTCTACAGGCAATCATCTATTTTTCAAAGTTCTAATTGTTAGAAAGTACCCCACCTCCAGCTTTAAAAATTCAAATCTGTGATTCCATTGCTGTAAGGAACTCCCAGTAATTAGTAAAGAAGCACCTTTACCAAAGCTGGCTGGCAACTTTTTACAAATTTTTAGTTGCTCGGTGTACTAAGAGATTGAGTGACTTCCCCAATTATTGGAATGTTTTGCTTATATTTAGCCAAAATCTGCTTCCAAACAACTTTCACCCATTGATTTATCCTACTCCTTCTCTCTGGGCCTTTGTAGAATAGGTCAAATGTTTCTTTCACATCACAATCCTCTATATAGTTAAAGACTGATGTCACATCCTCTTTAAGCTTTCTCCCTTTTAGGCTAAGAAGCCCTAGTTCCTTCAATCCTGTTTTCTTACAGAATAGTTTCCAGCCTGTATCTATCCTCTATGATCTCAAAACACTGGCTTTGGAGTCAGAAGGACTAGGTTTAAATTCTGCCTCTGCAACTTCATACTGTTATAATCTTGGACAAGTCATTTAGCTTCCATTGGCCTCAGTTTCCTTATCTGTAAAATGGAGGGATTGGACTTGACCGTCCCTTCCAGATCATGATGTCATGATCATTCTGTCATCCTGTGACCAACTTTCCTTCCATTACTCAGTGTTGGGCATAGTGCTACAAATATGACTGGGTCAAAGCAGACTGTAGCGGGATTCCCTGTGCTCAATAGTAAGTTTAACTCTAGTGAATTTAAGTCCCTAAGGGAAGCTAGGTACTCTTTCTTTAATTTACTTTTCTTTACTTGTTTTGGTTCCACTTCTCTGTTGAGCATTTTTCTTCCACTCTTCCTGTTCTGAAGCTTATTTTCATTTGTGACGGAAGCAAAATTGGAGTTTCATTGTTCTGCCTTCTTCCCCTAAACAGGAGTTATTTTTCATCCTGGTACCCTCCAGCCTAGCTTTAAAAAATCCCTGTTATTAGCCACTAAACTCAAGTTTCAGGGCTTACTAAGTTTTAAGGTGAGCAGGGAGGGAATAAGCATTTATATGGCACCTACTGTCTGCCAGGCACTGTGCTAAGAGCTCTTTATAAATATTTTCTCATTCAATCCTCGTTTAAATCTCATTTAATTTTAGCCTTCCTGATGTCTTTCTTTACCACTGTGCCACTGATCAAAGAAGCAGTGTAAGAGGTATGGCTCTCAGAATGTGATGACCTGGGTTCATTTCCTGTTTCTGGCTCACAGATATCAGCTATGGGACTGAGGGCAAGTCACCTTACCCTTCTGAGTTTGTCACTTCATCTGCAAAACAGGGATGCTAATATATTCCCCAACCACAACATAGGGTTGCTGTAAGGAAAGCACCTTGTAAAATCGTAATGGGCTATCCGAAGGTTACATTAAGAGAACTGTGATTTCATTTAGTGTGAGACTCTCCCAGGACAGGATCTCTCTCTATCACTGCTGATCAGCAACATATATGACTTAGTAGATTTGCCCAAAGTATATGGAGTTAAGGGGCACCTAGGTGGCATAATGGATAGAGTGCTGGACCTCAAATCAGGAAAACTCATCTTCCTGAGTCCAAATCTGTCTTATTCAGACACTAGCTGTGTGACCCTGGACGAGTCACTTCACCCTGTTTGTCTCAGTTCCTCATCTGTAAAATGAGCTGGAGAAGGACATGACAAACCATTCCAGTTATCTTTGCCAGGAAAACCCCAAATGGGGTCAACGAGGAGTTGAAAATAACTGAAACAACTGAACAACAAATATGGAGTTGGGTTCAATGACCTCCTCAGGCTCATATAGTGAATACCAGAGACAGGATTTGAACCCAGGTCTTTGTCACTCAAAGACTGGAGTTATTTCCAGTATTTCACATGGTCTCTATGTATGCTGTTGTTACTATTGTCATTATTAGTATTATTACCAGAACTGTCATTCTATTGATGTAAGTAACTCCCAAGAAGGGATCTCCAATGTTCTACTGCAGATCAGCATTAGGGAGGTTAAGTAACTTTCAGCCCAACATCTCAGCCATTGTGTGAAGCTGGACGATGAGCCCTCATCATCCTATTATCTTTGGTTATCTACTCTTGCTTCATCTAGTCTTTTGTACATATCTCCTGTACATACTGTCTTCAAATAGCAATGTGACAATGAATTTACCTTTTCTGTTTACACCACTACCTCTTTTCTTCCTCATCCATCAATCAATCAACAAAATTTTATTAAGTACTTACTACATGCCTGGCACTGTGCTATGCTCTGCGGAAACAAAGTCAGAGCTGAAATGGTCTCATAGTGGTTTCCGTTTGAATAATCAGAACGTCCTTCTTGAGAGATTCCTGTCCCTCTTCTCTATGCAAACAATTGTAAACAATTGTGTAGTCACTGAACATTACCTAGATATACTTCTTTCCAGTTTCTCTGGTGATCTTCCTTGACTTTTTAGACTGGGAGTCGAATAAGGGATTTCCTAATTGGGAAACTTTGTGTTGTTTTTCTAAATCACAAAATTTCTATTAGCAATGGTGTTAAATTAGAGTAAGTGAACTACCTCAGTGTGAATTTCTTCATCATTTATCAGCATAAAGGCTAGATTACAGAATGTATCTATTTCTGAATTGTATTGCACCACATTTGACTTAAAACATTTTAATGAAAAGCATCCTTGAGGCACACTTCTAAAGGTGCTAACCTTATCTTCTTTGAGATATTCTAGAGTAAATATGAGACAAGAACTAATAATGACAAAGCTTTGTCTCTTTTCTAGTGTAGATCATAATTAGAGAAGGCATTTGTGGGGGTAAAATGGTGGATCACTTGTTTCTATGGAACAAAAGCTCTGGACTAGTGACTATGAAGACATTAGTGTCCCCTCATATCAAATCTGCCACATGTAGGGATGCTAAAGGCAAAATTTAAAGCAATTGGAATAACTGACTTTCAAAAGCCAATTGAAGTCCAAGCTTCAAACAATAAGCAAAGCTTTGCAGATTGTCTGTCATATTGTCATTTTGTTGGATAATCTGGGTATTTTCAGTCTGATTTCCTGCAAGCTTTGGGCGTTCTTTGGAAAATAGTTACTTCCATTTTAGCACTATCTCTGTAAGATGAACAATTTCCACTTGGATATGGATGAGAATAAATTTTAAAAGTAAATGGCACCCATGGGGAAGAATTGAAATCACAATTGATTCCTCTGTGCACCATCCATTTTTAAGTGGAAATAGTTTCCTTCCAAACACTTCTATGTGATACGGAAGTACAGCTCTGACATATTTTAACAGAAATACATATATATGTACGTATATATATATATATATATATATATATAGAGAGAGAGAGAGAGAGAGAGAGAGAGAGAGAGAGAGAGAGAGAGAAAATTAAAAGTACACAGCAAAGAACAAAAGAAAACTTAGAAGGAAACACAGAAAAGCAAAAAAAATGATGTCTAGTATTTATTACAGAGATTTTAAAGAAAAGTAAAAAGTGTGAAATGGAAATTCATGGATTTGTATTGAATTCCCTTTTCATGCTGTGCTGTGTTCATGAAATGCTTTTTTGTCTTCTTGTAACTAAGTTCAAAATGAAACAAACGCAAAAAATTAAAAATAGATATATAATGGAACTGCACATGACTTGAGAATCTATTCCAATTCTGTCATTTAACACAGAGAAGTGATGTGACTTATCTAAGGTCCTTTTTGAAAAAGTCATTTAACAAAAAAAAATTTATACAACAGATATTTGTTAAAATACTTTATTTTTTCAGACCAAAGTATGTTGTGACTTTTTTCCCCCAGAGAAAGTCTGTCCACCTAATATAAAGAACAACTGAGGTTCTTAGGGAATGATGAAGCAATCAATTTATTGCCTACTAATCAGGAGGACTCAAGGGACCTCTAAAAGGGAGTGACCCAGCTTTAGTTGCCTAGTCTCTTCCTAGCTATAGGTCACATTAACGCAATTTGAGTCCATCGCTGGAGGGATCAAGGGAAATGACTCTCACTTTCACTCTGGCTGTTGTTGGTGGGGATCGTTCTTGAAGGGGACCAATGACATCACCAGGGTGATGTCTTGACTTGTGCGTGAGTTGGATTTAAGTGAGGCAGAGTTATGCAGAGTTGTCCACCTCACTCTCTCCTCCAGAGTCATCAAAATCCAGGGGCCAGACAAGAAGCACCATGATGCCTGATCCCACATGGCAGGTAGGGTATGAGAACTCAGCTAATAGCGTCTGAGCCTAGGCTTCTGGCCTCCTATGCCTCTACTAGAACTTGCATATTTGTGGGCCTTGGGTCTGTCAAGTGTTTCTTTCATGTGACCTCCTTGAGGTCAAGAACTATGTCTTATTGATCTCTGTTCCTTCTCTCACACCTGGCACACATTTTTTCACATAGTAGGTCTTTAATAAATATTTGTGGAATTGATCCAACAGGTGAGCAAATACATAAGTATCCCAGAGGCCACATCTCTTTAGCCAGGGCAGTTTATTCTTATTCCTAACTTCTTTGCTCATTTGCTACAAACAATGATTAACAGCACATTGCCTCTATAGGAATGCTTCTGCTTGTTGGAATAACAGCTGTTGTTAGTCAAGTGAGCCAAGGGCTCCCTCCCCATCCTGTGTCATTCCTGCAGTTTAGCCAGCAGGAAGGGGAAGGTGTATGTAATGGAGATTGCTTCCTCTGCTCTCCCTGTCAGCAGAGTGTGTATTTGGGGAAAAAGTTTCATTTTACATGCATGATCACTTCTATGAAATAATCTGGTCTCTTCTTTTAAATCAACATGTCACTACGAAACCTCCCCTTCATCTCTTTTTCTTCCTTCCTTCCTTCCTTCCTTCCTTCCTTCCTTCCTTCCTTCCTTCCTTCCTTCCTTCCTTCCTTCCTTCCTTCCTTTCTCTCCCTCTTTCTTTCCTTCCTTCCTTCCTCCTTTCTTTCTTTCTTTTTCTTTCTTTCTTTCTCTTTCTTTTTCTTTCTTTCTTTCCTTCTCTCTTTCTTTCCTTCTCTCTTTCTTTCTCTCTTTCTTTCCTTCTCTCTTTCTTTCTTTTTTCTTTCTTTCTTTCTTCCTTCCTTCCCTCCTTCCTTCCTTTCTTTCCTTCTTTCTTTCCTTCTTCCTTCCTTCCTTCCTTCCTTCCTTCCTTCCTTCCTTCCTTCCTTCCTTCCTTCCTTCCTTCCTTTCTTTCTTTCTTTCTTTCTTTCTTTCTTTCTTTCTTTCTTTCTTTCTTTCTTTCTTTCTTTCTTTCTTCCTCTCCCGTGGTTTTCCCATCTCTCCATCTCTTGAGTCTTATTCTCAAACTTGTTTCTCAATGATACAATCAAAACGACACTTTTGATTGAAAGAATCTGGGTTCAAATCCCACCTTGGGTATTTGCTGTCTGTGTGACCTTGGGAAAGTCACTTAACCTCCCCTGGGCCTGTTTCCTAACCTGTAAAAGGGGGAAATGGGTGATGTAGTTGTCCTCTGGAGGACTTTACCACTTTATGTACTTTATTATTTAAGTACTTTATGATCCTATAACCTATTTTGTGCTACTTTAGGTCCCAATGCAGAGCATATAGGGAACTACAGAATACTAATTTACGCCCAACTTAGTTCTCCTTTCCTTTGCAACTCATATTCTAATCCTCCTCTTCCACCCCCAGCCCTATGCAATTACATGCTTTTATACAACTATTTCTTTCTGGGGCCTTTTCTTTTCTGTTTCTACGGAATAAAACATAGAGGCTGCCAAAGGTACCCAAATGATCTTTATGAAACATCAGATATATATGAAAATCCCAGTTGTCAAGCCGATACTTTAGTATTATATGAATAAATTCTACCAAAAATAACTTATGCTGGGCCCAAGGGGCTGGGGCACTGGAACCTTACCCTATCCACTAAGGAACATCTGCTCTGGACCTATACATGTGTTGACCAGATTCAACCATGGGGGTTCTTGATCACCTAAAAGAAAAGTTATATGCCTTTTCTCATTCTTTGGCTCCTTACTTCCCTACCTTTGTGCCCTGGGAAGAAATCACTAAAAGCTTATGTTTGGCCCATGTCTCCCTAAAAGAGTGAAGTCACAAGGCAATTCAGTGTGTAATAGGAATATAGGACAGCTATTCATGTCCTCTTGAAAAAAGAAATGCTTAACAAACCCAAGACCTATAAGAATGCATTGATGGAAAGACTTAAAAGCAGGATTCAATAGCTTACAACTACTGTTATACCCTCCCTAGGAGGCTTAGATTTAAAATGATCCAAACATGAAGCACTTCGTAGAATTCCTGAATGGGCATTCTTACATTTCACTTGGACTCTGCACTGTCTAAAGAATTCCCTCTAAGTCCATGTATTTTGGTAGTCCAGGGGTTGAACAATTCCTCCTGTCAGTGACATCTTCTCCCATGCAGAAACTTCCTATGCCACCAGTCAACTCCAACTAATAAACCCAGGACTTTGTGGTCAAATTCATGGATTCATCTCTTAAGACTAGACAGTCATCTCAGGATTATTGTTTGGTCACCTACAAGCATGTAAAAAGAACAAAGCAAAAGAGGCAGCCAGAAACCTGGGCTCAAAGGCTCCTAACTGAGTCCCCATACTCTACCTGCCATGTAGAATTAGGCATCATGGTACCAGAGTGAGAGAGAGAGAGCCATCTTCTCTTACCCTTCCAGCGATGGACCCAAACAGTGTTAACATGCTCTACAACTAGGAAGAGAAGAGGCAGCTGAGTTTGGGTCACTCTCTTTTTGAGGTCCACTGAGTCTTCCTGATTAATAACCAATAAGAGGATTGCTTCATCATTCTCCAAGTATCTGAGCTCATCACACATGGCCAGCTGAGAAGCATCTATGGGCTTTATTATCTCAAAAGTGCTCAAATACTGAATTAGCACATGTAGTTGGCCAGAAGAAGGCAGGACACCTCTGCCCTGCTCTATACCACTATATATGAGTCTATGGTAGTTTTATGAACAATTCTATTCTTTTAAACTTGGGTTTCTTTAAGTAGTGAAACTGTCTTAGTGGGTTTAAAATATGATTGAATTTACATGTAACTTTTAGGAGCCAGGTAAAAGGAGCCTTAGCTTGGAGCTGGGGATGGGATGAGTTAGCATCTAGTAACTTCCTTTTTAAACAAATTATCATTGCTAACTAGGTGCTGAGGTCAGCTGTTTCCACCCAGTGAAGGAGCACAAACCCTGTTAGGGACCTGTGTGTTTAGACAGGCCCCATTTGTTCTTGCATTTGACACTTGATGATGTAGTGGTTACTTTACGTCATGGAATATAAATTGCATATATAGGTCAGCCTGCATTTGTCCTAGACAGAAATTTAGATTTTGACTTCTCATTACAGAGGTGACTTTTCTCCCCGCCCCTGTTGCTTCTCCCTCCCACCCTTCAACTGTGTGCAATGGATAAGAAGTAAAATTTCCCCTTAAGGTACCGTTATGAAGTAAAGAGTACCGTAACTTCTGGTTTCTCATTATTTCAATATCAGCATCATCTTAAGTAGACAGCAGGTGAAGAGGATAGAGTCTTGGGCTTGGAGTCAGGAAGACTCATTCTTCATGAGTTCAAATCTGACCTCATTTACTTACTAGCTATGTGACCCTGGTCAAGTCACTTAAGTTTGACCCTGGTCAAGTTCTCAGTTTCCTCATCTGTAAAATGATCCGGGGAAGGAAATGACAAGTCACTCCAGTATCTTTGCCAAGAAAATCTCAAATAGAGTCGTGAAATATTGGACATGACTGAACAAAAAGGATTTAGGTTGATGATCTAGTTCCCCTTTTATAGATCAGGAAACCAGGACCAGAGAAGTTAAATGAAGAGAAGTTTGCTGTAGAAAGATATTTACCTAGGTCCTTTGAATTCAGATTCTTTTCCTTGTGCCACACTGATCTTAAAAAGTCTGGATTAAAAGTATGGATTAGAAGCAAAGAAACAGAAGTGGGAGAAAAGCACCCCTGGAAAGTATCTTGAAGTTTAAAAGCCACCCAGAGGGCTCTGGAAGTATACAATAGGGAGTCAGGGTAAATAGTGTTTTTATGTAGTTGCTAGGGTGTGGTATGGGTTAAGGAAGCTTCAGAAGGGAAATGTAAACATTTGCTGGAGCCGCTGGTATTGGACTAAAACAAAGTCATGCCTTTGTTCAGGTTTTATGTGGTAATGGATAGCAGGAGAAGCTATTAAGCTGGACTTAAGCCTTATATGGAGGGAATGATCTTAGAAGCTCACCTTACAGAAGAGAACAAGAGCTTGAACTTCTGTCAGAATGTGGGGTTTCCATGGCTCACCACCTGACCCTAACGTAAGACTCTTGATCTGACATGCTTGCCTTGTTGGCTGTGGGGAGAGAAATGACAGTATAGTTTGGGATTTTGTAGAATCACCATAAATATTTGCTAAACTAAATCATTGACTTTCATTGCATCTTTCTTACATGATTTACAGGCTCTACTCTCCATTCCATTTACTTGTAGATGTGTCTTACCTTCCCTACCTAAAGTGTAAACTCCTTGAGAAAGGTCTTTGTCTTCATCTTATTTCTTCAGCATCTAGCCAAGTGCCTAGCACATAACTCAAGAAAGGAGTCTTGCATTGGAAGGGACTTTCCAAGGTCATTTCTTCAACCTCCTACCCAGTATTAGAATCTCTTTCATGGCATCCCTCAAAGGTTATCAGTCTGGTGTGGTGAGGGGGCAAGGTGACTGACTTAAAGTTAGGAAGCCCTCTCTTTAAATCCCGTCTCTGACCACTTACTGGCTGTGTGCGTATTGGCAAGTCACTTAATATCTCTAGTGTACTTCTTGTAGAATTGTTGTAAAGCTCAAATTATATAATGTAAGTAAAGTCTTTTACAAACCTTAAACCCAGTAGACTTCAGCCTTTACTCAAAGACTTTTGGCCATTAGGAGCTCACTATTCATGCTTCCCCTGAAAAACAACATTTCCCATTTTGGACAGCACTAATTGTTAGAAATCTCTTTCTTATGCTGATTTGCTGGGTGTTGCAAAATCCTTATCAGATAGCATTGCCTGAAATCTTTGGGTACATGGCAGAAAGCACCTGGACTTTAGATAATACAGTGCAAGTTCCCTTCTTTGTCTTTATGGAAACACTAGCCTAGAGTAAAATAAGATGTCCTTACTTACTACATGCTTAATATATGAACTTTCTTGTCACAGCAACTGTACTGTTTTCTGAAGTGAGACATGGTGTTTTACACCTTTTTTTGTAACCCCTAGAGACCTAATATTGTTACAAAACAGATTTTTTTTTGGGGGGGGAGGTGGGCATGCCAGGTTTGGAAACACCCTCTCTGAGGAAGTTAGGTAGCCCAGTAGATAGACCAAAATCCAAATCTGACCTGAGCTTTTTGATTCTGGGCAAGTCACTTAACTTCTGCCTGCCTCAGTTTCCCTAGCTATAAAATGAGGATAATAACAGCACCAGGCTGTTGAGAGGTGCAAATGACATAATATTTGTAAAGTAGTTAGTACAATCCTTGGCACATACTCAGTGCTTAACAAACGGTTTCCTTCTCCACTCCTCCCCATACAGATCAGCACCTCTTAATACCCTCTTGCTATTGTTTAGTTATTCCAGTTGTGTCTGATTCTTCATAATCCCTTTTTGAGATTTTCTTGGCAGGGATACTGGAGTGGTTTGCCATTTCCTTCTCTAGCTCATTTGACAAATGAGGAAACTGAGGTGAACTGGGTTAAGTGACTTGCCAGGTTCACATAGCTAGTAAATGTCTGAGGCTAGATTTGAACTCACGTCTTCCTGGCTCCAGGCCTGGTACTCTACTCACTGCACCCTCTAGCTGCCCATAACACACTCTTAGAGAGTTGCTAAGTTCAAGTGACTTGCCAATGCCCAGTAACACTATTAGGTGTCACAGGTAGGACTTGGACCTAGCTTTTGCTGACTCCACAGTGCCACTTCTGGTTTTCTTACCTCTATAAACATTTGACTGTTTGTGAGAGGCAAAAAGGACAAAAATGGACAGACACTAATGTGACTCATTAACAAATTATTAATTAGTTTAATTTTCTAATGCTATTTTTTGAGGCAATCAGGGTTAAGTGACTTGCCCAGGGTCACCCAGCTAGTAAATATCTGAAGCCAGATTTGAACTCCTGTACTCCTGACTTTAGGGCCAGTGCTCTATTCACTGAGCCATCTAGCTGTCCCATTTTTCTAATGATATTCTATACCAGAAGTCTCTACTTCTGCAGGACGTGTTGTCTTCTCAGCTTCCTTGCAATGGAATTTTCATTTCCATTACTCCACCGAAGCTGTTCTCTTCACATTCATCGGTCATCACAGATCACCACAACCTTTCTTCATTCCTCATTCTTGACACATCTGTACTAGTGGAGTTTTGGGGGCATTTTTTTTTCTGCTGAATACTGTATTCTTACCTATCTAACCACTATTTCTCTCTTTCCCTCGTTGGCTCCTTTCCTTTTTCCCAACCCCTTACCGTGGGTGCCTTCCAAAGATCTGTCCTTGTGTATCTTTCAATTCTCTCCTCTAGCTACAGTTGTTCTCCTGACCATTTCATTTATACTCATAGCATCAACTACTATCTCCAGGCAGAAGACCCCCACGTCTATATGTACAACTCTGAACACTCTGAAAGTTAGAACAATGACTTCCGACAGGGTATCTTCACCTTGATCTCCCATGAATACCTCAAACTTATCCTGTCCTCTAAAATGAGTTCTTATTTCCCCTGACTCTATTTGTACAACAGTATCAATATTCACCTAGTCTTTCATACTAGACAGAATGTCATTTTAATGACTCTCCTAATCAGAGTAATGAAGGGGGAAGACTTTATGTCAAAGAAACAGGATATGCATTGTTAACATGAGTGTACATTGAGTTAGTGAATTTGCCAGTTGGTCTTTTCTGCTCAGATATTAGATCACATTGTCGAGTTATAGATATACTGCTGGACTTCATTACAAAATGAAGCTTCTACTGATTTTAAAGAAGCAATTTTAGTAGTAAAATAATAATTGTTATAGTAAAATAATAATAATGGTTGACATTTCTGTAATACTTTAAGACTTTCTTTTTTTGTGAATTTATTTTATTTTTAATTTATGGAATAAAACAAGCATTTCCAAAAAAAAGATGATTGCAAATGAAAGTGTAAATCTATTATGTATAACCTGCTATTCCTTTTAAATATATAATAAAGTTACCATGTAACTTTCTTTTTTTCTCTCCCCTCACCCTAGAGATGGCTACCATTAGACACAAATAGGTGTGTATGTGTGTGTGTGTGTGTGTGTATGTGTGTGTGATTATTTTATACATACTTCCATTTATCAGTTCTTTGGATGCAGATAGCATCTTTCTTCATATGTCCTTTACAATTAATTTGGATATTTGTAATAGTCAAAATGACTTATTTGCTCAAAGTCATTGTTAAAACAATATTGCTGTTACTGTATACAATGTTCTCTTGGTTCCGCTCATTTTGCTCTTCACCATTTCATGTAAGTCTTTCTATCTTTTTCTAAGCTCACTGAGCTCATCAATTTTTATAGCACAGTAGTATTTTATCACAACATTTATATAATACTTTAAGAATTTCAAAGCAATTTAACATAGGTTATCTCATACCATCATCACAACTTCCCCGTGATATGGGTGCTATCACTCTCTCTATCTGATAACAGAGGCTTAGAAAGGTTAAGTGACTTACCCATGCTTCCTCTGATGCACCATCATCTTTATAGTTAGAGTCAGGAAAGCTAGTTTCAAATTCCGAAGCTACTACTTACTAACTTTGTGACTTTCGGTAATCCACTTAAGCATGCAATGGCTAATAGTGGTCCCCACTCAATGGGTAATAGGTGTAATCATACTTGCATATTCTGCCTCCCAAGGTTGATGTGAGGCTCAAACAAGATAATGTCTCTAGGGTCCTTTGTAAAAACTAAAACACTATGTAAATTTAGCCTCTTCGTGGTATCACTGGAATGGCCTATTCCATTGATAGGAATATTTTGCACCCCCCACAGCAGCTGCTAGTCGGATTGTTGAAACATAAGTCATATAAATTCTGTATGAATTAGCATAGGTAAAATACTAAAATGACTTGGGCTAGAGAAAGCAAAATGCTTAAGTGAAATTATAATTACAAACCAAGGAAATAGTCAACAGTCCTTTTCCACACCATTAACTAATTCATGTATATTGTTCTACATATGCATAAATACATGGAGAGCTTTTCCTAAAATTTTTGTCATTTATAAAATGGAGAAGGAGGAAGAGAAAATCAAAACTGGTTTGGAAAAATGTATACAATGTGTTATTCTTGTGGTTCATGTTTGATTTCAGTCTCAAGACTGAAACATACAAAACCCATAACAGGTTTGCAAGGACATCATTTGTTTGCCAGGTGCTTGTGCCGGCCCCTACTGGCTAAAGGAAAGTACTACATGAAAGTGAGTGCTGTGTGTACCTGTGTATATATACATACACATATTGGGTGTCAAAAGCCTTAGCGCAATTTTAAGCTATTCAGCTTGAATGTATATTACATTCAGTCAGTCAATATTTATTAGTTGCTTACTATGTGCTAGGTCCTGGGGTTACTAGGATAAACTATGGAACCATCCTTCTTCAAAATAAGCTTATATTCAGTCAAACACATACACATATATTTAGATCCTGTTAGTAAAAAGCACTTATTGTGTTTCCACTGAGTGTAGAACTCCCCTGCAAGCTGCAATCCCCCTCAGAGGAGTATTTTCAGAACTCACATAATCATCTTGTATTTGGGAAATCTCTGGACGAATTATTGGAATAGGATGATAGCGTTGGCTTGTTAATTGAGTAGCGGCTTATATGTGGCCATGAACATTTGTGCTACTGGAGAAATATCTAAAAGAGACAGGCAAATATTTATTATGCACCTATTATGTGCTAGGCACTGCATTAAGCCCTGGTGATGCAAATATGAAAAAAGAGCTAGTTCCTTCCGTCAAGGAACTTACAGTTTAATGAGAGAAGATAGCATACAAGAGGAAGCTGAAAAGGAGAGTTGTAGGGAAAAGATGCCTCGCTCAGGAGTGTGATGTAATCCAGTCCAAAGTTCAGCTGGTGGAAATGAAGATAAATAGCTGGCCTCAGATCCCCCCATTAAATGGAGTCTTTAGGAGGAGTTCTTTGCTCCGCCCTCCAAATCAGAGGGGAAGGGGCACTGAGAATACTGATGAAGCGTAAGTGCCAAAGCTGATGCAATCTCACAGAATGATGAGAGTTATGGTAGAATTTAGACCAAGAAGTACAGCCAGAGGGAAATGAAGAGATGGCCTTATTATATATTTTGAGATAATATTAAATATTTTAGTTTGTATTATTATCTTTTAGTCTTCTTAGTTCATTCACATGGCATTGCCATCCTGAAAAAAAGTACATACTCATAATGCTAGTATTGTTTGTTGTTTAGTCATTTTCAGTTGTGTCTGACTCTTCATGACCCCTTTTGAGGTTTTCTTTGCAAAGATACTGGAGTGGTTTGCCATTTCCTTCTCCACCCTATTTTACAAATGAGGAAACTGAGGCAAACAGGGTTAAGTGCCTTGCCCAGGGTCACACAGCTAGTAAGTACCTGAGGTCAGATTTGAACTCAGGGCTTCCTAACTCCAGGTCAGGCGCACTATCCACTATGCCACCTAGCTGCCTCCCAGTATCGTAGGCATGTCTAATTAGAGACCTGGTATTTGTGCAGATCACAAATCATGCATACCTTCTAATTCTATTTAATTCATATCCATGTGCTTCCACAAATGATCCTCAGAGGGTTTATCCAAAGCATTAGAGATCTTTCTTTGACTTTTTCAATGTGTCATGATGCCAGCACAGTATTCAGGCCTTTTCCCCATTTGATTTGTGAATGGTTCACTTCCTTGTCTATTTTTATGTCTTTGATGATATCTTTTACACCATTTCCCATGAGCAAATTATCACTGGTAATGAGTTACAGCCTATTTACAACTTTCAGCTTTCCATCACTATCTGGGTCATGAGCAACTGTGATTCTATGGAGAGTATGATATTCCATGATTAATAGCCATATAGCACCACTAAGAGAATATTGGTGCAAAAAGATGTTTTTTTTGTGTTAAAAAGGAATGTCATATCATTGAAAGCATACTCTTGAAAGCAGTCAGATAATTACAATCTTACTCCAAACTCATTTACCAAAAATTTGGGAAAATACTACAAAGAAATTTTGCCAATCTGTCCAATTTTTTTCTAGCACTTTTTTGCACCTCCCTCCCCCACCATCTCATGGCATTTAACTGAAGCATCTAAAAGAAATAATGTTCAATAATAGCCTAAAGAAATGTATGTTCATCAAAGTAAAAGTATGAAAACTTTGTTATTCTATACATATTAATTATTCTTACAAATCACAGGGCCATAAATAGCTAGGCACTTAGGTGAATTTTTGATAATAGTGCTATTTCCTTGGTTTGTAATTATAATTTCACTTCAGCATTTTGCTTTCTCTAGCCCAAGTCATTTTAGTATTTTACCTATGCTAATTCATACAGAATTTATATGACTTATGTTTCAACAATCCAACTAGCAGCTGCTGTGGGGGCTGCAAAATCAACAACAACCAGCTCACAGAGCGCCGCAAAAGCCCAAGTTCTTTTGATCTGCTTTACTAAGGAAAGCAACGTTAAGGGGTTAACAAGCTTACTTTAATTCAGTATAAAAATACCACTCACTTAGCTCAGGGGAAAAAGCCAGCACCGTGAACTTCAGAGCAAATATGAACAAATTACAAACATCAACAGACAGACCAAATATAATTCATAATTACCAACATCTAAGTTCAGCCTGGTAGCTCATAACAAGGTCTGGCCCAGAGACACGCTCGCCACCACGGCTGTGGGTCAGAGATCTGAAAAAGAGAGAGCCAACCCCTGGTTTTATATCTTTTTCAGGGTGAAGCGTGAGTCACACATGCGACTCATTCATGTGACCTAAAATCAACCCACATGGTCTAAAAGCCTCTGATGTCACAAACATGGCATTCAAACCCATGCAAAGCAGGCTTTTCCTTGAGGCAAGGAGGTCATCAAGGACTTCTAATTTAATCAAGGAAATAAAGGCCAAACTCTTCAAGGGCAGTTGGTTGAACTAAGTGCCAAGAGCCCATTTTGATTGCCAACACAACCTACTACATGTGTGACCTTGGCTAAGTCTTTTAACCACCTTGCACCTGGGTCTCCTCAGCTATAAAATAAGGGGGTTGAACCAAGTGGTCTCTGAAGTCCGAAATACCTCTAGGTCTATTTGGACCTCAATCTCTAATTCAAATCACCAAATATTGACTAAGCACTAACAGTATTCATTTTATTTCTACTTATTAGATACCTACTTAAGTTAGCATAGTTCTATAGAGCAAGAAATGAAATTGGAGTCAGAAGACGTGGCCTCAAGATTTGGCTATATTAATTACTGCTGTGTGACCTTTGACATATCACTTTACCTCTTCCCTCATCTGAAAAATAGTAATAATAACATATGGCCTACCCCACATTAGCTATGAGGAAAGTGTTTCCTAAACAAACCAATGCCATATAAATATGAGCTATAATTAATATGTTCAGAACATTGTGCTTGAAGGCCATACAAAGGTTAAATACAAAATGGTTCCTTCTCTCACAGAGCTTATAGCAAGAGGATATGATACATATATAGGTGTTGTAAAGTTGGACAAGATAACTGAATAAAGAGTTTTTACAAATAGAATATTGTGTGATGTCCAAGGAAGGAAAGATTATTTCCAAGTTGGGTGAGGTAGGGTCATTATGTTTGAGCCAGGTATTGAAGAATGCCCAGAATTTCAGCTCTCAGATTCTGGAAGAGACAGGTTACTGCTAAAAGTTTAGATTTAGAAACCGTCTAAGAGGAGGTGACAGCTGAAGTAATGACCATGGATAGGACTGCAAAGAGAGAGGGCATAGAGGGAACATCAACTTTGATGGTTTGGAAGAGGAAGAGAAGACAGAGTGAGATGGCAAAGGAAGAGTTGGTAGGATAGGAGAAGAAAGTATTTCTGAAGTCAAGGAAAGATATAGTGTCAAGTAGGAAGGGATGGTCAACAGAGCTAAATGCTACAAAGACGAGGATTATGAACATTAAAAAGGTCATTGTAGTCGTCATTTTGGAGATCATTGGTAAACTTTGAGAGAGCAAATTCAGTACAGTGGTTGGGGAAGCCAGAAACGCAAAAGTGAAAGCTGAAGAAGTGATTTCTATTATAGAACAGAACTACTTATGAGGCCTGATTTGTTTATGTTGCTATTGATTTTACTTCCTTAAAATAGTGAGCTTATAAAGATAAAATCTTCCAAGAAGTTTTAGCAATGAAGGGAAGAAAAGATATAGGATAGTAATAACGGCTTTTAAAGGGTTGGTAAGACAGGAGCAGAACTATCAGATGATGAGGATTACCTAAGGTCAAAGATTTCCCACTCAGGAATGATAGAAAATTATTTTAGCTCATTAAACATTACAGTGACAAAACTATGGATTGATTCAAGGCTGGGTATGAAGGTAAGGGAAGCCAAAATGATTGATATAGATTGGCAGACTAAAGATGGGTCAAGAGAAATGAAGGTTACAGTAAGAGAGAAGAGTAGGCTTGGTTGATATATCTTAGGTGAAAGGATAGGAGGTAGTAGGCCGAGAATGTAATTTCCAAATTTTGGATCTTAATGGTGGTATGGTTCTAAGAGATGGTGAATCATAAGGCATAACCATTTTGGTGCTTGGCTGAAATCAATTGGAGGAAAAGATTTTAAGAGATAGCAATACATTTTAGAGATGGGCAAACTGAAGCTCAGTGAGGCTCAATGACTTATGAAAGTCCAAAAAGGTAGAAAGTAAGTGATCAAGGGCTTGAACCCAGCTACCTAATGCTTTTGTCCATTTTTGTCTTAATTGCAAAACAGTTTCCCATATTTTGGAACACTGAAAGCACTAATGTATTATTCTTTAAAATAAGGCAGGTTTTAAATTTTTTTATTTTTAGGTTTAGATCTGTGAGCTCATTGCTATAAGAAACTTCTAAATGGAAGTCGGCTCTACCGATGAAAACGATTGTTGCAAAATTTAGTCTTGAAGACTTATAAGGCACATTAAAAGATAAAGTATCTAGCCCAGGCTCAAATATTATGTATGTAATGTATGTAAATGCTGTGTCTCAAACACACATTACTTACTAATTAAATTCTTCAGTTTCTTGAAACTTTCATTCAAATAATGCCTTAAATACATTTATCTCACTTTTATAAGCAGATAGAATCAAAGATTCAGAACTCAAAGGGGATGTTAAAGCGATTTTAGTAGGAGAAGGTTATGGCAGCATTTATTCTTGTGCTTGTAGAAACAATATTTCCAGCTGGAGAAATCTTCAAAAGCATTGCAAAAATGAATTGTATATCTTGTATGCCACAATTGACACCTCTCTATGAATATGTTACTTAGAAGCCAAGGATGTATCGGTGAGATTACACTAAAATGATAAAGAGTGGGTTTGAATTGATCGTACAGGCATGATTTTAAAACTTTTAGGTGACAGACTCATATTTCAGGTCATGCATGCACTCACTCTTGACACACTCATACCTGACTGGAGTTAGAAGGGGGCTCAACTAGACAGAGAGAACCCCCGATTGAAGTTGTTGGAGGTGGGCTGCTGAGGGCATATGGATATGGTCAGTTCATGCCTTCTCACTTCAGTTAACCTAATGCACTTTTTTAAAAAAAAACTCCAAGACTTGCCTAGATACATTTTTCCTTTTTTTCTTTTAAATAGTTTTTAAAAACTTTTTTTCTAATTACATGTAAAGACAATTTTTAACATCCTAGATACATTTTTAAAAGAAATGTGTTTTCCCATTTGCCAGCTGCACAGGGAGTGAAGGACTCAGCTGGATTTCTGAGATGAAGCAGAATCCTTTTTAATTGGTTTCTAAATCAGGGTTCTACTTAGTGTCCTTACCTGCCTTCCCATCCCCCATCCCCTGGCTTCAGTTAATGTTTAACCATTTGGTTGTAAGTTTTCCTCACCAAGACTGTGATAGCATCAAGAACTGATATTGTACTGTGCTGAGAGGTCAGGCAGGCAAATCAGAAGGGAGAACCAGTGCCAGGAGTACCATTAATTACCCTGCTCCATCATTTAATTTCTGCCGCTCCAGCCCCTCCCCATACAGTCTAGGAGAGAGCCCAGGCTCGTGTTTGTTTACTCTGTATGGAGCGTGGGTGCTATAATCAACAATCCAGTACATAGCCTGGTAGCCCTGAGGACCCTCACCTCACCTCCTATCTCCCCTAGGAGGCCCTTTGTCCCACCGAATATCCTAGGGTGGATTCCCAAGTGCTTTTGGTTTGACCTTTAAAGACCACCTCCTAGCTTGACTAACTTTTATAGTGCCTTTAAGGCTGCTTTCCCTCTGGTGGTATATTTTCAGTAAGTGTGCTTCTCTGTGCTTCTGAATTAGAAAAGCAGCCCAACTTACTAAATATTCATGGTCAATCACTTCATGTCCTGCAGTTTAAACTTTGAGCTGATGAGCCCACAATTAACTCCCCTCCCTGTGTATCAGAATGAATGCCTAATTTGATATATGGATAAATCAGGGAGCCAACTGTGAATGCTAATGGTTTAGGAAATATCCACTAGAACTCTTCCAGGCCCTGTGGTATGAGGCTGAATCAGCAAGTGGAAAAAAACTAAGCCTATACATCTGACTGCCTCCAATCCAGCTGTCACCAGTAAGCAAACTTCTTTATCAAAATAATAGCTCACATCTATATAGGGCTACACAGTTATACGTCTCTTTGATTTGATCCTCACAGTTAGCAGGCAGACAGTTTGGATATTATTAGACTTCGTGAGATAAGTAGTGTTAATATTCGTAAACATAGAATCTGAATTGGAAAAGTTCCTCAGAGTTCTGAAGAACATAGAGGGACCTCGGAAGACACCTCACCCAAACTCTTCATTTTAGAGGAAACTGAGGCCTAGAATAATTAAGTAGGAGACTCAGGGTTTGAACTGAGCCCTCTGATACCAGATCTCTTTGACTCTGATCAATCCCAACCCTACCTGAAGCTTGTGTTACCTCAAACATTGTTTTTGATGAGTCTCAGTGGGCCTTCTGGTTCTTTCATGACTGTTTTCTTTGCTTCTGCCTTGCTCCTTAGTTCATAATAACTGTTGCTTTTGTATACTATCGTTTATTCTCAAAATTATTTAACATTTGTTCATTCATTTACTCAAGAAGAACCTACAGTGCCCCTTCTCTTTGCAAAACACCATGCCAAAAGATATGGAGACACAAAGATGCCATTTCACAGATGAGAGAATTTCGAGTGGAAGTGATTTTCTCAAGGCCATAGAGTTTCTAAGGTGGTATAGACAAGACTTGAAGCTAGATTTTCACCCAAAGTCCATTTTTCCCTACTTGGACACACTCCTTTGACTTACAAAATCCATGGCCAAAAAATTCCATCAGTACAGTTTATCAGAGCTGATTAATATAATTATTGTTAGTCCTTTGTTATCAAAGAGGACCAATGACATCAGGAAGGTGATGTTTTGACTCATGAGTGAATTGGATTTAAGTGAGGTAGGGCTATGCAAAGTCATCAGCCTCACTCTCTCCTTCAGAGTCATAGGAGTCCAGTAGACTGATATGATGTATTTCGCACAAATGACCATTTGGGACCACTAACTTGATAATCTTAGTATTTAAGGGTAAGCAAGTATTGCTAGACTAATTCATCTGATTCTCTGAGGAGCAGTCATTATAACTCTGAGAGGACACCCTTTTAAGGTTTCCATACTTGAGGGAAAATTGATCCCTCTTTGCCCCAACCAGAAGCAATAGTCACTATTTATCCTCTCTGTCATTACTGAGAAAGGATAGGTTACTTCCTATTATAGGCCCAGTGGAAGAGTCAAATTGCATATGTTTATTCTCACCACTCTTTCCTCTCAGCCCCCACCCCCCCCACCAAAGACCCTGTGTTCATATGAACTGGGTTCATTCATGGGTCCTGATAGCCTAATCTGAAAAAGATCATCTTTTCTCTTTGGCTTATTGCCCTACTATAGGGTTTTACTTTCTGGAGATCTTGGAAATGTAGCCTTGGCTCATGTCTATGAGGTAAATTTATGCTACAGGACCCAAATTTGTAGTAATTCTGCTCTTATCCAAAATGCTTATGTGCCCAATTAGAGAGTAGACTCTCTAACCATGGGCTGGGGCCTTAGCTTCTAGCGCTGTACTAAGAAAGGCCCCTCTGTCTTGAATGGCTCTTGTCCTCTGCCTCCCCCACCCCATCTCCATTAGTTTCCTTTTACCAATCCCAAAAGGTTCACTCCTTGCCCTGGATCATTACAAAAATAAAGCTAATCTCTAGATTTCCCCAAATTTGAATAATAGGTTCCCCCAACTCCACCGTGGCCACCTAATAGGCAATAAAAGGATCAGAGATAGGAAAACCCTTATTTCACCACAGTCAGTTAATAAATAAGCATATATTAATTTCTTGCAATTTGTCTACCTGTGCTAAGTGCTAGAGATACAAAAAAGTGAAAAAAAATGTCCCTGCACTCTAATGGGGGAAGCAATAGAGGAGAGTGGCCAGGAAGAGACAATTGTGTTCTGAAAGTTATACAAATGGTGAGTGGAGCCATAGGAGAATAGAATGAAGGAGTTGATTAGATCATGGTTGTGAATATTCAATTTTGGGGAGGGAGTCATAGGCAATAGGAGAGGAAGTTGAAAAGAAGGTAGCTTTTGGGGAGAGAATGAAGAAAAGTATGATCTGGGACAGAAGTTCCAAAGTGGGTGATACCACCCCCTGGGGAGCCCTGGAACAATCCAGGGAGACAGTTGGGAGGCATTGAATAAAAATAAGAGAATGGTGGCAACATAAGGAAAAAAGAGAAGATAAGAAAATTCTTAAAAACCATTAGTACATGTTTCATCTGTCATGTAACAGAATTAAAGTCCTAGTGGTCACATTATTTTCCAAATAAACACACAAAATGCAAGTTAAAATTGGTTAGTGGTCAAGTCCACCAACAGGCCTTAGCAAGCAAATGTTGGCAGGCAACCATGTCTCACATCATCGGGAAGTCCAGCATGCATCAGCAGGAATATATATGTGTAATGACTTGTTTACAATATAACATTATGTGATTACATGATACAATATTGTGTCACCAAAATTTTAAAGCAGGAGAACCCTCACAAATTTACAACAAATTATTAAATTTAAGATATGTCATTTAAAAATATTTTGTATTTTTTTGAAATGATGCAATTTTTTTTAAAAAACCATTTAAGGGTTAAATAAAGTAGATTTCCAGGTGAGTGCTGAGTAATTTTTTGTAAAGGGGGCTGTAGGCTCAATAAGTTTGGGAACCTCAGGTCTGGGAGGAACAATTACCAATCAGGAGACCAGAGCCAAAAGTTAGAAGCTCCTCTAGGGCATAGAGGGTGTGGATCAGGGGAGAGTTGATAAATGGGGAGCGGGTGACCTAAGATACAACAGTCTATCAAGTCTTTGGAAAGGAACAGCTATTAGGGGTGCTACTGAGGCAGCACTTTGTAATTCTAGTGAATCTGTCTTTCCCACAGAGTCCTGTATAGACTCTCTAAGACCTGTGGTGGTTTTTAGACTCATCCTGGGAGATGAACATAGGCTGATCAAGCAAGCCCCTTTCTCATCAACCCTGAATTGTCTGAGTATCATACAGGGTTTTCTTGCTAGGTAGAATCCTATTCAGAAACCATGTTGATTTATCATCTTTTTTCAAGGGACATATTAAATCAGGAAATTCACTTTTCTCCCAAGAAGGTTGGGTGTGTACAGACACGGGCCCACATTGTTATGCTTTGGTCCATTTTCTGAAGGTAGAAAGAAAGTATTCAAAGATGAGAGAGGGGGGTATGAGTGGGTACATAGCAATAGTAAAGAGTTTTTATAGACCCCTGGGAAAGATGGCTGATTATCATTCAATCAAACATCAGGGTTGGCCCAGTCTTTGAAACTCAGTCAGCATAGAGCAGCAGTCAGCATAGAGTCAATCACAAGACGGTGTCTTGTCTCCAAAGGAAAGTTCATACCCAGAAATCTCATCATGTTGATTGAGGAACCTAAACTGATTAGTCATTCCTTTGATACCTCTCCTTCCTTATGGAATAATCACCACCTACATTTATTTATGAAGTATCTACCATAGGCCCTAGGGAGGCTAGGTGGACCAATGGATAGAGCACTGGGTTTAGAACTAGAAAAACTTATCTTCATAAGTTCAAATGTGGCCTCAGATATTTATTAGCTATGTCACCCTGGGCAAGTTGCTTAACCCTGTTTGCCTCAGTTTCTTCATCTGTAAAATGAGCTGGAGAAGGAAATGGCAAACTACTCCAGCATCTCTGCCAAGAAAACCCCAAATGGAGTCACGGAAAATCAGACACAACTGAGAACTTGCTTGACAACAACACCAAAGGTCAGCACTTTATTATGTGCTAAATCTCTACATATTCATTTGAAATCTCTCTTTTGCTAGTCAATCACATGTATTTTCTGATTGCTGTTAAAATAGCAGAAGCCTGAGTAGCTTGGGATCTCAATTTTCCATCTTCTTCTTGATGAAAGAAGTCAGATGCTGATTGTTACCTCATAAGCCATCCTGACAAGGTTAAATGAGAGTTAGCTCATCTGGGTTGTTTTCAATTAGAGTGTTGCTGAAATCCTTCACTCATCACTGGCGGTCTGTTGATATGCTGTTTTACCAATTTGCTTCACCCTCCCAAGTGATGAATTGATTCCTCTCCAAAATAAAATTTTTATAGACATGCAGATCTAGTAACAGCTTAAAGCTATGCAAATTCACATGGGCCAAGAGGAATAAGTCCCAATATCAATTAGATTAGTCAAAGAAAATTAGAACCGCTAAAATTTTCAGTTTCATTTAGTAGCATTGACAATAGGGGTACCCTACTTTTCCCACTAATCCTGCTCACTGTGACATTGCTATGGTATTAGTAATTGTGAACTTCTAATTTTAATAATAATAAAATACTAACTTTTGAAGACTGATAGAAGTTTCACTGGGGCTAACCGATTTTTTTTATTATGTTTTGACATTAATTTTTTTCAGTTAATAAGAATTTATTTTCTCCCCTCTCCCATTGAATATACAAAAAGGAAAAGAAAACTATCATAACAAATATGCATAATCAAACAAAGCAAATTCCTCCATTGCCCACGTCTGGAAATGTGGATCTCATTCTGCATCTTAAGTCCCTTAACACTCCTGCCCCCTTTGAGGTATGAGTGACAGGTTAGAAGCCTTTATCTATCTTTACTTCTCTGGAGTCATGGCTTGTCATTGCATTGACCAGAGCTCTCAAGTCTTTCAAAGTTGTTTTTCTTCATATTGTTGTTATACAAATTGTTCTCCTAGTTCCACTTCACGCTGTATCTGTTCACATGAGTTTTCTCTCAAACTGTCCATTTCATCATTTCTTATGTCATGGTAATGTTTCTCCTCCCTCTCCCCAGTCTCCCTCAGGAACAAGCAAAAGGTGATGTCAGATCTGATATTCACTTTTCAATTCCTATACCACAATTTCTCATATTATCAGTATAGATAGAGCTCTAGAAAAATGGATGGGTGATAGAAGCAAGCATGACATAAGAAGTTCACAGTTATTTCAGGGATGGAAAAGAGTTAGGAAGCATAGTAAAATTCTTCATTAAAGTCTTATCTGTAATTACATTGATAGAAGAAACTTCCAGTGAGGTGATTTCCACCAATGCAGGTCTATTCCTGCTCTGCGACTTAAGCCATAGAGAGTTGCCTGGATCAGTGGTCCCCTGATTTTTTTTAATTGTGTACCTCTATCAGTAAGACATGATCATGCATCTCCAGCATATGCCCATTTGCTTATTTATAAATAATATAATGCACTACTGTGAAAGTAATTATATTATATAGTTTACACAAAAAAGAGAAATTTTAAAAGGATAAGCAAAAGGCGGAATGAACAATCATTGATTCTAGAGGTAATAGGAGACTCCTGGAGTTTATTAAGTAGGGCTGTAATGTGCTCAGACCTGTATTTAGGAAAATTGTGTTGGCAACTGTATAGAGAACTGATTGGAGTGGGAGACTTGAGAGACAAGCCAATTGGGACCCTGTTGGGGTCCAGTTTAGTGGCATGAGGGGACTGAACAAGGGTTGTTAGGGCTATAAGTGGAGAGAAGGGACAGATGTAAGAGATATTGGGATAGAAACAAGATTTGGCAATAATCAGTCATTAATAAACGTTTTTAAAGCCTGTCCTCTTATATTGCATGCACTGTACTAAACACTAGACAACAGATGAGATATATGAGGGAAGTAAGAATGAAAAGATGAAGATGACACCAAGGTTTTGAATGTGGATTACTGGGTGTATGGGAGTGCTTTTTGTAGATATAGGAAAGTTAAGAAGATGGACATCTTTGGAAAAAACCAATGTGATGAGGTCTGGAATGCAGTGCCCCACTCTGTCCCACTGAAAAGGAAGAAGGATGGGGGTCAGGGGTGGGAGAGGCAGCATGGCTCCAACTCACTAGGCACTGCCCTGAAGCACAGAATCCATTTTCTGAGGGGCTGCCAGGTTATGCCATGAAGCAATCTGAGGGACAAGGGATGGAGCACACTGTAGCCAAGGGACTTTGCCCACACAGCTACTGATGTAGGTGCCCTGGAGGTTATAATTGGCCCCGAGGAGCTGAGAACTGGTGGAGAGTGTGAGAATTGGAATAGCTGCTGGGAAGGGGCAGAGTGGGAGAGTTTGGGATGCTAGTGGGTAAAAAGGGTGCTAGCTGAGTTGGAAAGGACTCTCTGATTGGTTGATTACATACTCCTGCTGGTCATGCTATGTATGGGAGGCGGGTAGGTAACAAGCATTTATTAAGTGTTTGCTATGTGCCAAGCACTGTTCTAAGTCCTGGGAATACAAACAAAGGCAAAAAGATAGATGGTCAAGGAGATTACATTCTAATAGAGGAAGACAACACAAAAAAGGGAGATTAAAAGGTGGGGTGGGAGAAGGGACCCATGAGGAGACATGGTGGTGAAGTCTAGTGAGTTGGAAGCGCTCATAAAGGGAAATGAAGCAGAGCTGGTCTGGGTGGGTCTCCAAAATGGAGGCTTCTAAAAGGAACTCATAAAGGGGAGAAGATCACTGACATGGTGGGTGGATGTTCAAGGGTCAGAAAGCTCATATGGTTCTTGTGGTCTTGCAGTGGATTCTAGGTTTGCTGACCCAGGGTACTGAGAAAAGAAATTACCTTTCGTTGTATCCTCGGGGCTTAGTACAATGCCTGGCTTGTAGTAAGCGCTTAACAAATACTTGTTGACTTGAGTCACATGGCCCATTTATGTCATAGGCAGAACTTTAAACCCAGGTCTTCTGTCTGAGGCCGGCTCTCTATCTATTAAGTCATGGCTGCCACTCAACATGATAGGATTCTAACTCAGCTTTTGCCTCTGAGATCTCCTGAATTGCTCTTGAGGATCGTTAGCCCCAGTTAGAGAAAATCTGGACTGGGCGATTTGCTGTAAGATAGACACCATTATAACCTGGGTTGCCTGATGCTCCCTGTTCACCACAAATCCTCCCTTTCCCCCATAAGTCATTGCTTTCAGTGCTGAAGCAATCGGCTAGTGGCTTTTCTCTGAAAACGAAATGAAAATGCAGTTGGACCCTACTACATGAAAATATTCTCTACATCAGATCTTCTGAACCTCTGACCTTAGTTAGGGAGTAGATCCAGATACTCAATAAATATTTGTTGATTGACTGATAGGATTCCTGAATTTCTTGATTTATGAAGAATCAAAGTGCTGGTAGAAGATATCAAGTGTGTTTTGCCTGCCTCTGATGTTTTTCGTTAATCATGAACAAAAAGTTTTTTCCCAGAGACATGCCCTGGGATTGCAGCTGGGAGTTCAAGTGGGCACACCTCATACCTGATAACTTTACAGATGAAACCTCTCCATTTCTTAGTCCCCATAATTTTTGATGTTTAAATTTACTTATTTATAACATAAAGGATGGGTGTTTCCCCCAGAAACACCCCCATTTTGTTAGGTAGAATAAAGTTGCATACATGTTAATGTAAGTATAGATCATTTCTTGGTAATCATAGCACACAAATCTCTAGAACCCAGGCTCTTCCCATCTTTTGAACTTTCCTATTATTGTTGAGCACCTGCTTAGTCACCCAGTTTCTCAACCATCCTTGCAGTAACTCAAGTTCATAACCTCCTCACTTTCATTTATCTCACAGATCTAGTAGACTGCCAAATCTTGTCATTTCTACCTTTACAATTGCTCTCCCATACACCCCCTTCTCTCAGCTCACACAGCCATCATCTTAAAGTCTGCACTCATCACCTCTTGCCTGATCTTAATAGTCCATTTCCCCTCTTCTCCTCCCCGAAACTGCATCCAGGTTTGTTAAAGATTCTTTTCATAAACAATCACAGTAATTCAGGCAGGACATGGTCTATTATTAGGAACAGTATACAGCAACTTTCAAACTCCCCTCCTCCATGGACTATGAAAAACATAAAGTGATTATATAACCTAGTGAAGAATCTTCATTTTATACATTAAGTAGGGAAGGGAAAGGTAGGGAATAAATATTTACATAGTGCCTGATATGTGCCAGGCATTGTGCTAACTGCTTTACATATACTATCTCATTAGATTTAATTTGGAGGAAAAGTGGACAATTTTACATTTAGCATACATTGTTTAATAATTTTTCATAAGCCTACTCTAACTTTGAAGAAATAAAATGAAAATACAGAATTCTCATTCAGAAAAGATCCCCCAAATAAGAGAAAGGAATTGCCACTCTTAGGGGTGAGGTCATCTCAGGGCTGTCATCAAACTCTAGATTGCCTGAAAGTGTGGTACCCAACAGAATTGCTGTGGGGGGGCATGGCACAGTATGTGGGGAAAGGGAAGGAAATGAAGGTGGGTCCCGAGAGGGCCCTGTGTTTTAAGGAGTAAAGTTTATGCCAATAGAGAAGTGCAAGCTAATTTTTAAAGTTACCCACTTCTGCCCCCATCAAATTTCTGGAGGCATCAATAGTCATACCAGTACATCTGATGTATGTATGTGTGGGAAGGTCAGGGACTCTCTTCCTGGTGTCCAGAAGAAATCTCCTCAAGAACAACAAGGGAAGAAATCATGACTCATTTCAATGCAACATTTCAGGCATCCCATTAGTGACATGTGTTCTTTGCTCAGAAAATAACAGTGTTCTGTCTGCTAACAACATAGTTTAGACAAAAAGTAAAACAAAATTCTGCATTTTGACAACACTTGATAAAAATAATATTTCAAATTGTACCATCACTGGAAGTACAATTAACAAAAATTCCTAGAATTCCCTTGGCGTCTTCAGCCCCTTGAACTTTCTGTACCTGTTCTGTTTTAGTATCTGTTTTCTGCAAGATTGTTCCATCTCTACCAGTATCCACTTTTCCCTTTGAATGAAGTCTCTCCCTTTTTTTTTTTTGCAGATTCCTTTTTGGGTTTGGGTTCTGGCTTCAGATTATGTTAATTTCCTTAACCTTTGTTTTACCCTTTCTTACCATCCTTTACTGTTTCTGTTGAGCATTGTGTTAATAACAGTGAGAGTGAGCTGAGGTAGCAGCAGAACCTGGGCTCTGGGTGCACCTGTGACCGATAATGGGTGTCATTCCCCACTTTCCCCTCATCACACCATTTCTCCAAAAGCCTTTTAATCTGTCTTATCTCAAGTCTCTTTCTATTCCAATTTATCTTCCATACTGCTGCTAAAACAGGGCAGCTAGGTTGCTCAGTGGACAGAGTACCAAGCCTGGGGACCTGATTTCAAATCCGGCCTCTGACACTAGCTATGTGACACTGAGCAAGTCACTTAATCCTATTTGCCTTGGTTTCTTCATCTGTAAAATGAGAAGGAAATGGCAAACCACTGTAGCATCTTTGCCAAGAAAACCCCAAATGGGATCATGAAGAGTCAGTGACAACTGAAATGATTGAACAAAAACGGCTACTGAGAAAATTATTTCCCTCAAGTGTAGGTTTCCTGTGTCTCCCCTCCTCAGTAAACTCCATGGGCTTCCTAATGCTTCAAGGATCAAATGCAGAATCCTTCATTTGGCATTTTAAAGCTCTTCATAGCCTATTTTCTATCAACGGTTTTGGGGCTTTTTACACTGTACTCCTCTCCATATATTATATGATCCAGCCACACTGACCTATTTTCTCTTGCTTGCTCACGGTGGTCCATCTCTAGACTCTGTGCTCCCTTGCATGAAGCATATTCATAATGTTATAGGATCATAGACTAAAGAGATGAAAGGGGCCTCAGAAGTCAAGTCCAACTCTCTCATTTTACAGCTGAGAAAACCGAGACACTGAGATTTTAAGTAACTTGCTCAGAGTCACAAAACTATAAGCATTTGAGGTAAAATCCAAACTCAGGTCTTCCTGGCTCGAAGTGCAGCTCGGCTTCCTTTAAGACTCAGCTCAAACATCTATAAAAAGCTTTTCCTGATTCCCCTAGCAACTACAGCCTTCCCCTCTCAGGTTCATTTCCTTCTACTGTGCATGTATCTTACATGTACCCATTTATTTATATGTTGTTTCCCCCATTAGAATGTGAGCCCCTTGAAGGCAGGAACTGTTTTTGCCTTTTTTTTAAATATCCTTAATACAACTACTCTGAAGTATGTGGTACAAATAGTGTCAATATTTTATACATGAGAAAACTGAGCTTTCCAGAGACTAATTTTCTCTAGTATCTGTCGGCCTCAGGACTTGAAAATGGATCTTCTGAGTCAAAGTTTGGCCCTCTTTCTGCTATTTACTTTGTCTTAATATTACTCTTCCCTCATTGTCTGCTTTTGATATGTCAAGGTTTTCATTTGCAACACTTATTGGAAGATGCCAAAATTTAATTTTTATCCATATTTAATGTTTATTGACTAACAGCCATTCATAAGAATAAATAACTAGATTTATTTGCTTTAAAATTTCTAAATTAGGAGTATTTATGTTTTGATAAGTTTTTCGTTGTTGAGTTGTTTCAGTTGTGTCTGACTCTTCATGACCCCATTTAAGGTTTTCTTGACAAAGATGCTGGAGTGGTTTGCCTTTTCCTTCTTTAGCTCATTTTACAGATGAAGAAACTGAGACAAACAAGTTTAAGTGACTTGCCAAGGGTCACACAGCTACTAAGTGTCAGAGGCTAGATTTGAACTCACCAAGATGAGTCTTCCTGATTCCAAACCCACTTCTCTATCCACTGTACCACCTAACTGCACTTGACAACCTTATTTATAGAATATGTTTCTTTTAAAAATAATATTTTATTGTTTCCTCAGTTACATATAGACAATTTTTAATATTCATTTTAAACATTTGAGTTCCAAATTTTCACTCTCTCTCACTCCCCTTCTCCCTCCATGAGAGAGTAAACAATTTTATATACATCGTACATGTTTGATCATGCAATGCATATTGCCCGAATGTGTTTCTTTATTTTCAAGTTATGAGCAAAAAATCATTGGTTTACTTTTGAGAATTAGAAATGTGGATTATTATTATTATTGATAATTATGATAATACATATAGGGTCATAAAGTTTCTCTTTTCTCCCTGTTATTTCTAACAAAGAAAATATGAAATACAATCCAACCAAGTAAAGCTAAGCTGTCAAGTTAAAGATTTTAAAAATAAATGTATAGAATTAAGATACAGAAAAGATCTTAGAAATCATACCATCAAATACCCTCATTTTACAGATCTTAGTTTTAGGACTGGAAAAGACCTTAGGAGTATTACAATTGGACTTCCTTATACCACCAATGATGAAACTGATGACATTTAGATAAGTAAAATAATTTGTCCACGTCACCTAGCCATTGGATGGCAGAGATGAGATTTGGACCCAGGTCCTTTGATTCCAAATTCAGTGTTTTTTGCCTTTCCACTAGAGATTGTTAACTCAGAGTTGGTGGTGGTGGTGGTATGTTTTAACATTCTGATAATTGCATTTCAGTATAGTCGATTTATTTTGTAATGATAGGTGTTTTATGCATTTAAAAGTCTTATTCTGGAAAGGAGTCCATAGGTTATACTAGGGGTGTCTAATGAGAAAGACTCATCTTCTTAAGTTCAAATCTGGCCTCAGAGACTTACTAACTGTGTGACCCTGGGCAAGTCATTTAACGCTTTTTGCTTCAGTTTCTTCATCTGTAAAATGGGCTGGAGAAGGAAATGGTAAATTATTCCAGTATCTTTGCCAAGAAAATCCCAAATGGGGTCACAAAGAATCTGAAACAACTGAGCAACAGCAGGCTTCACTGGATTGCCAAAGGGATCCATGACAGAAAAAAACGTTAAAAACAATCCTTGTTCTGTGCCAAAATAATATTCTGAGAATACAGTTGCTTCACTCAAGATCGCACAGCTAATTGTCTAAGGTCACAAAGCTGAGACTGGAATCCATCTGTGAAAGAAAATATAATTTGTGGTGCTTTTTAAGAAAACAAATGATGTCTTCTTTGTTTTCTCCCTTCTTCTTCCTCTCCCCTGCTCTGAAAGCCCATAAGTATGAACTTGCTGATACAATGTAGCAAAGTATCTTAGATTGAATTTTTGCTATTTTGTTGTTAGCTTAAAGACCCAAGATGGGGGAAGTGGCGAACACTTGAGAATTTCTTTAGAGCATTAACTTTCTAAAATATAAGAAATCTTATCCTATTAAGAGAGACAGCATGCTGGGAAGAGCAATGATTTTGAAGTCTGGAGAGACTTGGGTTTGAATCATTCCTCTGAGACTGTGGCTACAGACTAGTGGCCACAATATGCCCTTTCGTTTAAAGTCACAGACTCATCTGTAAAATGGAGAAAATAATACTTATAGTATCTAGCTGGGTTGTGTGCCTGGCACATAGAGGTACTTAATAAATGTCAATATATAAGCTATATAAATGCCAGCCATTATCTATCAAGTTAAACAAGTTAGAATACCAGCATATTCATAGAATCATCGCTTTAGAGGAGGAGTCTTTTTTATTTGTCTTAGACCCCTTTGGAAGTCCAGTGAAGCCTATGGACCCTTTCTCAGAATAATATTTTTAAATAATTGAAGGAAATGTCAGAGGTTAAAGGTGTAGGATGTTTTATTCCATTCAAGTTCAGAGACCACCACCCCAAAAAATCTATCTATAAATCCCTTGGTGGGGGGTGACTCCATGTTAAGAACAAATTTAGAGATAGAAGGAATCTTAGAGGCTGAGTCCAGCTACCTTGTTTTACAGATTAGGAAATTGAGGCACAGAGAGATTAAGCGACTTGCCCAGGATCACACGACTATTAGTGTCTCAGGTGGAACCCAGGTGTTCCTGACAGTGCCCTCTCCACTATGACATGCTGCCTCTTGTAGGTTCGTCTAGCATTCTGAGTTTGAGTTGGTTGTATATGTATTTTTGTGCTCTCTCATTATGCATTCTCTCTCTCTTCCTCTTAATCCCTCCCTCTCTCTCTCCCCCTCAGATTTTCATCACTGTGAATTGCCTAAGTACAGACTTCTCCTCCCAAAAAGGGGTGAAAGGGCTTCCTTTGATGATTCAGATCGACACATACAGTTACAACAATCGAAGCAATAAACCCATTCACAGAGCGTACTGCCAGATCAAGGTCTTCTGTGACAAGGTGAGTGGAGATAACAATCTGACAGGAGAAATCTTTGTATGTAGATATTACTTATGATGAAATTTCCGCTCCCCCTCCCACCGCCTCTGGGAGGTCAGTGTCAAAGTAATCTCCTGGACAGTCATCCTAGGAAAAAAGTCACTCTGCTATTATCTACTGCTTTTCAAAATGTCAGAACTTGGTAATGACGACCCTCACCACTCAACTGCTTTCTTGAACAGTCACTTCTGTAGCTCCTGTAATGACTGGCTTGCAACTGATTCAGCCATAGAATCACCATCTAGGAGTTGCAAGGGTCCTCAAAGTCCACCTTGTCTAACTTGTCTGTGCTTGGATAAAATCCCTCCTGTCTCATATCTCGTGAATGGCTATCCGGCCTGCGGATTAGGAGAGCTAAGTCCTTCCTGAGGCAGCGAATATCACTCATGGGTGGCTCTAGTTGTTAGACGTTATTCTGATCCTTCTATATAGCCCATCATTCTACTCTTTTGCTACTAGTCTTCTCACCCTTTGGCATAAAGCAGAACAAATCTGTTCCCTCTCCTATAAGACGGCCCTTTAAATATTTGGAAACTTATCCTGCCTCCTCTAGGTTATTTTTTTCTTTTTCTTTAAATGATAAGATGTTCACAGTTCCTTTGACTGACACTTATGCAACATAAACTAGTGGTCCTTAGCTTTTCTAGCTGTCCTCCTCTGGATACTCTCTAACTTATCAATGTACTTCTAATATGGCACTGGGGACTAAACGTACTGTTCCTGATGTGGTCTGCCCAGAGTATATTACAACAGTGCTGTCATTGTCCAAGGTGGGTAGAATGTTGGAGTCAAGAAGATCTGAGTTCCAATCTAGTCTCATACATTTACTAGCTGTGTGATGCCAGGCAAATCACTTAACTTCTCTTTGCCTCAGTTTACCATCTGTAAAATGGAAATAATAATACCACCTACCTCCCAGAGTTGTTGTGAGGGTCAAATGAGATACTATATAAAGCAATTTGCAAACTCTAAGGCACTATATAAATATTAGTTATTATTATTATTACTATTATTATAGCATAAAATTCCATTGGCTGCCATATCACACTGTTACCTCAAATTGATCTTGCGGTCCACTCAAAACCCCACATCTTTTTCATTTGAATTGCTCTCTAGCCTCGCCTCCCCAGTAATATACTCGTGAGCATAAGTATGTATAGAACTGGGCCGAGAGTGAAAGCATGAGCAGAGGATAAATACCCATTCTCTATACCCACCTATGCTTATGAAGATGATTCTTTTGAGTCTGTGTCAACTTTAAATTTACTCATATTAAGTTCATCTTATTCAATTAGGGATAAGTTCCTCATGTTCTGACATCTTTTTGGAAGCCTGATTCTATTGTACATTGTGCTAGCTGTGCTTTTAGCTTTGTGTCATCTGTAAATTCAATGTGCTTCAGCCAATTAAATACCCCAAACAGCAGCTTGAAGAGTCTTTTCTTAATGGGGTCCCTTGATCACACAAAGCAGGATAAGTCTTTTCCTTCGTCTACACAACAGACCTTTAGATAGTTGAAAACATATCCTGCCTTCTTTAAGTTTATTTTCTCTAAATGATAAAATGTCCATATGCAAGGGGTCTGGAAAAGGAGCACCTTCTAGCTGGGACCAGGGAATGCCTAACTTTATGATCCTGGGCAAGGTTCATAAACTTTCAAAGCTTTGGTTTTCTTATCTGTTGTTATTCTATTGTTTCAGTCATATCTGACTCTTCATGACTCAATTTGAGGTTTTCTTGGCAAAGATACTAAAGTGATTTGCCATTTCCTTCTCCATCTCATTTTGTAGATGAGGAAACTGAGGCAAATAGGGTTAAGTGACTTTTCCAGGATCACACAGCTAGTATGTGTCTGAGGTCAGATTTGAGCTCAGGAAGATGAGTCTTCCTGACTTCAGGCCTGGCACTCTATCCACTGTGCCACCTAGACGCCTTTTCATCCCTACAGTGAGGATAATAATATTCCTAATACTTACCCAATAAGGTTGTTGTGAGGGTCAAATATAAACCTTATAACCTGACATAAATGCCAGTTATTGTCACTATCATATAGATGCTATTATACAGTTATTGTCACTGTTTTATAGACAGTATGTTGTACCCTGTCAGTGTATTTGGTCTTAAACTCCCTAAATAAGGTTTAAATGTCTACATTTCTTCTACTGATGAGGACTTTGTTGTGCCATTAGTAATATTTCTTTAAAAGATCCCTTGACAAGGTTAACTCCTCAACAAAGCGGATATCCTTTCCTTAACCTGGGCAGCTCTATTTGACACCAGATTGAGAATAGCTGATTGATTCATGAATGGTTTTTAAACCTAGGCTACAACCGTAGATTCATCCCTTAAAACCCAGAGAGTCCAAAGGAGATGGGAACTTAGAGGAGAAAGGATACCCAGACAATGACAGGTAGGGGCGGGCAGAAGATGGGAGATGGGGACCGGGAAAAGCCAGTGAAAGACACATTGACCAAGTTTCCAGGATGGAAGCCCCATGCTGGAGGGAGCCAAGTAGTGCAGTGCCCTAGAGAGTAGCTGCTAAAGCAGTCTTAGAACAATGAGAAGTACCAGGAGGGCTTGGCCTGGAGCTACAGAAACTCAAAATGGTAGGCATGGAGAGTCAGGGACAGAAGAATGAAAGAGTTCCTGGGCTAATGCTACTGAACCCAAAACAATCGATAGTACCTGGGAACATTCATTAGTAATAGTAGTGATAGTTAACACTTATATAGTGCTTACTGTGTGCCAGACATCGTGCTAAGCACCATATAGTTATCTCATTTGATCCTCAAAACAACCCTGGTAGGTAGGTGCTATATATTACCCCCATTTTAGAGATGAAGAAACTGAGGTAAACAGAAGTTAAGTGATATGCCCAGGGTCACACAGCTACTGAGTATCTAAGACTGTACTTCCTGACTCTAAGACACAGTACTTTATTCACTGTGTCACCTAGTTGCCCCTCAAAAATTAGCCAAAGATAGGGTTCAAGATGCTAAGCTAAATTGTTCTTCGTTATCCCTTTTAATTTTCTCAAAGTCTGTGGTTGAATGGATTGATCTGATTTGAGCTGGTTTTGATTATAAGTTAATCTCATTGACTCCGATGTGGGTAATTAGGCAATTTTTAAATGTCCTTATTTCCAACTGTGCAGGAGGCATTTCATTAATTGTACAACCTTTTTCTTTGGTCATTAAGGTGATAGAAAACACTGCCTTAAGTGCATTTGAACTATGGTTTGACTGGTTCTCAAAAGCCACTTAGAGAGGGTCAGAAATGTGTAGGGGACACCTGGGAAGACAAATCTCGCCCTCATGGACATTTGAGGTTGCTCCCCTAAGAAAAACCCTAGTTTGGGGAAAAGATTTATTTTTAGTGACTTAATGAGTAGTGCATGTGACTTAGGGAAGGAAATAGGCTAAAGCAGATTCTATTTAGTGATTTCACAGCCATATCAATGCCCCACTTACCTGGTGCTCAGAGGTGCAGCACCTTAAATGACAGAACCTATAGATAGATAGCGAAAGCATTGACTGTGGAAAAAGCCCTACCTCTCTACCTCTGGCAGCAGCCAATTCCACTTTTAAACTATTCTCAGTGTTAGGATGTGTCATTATCAAATTACTAGGCTAATAAATATGGCTAAATTAGAGCACATTTACCCTAGGGTATCCAATCCAGCCCAGGATCACCCTAGGGTGAGTTCCATACTTGGAGACCTAGAGACAATTAAAATGTTCTCTGGCTATAGAGATGTGAGCTTGGTATTCATAGCCAGCTAAAGGGCACCTCAAACACCCGTAAACTAAAGTGGGGGGAGGGAAGGAGAAGAAGGTAATGTCATGCCTTTATCCTTATATCACAGGACTTTCCATTATGGAGGGTGTATGTGAATGGAAGCTACCAGGGCTTCCAAGCTACCGAGCACCAAGCAATCTCTGGACCAGTTCCTTACATATTTTCTATAATTTGCCAACAGGATTTCCGTGTTATTATCTCAAACTTACCTCTCAGTAGCCTCTTCCTTCTTAGTCTCACACTACTCTGTCAACATAAATTAACAAGCATTTCTTAATACATTCCCTCCCTGTTAATCATAAGGCACATAGAAACTATTTAATAGAAATAATCCCCTCCTCTTCCCAAGACCATGGCTAGATAAATATGTGGTTCTTACTAAGAGAATATATGACTTTGACTTTGCCGAAGAGATATGGAGGTAACTGAGAAAGGAATAAGCATTTTATATAGCTCCTACTATGTGCCTGGCCTTGTACTAAGAGCTTAAGAGCTTTATGATTTATTATCTCATTTAATCCCCATATCGCTTCTGTATGATAGGTGCTGTTATTATACCCATTTCACCATGGAAGAAACTGAGGCAGAGGTCAAGTGACTTGATTAGGGTGAGACAGCTAGTAAATATCTGAGGCTGCATTTGAACTCAGGTCTGCCAGATTTCAGGCCTAGCACTCTTCTGTTCATGTTGCCTCAAAAATATCCTCTTATTTCTGACTGAATGTTAATTGAAAAAGAATATTTTTTATGAGTCAGTCAGTGCACTTGGCTAAGATGGGTTTATTTTCTGAAAAGTGGCCTTGTTTCCTCAGAGAATCACAGGATTTGAAAGCTAAAAGTTACTGTGGACATCATAAGGTCTAACTCTTATTTTACAAATGTAAAAACTGAGGCTTCTTGTGGGCATAGGGTTTGGTCAAGATCACCTAGATAGTAAATATCAGCAAATAAGCGTGACATAGTGCATAGAATGTTATACTTGGAAGTATGAAGATCTGGAGCTAGATTCAAATCTCCCCTCTAACACATATTAGCTATGTGACCCCAAATGTTAATTCAGACCTCGATCTTCCAACTCTAGAATCACTCCTTTTTCTTTGGAAAAGGCCATGGTGCCTTTCCTAACGATCAGGCCAGATAAATGATTCAGCAGCCGACAGCTAGATGGGATAAATATGTGAAGCACTTTGCAAACTTTAAAGTGCTGTCTAAATGTCAAACTATTATTATTAACCCACGGAAAAACAATTGTTAAACCCAGAATCCTCAGAACAACTTCGAGGCTTTGTTAAGAAGACTCAGTTTAGGAACAGCCAATTCCCTGAACAGTTTCATGTGCAGCATAAAAGGTCCATGGTGCCTGTGAACCAAGTACTCCTAGGTTTGCCTGTGTTAATCGCAAGCATTAATGAAGTAATTCAGCACCAAAACAACAATGAAACATGTACATATGTAGTGTCATTGATGGTGAGAGGCTGCTGAGCGGACCAGAAAGACCTCAAGCGGAGGGGAGCCCTTGGTTTGAGTTTTGAAAGAAAATAGTCTAAGAGATGGAGGTAAAAGGGGATTTTATTTCAGGTGTGGAGAATAGCTTGTACAAATGAATAGGGATGGGAAGCAGCATTATATGGATGAGGAGCACCAAGAAAGTCAATTTGGCTAGACCAGGGATGGGGAATCTGTGGCTTTAAGGTTAGACCGTGGAGTTCTTAAAAGGGAGCATTGTATAAAAAGGCTGAAGAATTAAATTGGATCCCATGTGGGAAGGACCTTAAATGCCAAACAGATGACTTCACATGATCCTAGAAGTAATAGGGAGCATTAGAATTTAAGGTTAGACTTTTATATATGCTATTCCTTCAAGATTTGACATAATTTGACAAAAGATTTTGTGATTAGAAAATATAACTACAGCTCATTAAAAGACATTGTGTTAATCAGTTCCACATAGAATACAGAAAAATGGTTGGATAGACAGATAAATTATTTTCACCTGAGTTCCATCGTATTTTGCACTTACAGTAGAATAATATTTTAGATTCACAGTTAACCAAAGCATAACAAATTCTTCTATTGGTAACCTGTTGTAAACTTCACTCTTGAGGAAGCAGAATTTGAATTTGTGTCTGGTCCCATTTTCACCAGCTTCCTGCCTATCAATGTCACCTCATTGAATTAGGGCCAGAGGTAGGGAACCTGCAGCCTCAAGGCCACATGTGGCCTTCTAGGTCCTTGGGTACTGAGTCCAAGTTTTACAGAACAAATCCTTGTATTAAAGAGATTTGTTCTGTGAAGTTTGGATTCAGTCAAAAGGTTGAGCTGAGGAACAAGAGAGCCACATGTGGCCTTAAGGCAGCAGCTTCCCCACCCCTGAATTTTTTAGGCCATTCACTAGGTGTTATAGCCAGTAGGGGTTGCTAATGCAGGAAGGAGAAATTTGATCTCTCAGACATCCATCATGTGCTGCTTTAAATTTCTTTTTCATGTTAAAGATGTATGCATACTCAAATATTGTTTGTGCATAGAATTCTGTTAAAAGTCAAACAGCAAAATAACTTGCAGAAAATTAAGGCTAGTCTTACTTTTGCAAAGGATCCTTTAGACAATCAAAATGAAGAATTTATTCATTCAGAGAAGGGCCTCTTCAAAATAGATCCATGCCTGTTTTTTGAAATGGTAAAGGATTCTTCCATATTTCATGGACAAAGTCTATAAATGAGATCCTGGCACTAGTAGAAGTTTACAGGGAGGTTGTCATGGCATCAGTGACCCAGAAGTCGTGGTTCGGGCCTTCAGACACAGATGATAAAGAAGACTTTGTTCAGGGAAGGAAAGTGCCTTGCCAATGGGCTTCAAGAGCATTTGGTCCTATAGTTAAACGTGCAGAATGAGGCACATGTTCCATTTCCTAAATGTATACCCTTCACTCCCTTGGATAAGAAAGAGGAAAAGGATTAAAAAAATAAGCTATCAGGGATTATTTTTTTTTCCTTTTTGAAAACCTTACATTTTAAATTGTATTTTTATTCTGAATTTAATGAACATGCAAAATCATGCAAAGTCAAGCAGAAAAGGATTAAGAGGATTATAAGTAAAAATGAAAATCTTTTGTGTAGTTTGCTTTATTAAAAATGTAATATATTTAGTGTTACTTTCAAAGCTGTCTTATTTATTTGTGTTTCTTTCTGAACTTCAGTTCCCTTCTGTGCATTTAAAAAAATGCATCAATGATTCTCTGTTATTTATTTATATTCAGAGGAGGCTGAACAATCCTATCAGATTTTTTTTGAGAAAGAAAATTCCAGGTTATCTCTGTCCATCAGTACCCATTTAGTCTTTATCCCGCCTCAACATTGTCTGAAGCTACATCTGAAGGGCAGTGAATCATTGATGCTTCTAATGCTTACCTTAAGTTATAAGTAAAGGTTAAGTTGTTAAGAGAAGGAGCTATTTTCAAAAAAGTATATTTTAGATGGATTTCCACAAAAGGCTTAAACTAAGACATCTTAACATTAAAAGAGATAACTGTCAGGCATCTGGAAGTTACCATCTCGTTTGCCACATTCCTGGACTAGTTTGGATACTTCAGGTATCACTTAACATAACTTAAAATTGCATAGTGCTTTATATTTCCAAAAAGCTTTTAAGTGCTCCAGTGGAAAATAGACTAGTCAAGGGTCCTAGCTCCCCTTTTAAATCACTAACACACACACACACACACACAATCACACAATCACAGGATCCCAGAGCTAAAATCAATCAGTTAAGAAGGATAATTATGGTTCTGATTTAAAATTATTTTATACTTTTTATTTGCCAGATATTTTGCAATTAAAAAGGCGAGAAAGAAAGTAATATTACTCAACACTGGTAAAAAACCAGTATTGTTCCAAGGATGGGCGATATGGAGAAATAATTTCATCAAAGTATCCTACAAGTAATAACATGGGGCATGATAACTTGCAAGTACCCTTGGGCAGTTTGAAGGACATAGGAATTTAAAGATGACTGGCATAAAGCATGCTGTCATGTCTGTATTCGTAAGTTTGCATATATTTATCTAGTTAATTATCTATCCATATATTTGAGAGACAATGCAGTGTAGTGAAGTCTAGCCTTGGAGTCAGGAAGACCTGAGACCTCTGACAGATATTAGCTGTGTTTGTGTGGATAAGTTCCTTATCCTCTCCAGTATGCTGTAGGCAACTCCCTGAGCCTATAAATTGCCAGTGAGTAATGCCAATTTGAATTGGTGAAGGGAGTTTCTGAAAAGAGTTAACGGGACCCAATGGAATCCTGAGTTTGACTGAAAAGAAACCTATCACCCAAATAGGTGTGTCTATACACACACATACACACACACACACAGAGCCAGACTTATGATTTCATTTGTTATAGAGAACCCTTTTTGGAATCTCTTTTCACCAATGTAAGTCAGCAATTCTTTTGTGACTTACCTGGACCACTGAGAGAGTAAATCGTAGGCCTATAGTCACATAGCTACTATGGTATATGCCAAAGGCAGGACTCTTAGGTTGGCTTTCTATTCACTATTTCCTCTTGCTTCATAGATATTCAGTGTATGTGTGAGTATGTGTATGTGTGTATGTGTGTGTGTGTGTATGTGTATATGTGTGTGTTCACAAATATACTCCGTGAAATAATCAGCAAAGCTATAGATGTGGAGTGTAAGAGCTAGAGCAGTGTTACTTCTGGATTATTTATTGTTTCTGCTATTTTAGCATCGGAAAAGATTACATGTTTGAGAGCGGTACAGGTTATATGTTACTTTTCTTTGTTTCCCTATTTTGGAACACAATGCCTTGTGCATAGTAAGTGCCTGTTATTGATAGATTAGACTTGGTGGATGAACTGGGTTCCCTTCAAAATACTGCAACAGTGTTGGGAGTCCATACCCAGATTGTGTCCTCTTTTTCTACAAGCCTGTATAGATGCATATTGTCACTTTAGTAATTAATGAGTTTAACCAGGAATGGACAGTAGTATAAAATTTTGCCAGCAGGTGGCACTACACTGAAGCCACTAGCCAAGTGGTTTTATCCTATCTTTAGTCAGTCAATGGGACTGGCTTTGTGCCAGTAACTGTGTTAAATGTGATTGGGGCAGGGGGAAGGAGGACAGTTGGGGTGGAGAGGGAGGATGAGAAGGAGTGAAGAGTCTGGGATGACCCTTAGGTTTTCAGCCTAGGTGACTGGGAGGATGGTAGTACCCTCAACAGTAATAGGGAAGTTAGGAAGAGACAAGAATTGAGCGGAATGAATTCAGTTGTAGATATATTGAGTTTAAGATAGCTAAAGGATTTCCAGTTTGAGATGTCCAATATACAGCTGGAAATGCAAGACTGGAGGTCAGGAGAGAGGTTAGGGCTAGAAAAATGGATCTGAAAATCATCTGTGTCAAGATGATAATTGAATCCTCGGGAGCTCAGATGAAATCACCACGTGAACTATTATAGTGGGAGAAAAGAAAAGGATCCGGGACAGACACCTATCTTTAGTGGAAGTGACACTGACAAAAATACAGCAAAGAAGTCTGAGAGTGAGCAGTCAGACAAGTAGGAGGTGCACCAGGAAAGAGCAACAGCACCAAAGCCTAGGGAAGAGGGCATCATGGAGAAGTGGGTACTCAATAGTGTGAGTGGCTGCAGAGAGGTCAAGGGGGAGAACTGAGAAAAGACTATTAGATTTGACAATTTAGAGATGACTGGTAACTTTGGAAAGAGCAGTTTCAGATGAATGATAAGGTTGGAAAGCAGACTATAGAGAATTTTAAAAAGAGTGAGAGGAAAGAAAGTGAAGGCGTGTATTGCAGATGGTCTTCTCGGGGAGTGTAGCCACAACAGGGAGAAGATATGTGACATGACAGTTGGTGGGGATGGATAGATTAAGTGAAGATTCTTTTTGGATGAAGAAGATGTGGGTGTGTTTGTAGGCAGTAAGGAAGAAGCCCGTAGATAGGGAGAGTTTAAAGATAATCCCCACTGCTTACCAGCGTATGTTCAGTGTATAAATAATTAGCATACATCTCCCTCATAGTAGCAGGTGCTGATCCCCATTCAATATTGATTTTATGGGTTTATAAAGGAAATACTGCTCCAAATTATTTGGAAATTATAGGAAAATCTCTAAATAGCTCTGGCCCAATCCTGCGCCAGGGAAATGGCTTTCAGTTGGACTGACCCTTTGTCTTTACACAGACAGCCCACATGGTCAACACGGATTATTAAAACACGGTAAAGTAAAACTACAATTTTTGAAACAAAATTTACTTTACAAAATTACAAAGCAATTGTCAAGCTTTGCCCTATTGTTCCCTCAAATGTCCTAGTGTTTGGATCATGGGAAAGATTAAGGTAAGAGATGATGTATTTAGAACCTTCTGGGATGGGTTTCTGCAAACTACAGAGAAGCGAAGGAATCACTGGAGGGTTGGGATTGGTTTCCTGACCTCATTTTACCAGCCTTTGCAGTTGCCTACCCAGTCCTACTTTGTCTCTGTCTCTGCTTGATGATCTGTCTGTCTCACCATCATGGTGCCTTGGTCTCATCTCCATCCCAGGTTTTCCACCTCATCCATTACAGATCTCTAGGATCTGTCCCATTTTGGACAACAGTGTCTCAGTGGCATTAGCAGCACGAGCAAGCAGCTTAGCTTCTGGCCACATGGGGGAAAATAGCTGAATGGAAGGCTCTTTCAAGGGCATAGGAAGAGGAAGCAGGGAAACTTTTGCCTTCACACAGCTCTCTTCACTCCCAGTTGTAGCAATAATCAATTTCCTCTTGTCAGGAATTACATGGGTGCCTTATCCCTGACTGAGAGGAATAATCATTATAGAACCACAACTCTATATCCTTGCCTCAGAAAACTTTGTTTTTTAAATAATATTTTATTTCCCCCAATTACATGTAAAAATTTTTAGCATTTATTTTTTAAAGTTTTGAGTTCCAAATTCTTTCCCTTTCCTCCCTCCCTCCCCTCCCCCGTCCCTGAGATGATAAGCAATCTGATATAGGTTATAAATTTGCAATCATGTAAAACATATTTCTGTATTAGTCATTTTCTGTAAGAAAACTAAAATCCAAAGGAAAAAAGGAAAGAAAAAAAGAAAGTTAAAAATAGTATGCTTTTATCTGGATTCAGATGCCACCAATTCTTTCCCTGGAGGTGGAATGCATTTTTCACCATGAGGCCTTTGCAATTGTCTTGGATGACTATTGCTGAGAATAGCTAAGTCATTAGTGGTTATTGTGTACAATGTTGTCCTGGTTCTGCTCACTTCACTCTGCATCAGTTTGTGTAAGTCTTTCTAGGTTTTTTGGAAACCATCCCATCAGAGAACTTCATACAGAAATGGTGATTTAAATATGTAAATCATTGTCTTTTCGTTCACTTTTTAAGACATTTTAAGAGGGAAAACTACTGAAGAGTAAGAGAGACCATCCCTGGAAGAAGTAGAAAAGAACTTATATACCTAGAATTGATATTATATAGAGCACCGAGTCCTCAAAACATAGTAAAAACATTTTCTTCCTTTTCTTCTATCATAATTAATAACATGGAACTATAGGTAACCATTGTAACTTTGAAACCCAAGAACGAAGAGAGATCCTGAAAAACTAATGAAAAAAAAAACAAAGAAAAGAAAAGGCAAATGGTCTTTTTGACATGTTTGTTGTATGGGAAAATACATTCAGAGTTTCAACCTGGGAGGTCAAATCACATCTTCCTCCATTGCCATGGAATAAGAGACTTTCCCAGCTCCAAGTCAATTAAGACCTATGTAGCTGTTTCTGTACACTGCTGAGGAGGGAGTAGGCTTTTGTCATAATGTTGTTGTTTAAGTGACTCCTTAAGCTCAAAAGTCTAAAAACAGAAAATCCATTTATAGTCATTTGGAGCAGCAGCAAAGTCAGAGTGCCTTTTTTTCAATTTTAAAGCAGCTGGGTTTCTACTTTCTGTAGTATCTCAGACAAATTAAATTTTCCCCCTGCTTTCAGAACTTTATTTTGATTTCTTATTAACAAGCAGATGCCCGTAATGAGGCTCTTGTATACTGTGCTGCTTTTAAATCTTAAACATTTGAAAGTTTTACTTAGAGCAAACAAATATGCCTTCAGAATTGAAACAACAGCTTATTTGAATCAATTTTGTAGTCACCCAAGGATAAGAAGTATGTTATTACAGCAACCAGCAGGTGTATACTGTATGAAAGTTGAGAAATTTTCTCAAAATAAACCTAGGCAAACAGAATACTCATTTAACAAACAAGGAAGAAAGCTCTCACCCCTCAAGAGGTGAAAAAAGGAATCATAGCATAAAGCATTCCCACCTTCCAGAGTGAACACTGGAGTGGGAGAGTTATTTTCAGATAAATGTATTTGGTATTTATAGCAAATTGTACTCACAAGGAGATACATACTTCTGCTCTTTAAGGGCATTTGAAAAAGAAAATTTTTAAAAGAGGCTTCATCTCACAATTTGGGTTTATACATCATGTGATCCTACAAAGAAAGAGAATTTTTGAAGTGACCCAATCCAATGCCCCTTTCCATTATCTTGTCCAAAATTCAACATCTTTCTTTTGAGTCACTGAGAAGTCAGAAGCTTCCAACTAAGCAGAAAATGGAACAGAAGTAAAATCTATTATAAAAGATGTTTAATTAATATCAGGGCTGGTTGCTCAGATTAATTAATATCCAGTAGTGGTGGTGGGTGGGAATGGAGAATTCTGTTTCTATCTGTCTGTCTGTCTGTCTGTCTACATATATGTATATAAAACCAATATTCAGTCCCCTTTACTATAGGCAGGGAATTTCACTTTAAAAAAGATTTGGGGAGTTTTGCTTTTATTTTGGAGGGGGTAAGAGTTCAAGGCATTGAAGGAATGGGTTCTTTTGGATCCCTCAGAACTCTTAGCAGCAACCTTATATGCACAATTATTCCACTTCAGGCTCTCATTTGGACTGCTTCAAAAGCCTCCCATAGAGACTCCCTGTAAACAGACTTTCCCCTCTCTAATTCAGCCTCCACATAGCTGCCAGACTGATTATTGAAGCACAAGTCTCACCATATCAGTCCTTCACTCGAGAAACTGCAAAGACTTCCTGTTGCTGCTAGAAATAAAGAAACTCCTCTGACATTTAAAGTCCTTCACAATAGAATTCCAACCTATCTTCCTAGACTAGTTATATTTCACTAGGTTTTCCAGCTACATTGACCTATTTGTGTTTTCTCCTACCTCCATGCTTTGGCATGGGCTACTCTGATGCCTGAAATTCCCTTCCTCCTCCTGGCCTCCTCTTGGAATCCCTGACCCTTCAAGGCTCAGCTCCAATTCTGCCTCCTGTCATTGTTCAGTCCTTTCAGTCATGTGCAACTCTTCATGACCCCATTTTGGGTTTTCTTGACAAGATATTGGAGTGGTTTGCTATTTCCTTCTCTAGCTAATTTTACAATGAGGAAACTGAGGCAAACAGGATTAAGTGACTTGGCCAGGGTCATACAGCTACTAAATGTCTAAGGCCAAATTTGAACTCATGAAGATGGGTCTTCCTGATTCTAAGCCCAGTGTTCCATCCGTTGCACCATCCAGCTGCTCACAGAGACCTTTCTCGATTTTCCCAGTTGTCCCTGCTCCCCTTTCTTTCCATCCAATTACTTCATATTGATTTTATCTGTATGCATATTGTTGTTTCCCAGTAAGTGCTTTGAGGACAAGGAATTTAATTTTTGTCTTTGAGTCCACAACGCCTAGCTCAGTGGCTGGCACAGAGTGAGTACTTTAGAAACACTTTTTGAATTGAAGTTAGTAAAAAAAATTAACCTATACCATTAACACATAAATTACCAGGCCAGATGGATTTCAGACATCCTCTCTCCAGTTATAATGTAGAACAAGACTTTGCTCCCTAGTAAAAGTGTTCTCATTCATCTCTTTTATTGTCCATGTTGTGATTTAGGCTAATAGAAAAGTAAAGATGCAGATTTACATAGAAGAAGAGAATTGTATTGCATAGAACCATCAAACACATGTTGGCAGGGCATTTTCCTATAGATGGAACAAATAAGCGTGTCGATAAGAGAGTGGGCTCCTTAGCACTTGAGGAGTTTGGCTTTTGTTTACTTTGAGGGAAAGTACTTTCAGCTGTTAAGTGCTAAGCCCCAGGCCCAAAGCCCTATCAGGTGTGAAACCTGTGTGGGCATAGATTAATGACTTAAGAGGGGCCAACTCAGAACCAATGGTCTCTGGTCTCTGGTCGTTGAGGTGGGGCTTGAGAATGCCAGAGGCTGGCTTCAAGGAGAGAGGAGCTAAGAGAAAACTACAGCTGAAGCTGAAAAAAAAGCCAAAGCAGGAGACCTGTGTGAACCCAGGAGTGCGAGCAAGGACTTGAGGCCAGTAAATGTGATTTGGCTAAATACTATCTTGTTTCTCTGTGGCCTCTTGGTTACTCTCGTGAGGCGGGCCTATTGGGCCTGGGGTTTTTCGGTCAAGATGTCGGAATGGGGAGGCTGGTTCACTAATTTGTTGCTCTGGGGCCTAAATAAATGTTTTGATGCTTTCTCCTTAGAGAATCCCACATACCTTGCGATCTCGAGCCATTCAGACATATACATGATTATTTTTGAGATTATAAATTCGGCCTTCCTACTACAATAACTGACCTTGATTTTTTTCTGGAGACCAATGCTTATGTTCCAAACACAGTTGAATCTGGTAATATCTATGGACTTAACAACTTGGGTTTTCTTTTTCTTTTAATTCTCTAGCTGCCTAGTCTCATAGGAAAACTCTGACAGAGTAGAGATGATTAAAAATTTTATTGCTATTTTCAGCATAGAAGTGGAGGAAACTATTTTTCAGGAATACACATCTAAGTAGATATTGCTATCTCTCTTATGCCTCTATATGAATTTCCAAAGTCTTTCAAACATCAATAACGTTTGTATTTTCAAGGACTTTACTGACATTTATTGTATGCAACAAATCCCTCTGTCCATAAAAAGAAATTGTGTGAATCAATAACAATGCCTATTTTATAGTATCAAACTATTTACAAGTATGATGATTTTTCTCATTTTACCCATGCTTCAAGCCCCTAGCTCATCCCATTCCTTAAGGCCATTTTTTTCCTAACTATTCTTACCCTTACTTCTCTCTCCCTTCTTGGAACTTCCCATGTACATAAACTCAGACTCATACTATTAACATCTCTGACTTTCAGTCTCTTTATCTTTAAAATGGGGAAGTTGCATTTGATTGATAATTTCTAAAGAAGAGCTTGATACACAGAGCTTTGGATCTGGGAGCCAGTGCACACATATAACAAGATGCATTTTTCCAGAAAAACAAGACGGAAAGTGTCCAAAAGAATGTAAGCTGCTTGAGGCTAGAAACTCTTTCCATCTTTATCTTTGCATCTCCAATGTCTGGCAAATAGTAGCTTAATATGTGTTTATTGGATGGATTCAATTGGATTAAATCATTAAAACCCAAATTAGTTTTGATATAGGGCTTACAGAATTTCCTTAAAGGATATCTGGAAAGATGGGGTAGGGAGGGTGGGGGTGAGAGAGAAGACTACCCATGTGTCTAGGCTGTTTTTTACCTGTTGTAACTCAAGCAGTCATTGGTCTCCCCTTAAATGGGGAAGAGCAGGCTCAAGAGCAAGCTCCCTCCACTACAATGTGTGTGTGTGTCTGTGTGCATGTGTGTATTTATGTGTAAATGTAAAAATAAAACTGCTCTAGCAACTCCTAGTATGAAAAATTCCTCCGACGAGAAAGAATTAGAGTTCTGAGGCGGCGGTTCTATTGTCATTGACGTAGATCATGGTTTATTATAGAAATCTTGTTAAGTTGTTTCCATTCTCGGTGTGATCTGGCTTAATTAACTCGTTTTCTCACCAAGATTATAAACTATTACTGTTTTTATAAGACTCTATTCCTAACAATCTTTCCATCAGATTTTACAAATGAGTTTATATTCTACATTGGTTTTGCCTTTGACTGCCATATCTCTTTGCCAAAGAAACAATGTTTCCTGGCTGAGATAGGTTCAATATTCTTTTGGTCTCCTCATTCTGTCAGTTGCTTTATAAATGCTAAATTTCAATAGGAAATTATTACATTCACATTGATGCGTGTTCTTTTATCCATTGGACATTTCTTGTGATGCGAGCTCATTTAAATATGTCACAGTCAAGCTATTTTAATTGCCTTAGCTATATCTTCTCATCTTCATTTTTTTCTTCTAATTTCATATTGATTTTGATCTTTGCTCTAAAATGAATGAATCAACTTAATACAGACAACTGATTCAGGAATGATTCCCACATCAGTGAGTATTCATTTCCTATCTGTTTAGACATAGTCAGTTTAAACATTTGTGACATTATTTGGTGCTTGTCATATCCAGCCCCTTCCAATGCTCTTCTTAAAAAAGGCATTCTTAATATGTAGGGGCTTGATGTATATGTAATCAATAAAACTTTGGTTTTTATTTCTTGATTCTGGACCATATTTTCACTCTATTTCTATATACCTGTCTGCCTTTACATTGAACTCACGAAGTATTAAAGTAAATGCTGATTGTATTTGAAGGAATTTATCCAAGTCTTCAGAGAATTTCTGCACATTCTTCTCTGTGTTGGGATATGAACTCCTGTTACCTTTATGTTGGTCTTTTTGCTTATGATCCTAATGAGCCCTACAGTGGTGACCAAGTGTCTGGTAAAGTTATTTCTTGTTGCCCGAGTATGCAGAACAAACTAATACTCCCAACTCCTTTATTTGATGTCCCAAGGGGAACCTGCAACCCATTCTTCCATTTAACTGAAACTTCCTTGTATCTTTGTGTTTCATTTATATCAAGGATATCAATAGTGATGTGATTTATTTCCTCCACTAGTATGTTGATTCATTGGTCAGTTGAGATAATGTTTGTAGGCAATCTAAAAAAAGTGTGGTACTTAATACCTGCTGCTTCTTTTTTTCTTTCTGTCAATCTGCCACCATTACTCATCATAAATTCTATTGTTGTAGTTACTAGTAATACTTAAACTTCATCATTGTCCAGTAGGTTATGAAGTTGAACCTGGTTTCTTTGGGTAGATCCTAAAGTGAAATTTTATAGACAGACCGCAAAGCAAAAAAAAAGAGAGGATGGAATCACTCCCAAAGTGTAGATGGATGTCAATATGGTACGGAAGTCAGGAATGTGGTCCATACCAATAGTTTGATCTCATTTGTTTTCAAGGACCTTTAATATATCATAAAGCTTTCCTAGGTGAAGCCCTGGCCCCTCCTGAATAATAGAAATAGGACCCCCTGTGTCTGTCTTTCCTCTGGCTTATTTCACATTCACCAAGACTTGTAATGGAGATGGTAGCTCTGGGTGCTTTGTTAACATGCCCGGCATTGTTTGTGTTTGTTTTCACTGTCAGGGAGCAGAAAGAAAAATCCGTGATGAAGAGAGGAAGCAGAACAGAAAGAAAGGAAAAGGCCAAGCAGCACAAACCCAGTGCAGCAACTGTGAGTTTGACTGGGAAACTTGGTATTTACCATCAAAGACTATGACCTCATTAGGGAAAGGAAGGCTAAAAGAGGAAGTGTGATGTCATGGGTAAAGTGAGATCAAGAAAACCTGGGTTCAGATTTAGCCTATGACACTTACTTATTGGATAACCATGGAAAAGTTATCTACAAGGTGTTCCTAAAGTCTGGACACATAGGAAATGTGGAGTTATTGCATCGAATTCACATGAATCTTGCAAAGAGCATCAACCTTTTTATCACAAACGATGGAAATCACATTGAAGGTGTTATTTGTTAATATTCCAGTTAAACAAAATGTTGTTGAAAATTTCATTCATTCCATTTCTTGCATTTTTGCCTATGTGTCCAGACTTTAGGAACACCCTGTATTATCTCCGAGCTTCAGTTTCCTTACCTGTAAAACGGAGATAATCCTAACTTGCTATCTACCTCAAAGAGTCATGATGCTCAAATCAGATATGTAGAGAGTATTATAATCATTAAGATATCAGAAGGGGTAGAGCCAGTCTTAGAGAAAACTATGTATGTACTAAGGGTGTCCTGGGTTTTCTTGGAACTTGGCCACCTACTGGCTACATCATCCCTGTCAAAGACATAATCTATGTAGGATGGGCAAATTAGCACCTCATATTTGCCTTACTCCATGTTGCTTTTTAGAGGAGTATTTTCTTTGCGAGGAGTTAATGAGTTTTATCTAGGGCTAGGGCTGTAGTTGGGATTTCTAAATCAAATATAACCTTCACTCACTGATAGTTCTGCAATTCTTTTCAGCCACTGATGGGAAGTTGACAGCAATACCCTTACAAAAAAAGAGTGACATCACCTACTTCAAGACAATGACTGACTTGGATTCCCAGCCAGTTCTTTTCATACCAGATGTTCATTTTGGAAACTTACAGAGGACTGGCCAGGTAAGATGCACCTGCCATCAATGGGTATGAGTCATAGAACCTGAAGCAGCTGAAATCAACTGTTTGTTTATTTTAAAGTACCCTACTTGGCAAAATGGCTATTGACATCATCAGACGGCCATAAGTTCTGCTTACTGAAAGTGGAGCTTGTTTTTTTTTTTTAATGAGGAAGGGGAGCAAGGAAGAACATAAGAGTGGAAATTGTTCTGGTAAGGACAAGAATGGATAGAACAACGGAGGAAGACAAAAATGTTTGAAGATCTTTATGAGAAAAATTTCTGATCCTCGCTGAATTGGCTTCATGCCATAGAGTGCCACCTAGTGGTAAGAAGTGAAGGCATGCCCACAGCCTTCCACCATAGAAAAGAAAGTAGCCTTCAAGTCCAATATGGAAAATCTGAACATTTCTCAGTTTATTTGTTTTTTCCCTGATTAGTTCCTGCACTTTTCATCATAAGTAAGCAGACCAGATTCCAAGGTGCCAAAAAGGTGGCTACTGTAAGAAACACAGGCTAACAGAATAATTCAGTTAGAAAGCAGGAACTGAAGTGCTCTATTTTTAATGATTCTGTTTTCTGGATAGGTCTTTCCAAATGTTTTGAAAACTCAAATTTCCCAAGCTGGTGTTAGTGAAGGTTCTTTTGCAAGGAGTCCTTTAAATCAAATGTGAGAGCACAACATTCAGATTGGGCCTTAAACAAAACAACCCCCACACCAAACCTAATCCCAAAGTTGTGTAATATGGTACCACCTTGTGAGTGAGAATTTGGAAAAGGAGTGAAGAGGGCTGGAACTGGCTCATGAAAAGAGAGGTATCAGCCTTTCAGAAGCAAAGAGCGAGGTTCAAAAAAAGCTCAACTTTTGCTTCCATTTTCATCATTCATGTGCCCATTAATTAATCAGAAAAAAATATGTTTTTAAAAGCTAGATGGTAGAAGAGAATTCTATATATTTTTATAAATCATTTTTGATTTTTTAAAGTCATTCTTGAGTCATTCTAGCCCTACCTTGAGTAGTATTTAAATTTAGCTACATGGCTTTGTATGGGATAGAAGTATGTTGTATACTAGGATAAAGAAATGGCTGCCCATGTTTGCAGTCTCTTTGTCCTCACAAAACCTCACTACATACTGTCCAAGAGAGGGAACAATTGTGGGAAATTGTCATTATTATTGTTTACTAACAATCCTTTGATTCTGGTTTCATATTAAAGCCCTAAATACTAGCTTTTCCCTTGGCAACTTTCCTCTGTAATTTAAAAAACCACAAAGCAATTGTAAAATGGAAAAAGACAATTTACTTTGTATGTACAAGCTAACAGTATGGTTGGATAAGATATGGTTATCGGGCCATTATTAAGAATTTGGGGATAGGAAGAAAGCAGAACATTTTGACTGAGCATGGTCCCTTGTACCTGTCAGTCCCTACCTCAAAGCAATGCTTTAGCTACTGCCTCCTCTGATTTCCCCAAGCCCATGACCTAATCAAAGCTCTGAGAAAAAGAGAAAGTGATACCTTTAGATATTTTAGTGACCACAGTTACAAAAGCTGTGTTTCTTTTCACTAAACCCACAAAGTCATAACACTTCAATTCTCTGGAGAGCAGCTTTCTGCAACCCTCAAGTTTTCCGGAGGACCCTAGACTCTAAAAGCAAGTGTGGAAGGAGCATTACAGTGAAGGAGCTGGTCTTGAGCACACAAGAGCAAACTGACAAAGCAGGGAGCAGCCAGAGAACTGAACTATTATACTATGTAGCCTATAGGTTATATCAATTATCTAGTATGTAGATTATATAATAAAATATAGTCTACAGTAGGTTAGTAGTATATTATTTGTATACTATATACTTACTGTAGTATTCTATTCTATATAGTACATAATATAGTAATATAATAATATATTTAAAATATAACAAAATATATTATTTAAAACATTGTATATACTATATACTAATAGCATAGTTAGTACATAGTTAATATAATATATTAACATATTATTTATAACTATATAACCATTGCATATAACATTAATAATATATGTTATTATATTATTAATATATTATTGTATTGATATGGTACAATATATTATATATAACATTTTCTATGTATTGTATTCTGTCCTACGTAGAATAGCATATATAATATATACTATGCCATAATATGTAGTATAACTTATATAGGATATAGTAGAATAGTCAATAGTCAATAACAGTCCATAGATTATAGTCTACAGAAGATTATATAATCTACACATTATATAGTATATTATAGTCTATAGTAGATTTGTAATATATTAATAGTATAGTACATAGTATAAAGTATACTATAGTATACAGTACTATAATATTTACAATAGTATAATCTATAGTAGATTACAATCTATATATCGAATATTACATGATATATTGTGTTATATATAAGTCGTGAGCATGTAGTTGGTAATGTCAATAGAAGACCAGCCTTTTAATGCAAAATTTAAGAACCACAGGAGAATGATAGAAGACAAGAGATGTTAAAGAGGCAAAGAGGAGGAAAGAGGAGGGGGGAGAGAACAGTGGAAATTAGAAGTGACTATGGGGGTATTGAGCAGCAGACATTCTGATAGAGAAAAAGTGAATCAGTGACAAATAAGTTCACAGAACAGTTGAAAGAGGGGAGGGAAGAGTGGACAGCACAGAGAGCTATTTATACCTCAATAACTCTTATGGGTAATATTGTTCAGACACTAAGGAAACATCAGACATATGACAGGAAGCAAGTGGCAAAGAGCCATTTAGTTGTCTCATTAGCCATTGCTATGTCATAGGGCAATTGTCCTATTGCTAGATAATCTCAGAGCTTTCTCTGAGGAGCCAGGGATAAGGTCTGGAAGTATTTACCATCTTCCTGCCTCTGTAGGGCTATTTTAATGATTCAGCCTATTAAGCAAGATAGTATTCAAAATAGGAAATGCTATACAAAGAATTCGTGAGAAAGCTGATCAACTACGTACATACAATATAGGACTTTCAATGTTGTTTTATCATGAAGATGCAATGTGAGCATTCCTTGTTCTGGGAATTCCATTAGAACTACAAAATTAGGAAAAAGCTTGAGAAAGTTTTGGCTTGGTGTCATGTCTACAGAGGTATTATCTGGTAATGATGAAGAATGATCAGTCTCGGAATCAACCTTCCCCCAAGCATACATTATTGAAGTAGTGAGAAGTATTTCTCCTTCACATTCCTTGAACAAAGTTAGTGTAAATGAATTAGAAGGGCAAGTATAAGCTGGTTAGGAGGTGCCTCTGATCCTTTGTTGCAGAATTCACAGATAAAGTTTTAAAACTAACAGACCCAAGGACATGGACAGTTAGGATGAAGAGATGATTTTTTTGGAGGGTGAGAAAACCCCTTGGGAAAAGGATGCTTCTGTCTTTTATTCACAAACTTATTTTGCATAAAGACAGATTGTTTTTCATTATTGTTTTTGCCTAGGAAGTTATTTGGCAGCACATTTATGAGAGAGAAAAATTACCCCCCACCATCCCCTACTACAAGGCAAGCTGACATCAGGAACTTTTCTAGGAAAATCATTTGCAGGGCTATTATCAGGGGTCAGTACACATTATGTTCTATACCCTACTTGATCTATATCTGAAATTCATCACAATGACCAGTGCTTATTAGAAGGACCTTGAATCATCAAGAGAAAGTTAAATTATGTTCCATGCACCCTATTTAAGAAGGTAGGAAAGAATATTGTACATTTATGAAAGATTACAATTTAAAAAACCAAAAGTTATATTAAGAAAAGTTCAGCACTTAAAGGGTTAACCTTCAGCTATTTGGGGAAAATATCATCACAAATAATTTATTCTCTAAGGCTTCAAGACATCTGAAGTTTTGCTATGGAACAACTCCTAGGCTTGATAGCCACTATTAGGATTTTCCAGAAGTTTCCCAGAAACTTCCAAACTACCGCTGACTCCCTCCCTCTAGAATGCTGATGAAGGAGCAGTGATTTAAATATCCTGAAACTTAAGTAGACTTGGTTGGCATGCCTTCCAGTTGGGCATCAAATGAGAGGAAGTAAATGACCTGTTTAGACATCTTGCCATGTCTACGTTAAAGGGGCCACAGATCATTAGGGGGTGGATGTATAAAGCAGCCTTACAATTAATTTTCATAAGTCACTAGGTCCTGAAAGCCCAAGTATCTGTCTGCAGCAGATATGATAGCATCTGCTTCATAGGGAGGGTTTCATCAAAAGCAAATAAAGCCATCTGAGTATTTGTCATAACTTTTTAAAGATCCACTGACTTATTTCCATTCTGCTTGTTTTTTCATAGACCACATTAAAAAAAGATTGATCCCACTTCCCCCAAACTATGAGGTCTCCTTGATGATTAGAAGGACCATCTACAAGTGTGAACTTGCTTAATTCAGATGCAGTTGGCTTTGGGCTTTTCTGTTTTTGAGGGGCTTCAGGACCCTCTGTCCTCCTCAAGGAATAAGCTGAGAAGCCAGAAGTTGATACTATGGGACCAAAGGTTACTTTTGTATGTCCCTCCTTCTGTCCATGTTTTCATCTTTACCGCATGTAACATCCAATCCATGAGTTGATTCCTTCATGTATTGACTTTAATACATTACTCACAGAACATACAGACATTTACCCAAAGAAGCTTTTTCCAGTTTTTGTAGCTTACAGACCTTGTTTAAAAGTCTCCTAACACAAGCAACCAATATCTGGACTAGACCAGAAACAATATTTTCTTTAAAGTTCTAGTTAATATGACCAGGATTACTTTGACTAAACCCTTCAAGAAGGGATAGTAAGAGATACCCCATTTAAAATAACTCTAGACAGTATAAAATAATTAGGTTTTAAATGTTGTTTCATTAAGATATAAAAACTTTCTTTCAGGGAGAGGATAATTATTGTTGTTCCGTTTAGATTTATATTTAAAGAAAAACATAGACATGTATGCTGCACTCAACAATTTTGCCCTTTTTGAGAAAGGGGAAGAGAGAAAATTTGAGGGAAGACTGTGGCTCACACAGTATACTTTAATCTTTATTCTTTGAATGACATTCTTTCAGCTGCAATAATAGGGCCGGGGTAAAGTAAACCTGTTATTTTTTCTGCAGGCATATTACAACACCGATGACGAGCGAGAAGGGTAAGACATTTAGTTCTTTCATTTCAAAGCTTGGAGGGAAATAAGGGACAGTCAGTTCATGCCAGTGGAAATGCTCCATCTGTGTATCCCAAGCAGGGGGTGGAACCTATCCAATGCTGTCTTTTGATTCCTTATTATGATGGAGTTGGTGCTAAAGACAATTTGGAAGGGAAGCCCAGGAAATACTACATTCCTCTACTGAGTCACATATTTCTTCTTTTCCTCTCTACAGACCAACTTGGGATTATTGTGTTCTGGTATTTTTTTTTTTTATCATGAGTGATCTAATTTTTCAGCCTTTCCACTTCAAACAGAATCTTGAGTAAGGGGAAATGAAGAAGTATCAGGGAATGTGATTGTTCTGAATGATATTCAGAGTGCATTGCATATTTTGTCATTCCATACATATTTATTAAGCATCTATTTTGTGCAATGCGCCGTTTTAGGTGCTGAATCTACAGAGATGAAAAAAATAGTCCCTGTCCTCAAGGAGCTTATTGTTGGCTCTTCATGGTACAAAAGGAAGGCAGGAAGGAAGGGATCACTTGGACCTTCCTGGTCACCTAAGCTTCCCCACCCTACTTTATTTGAGCATGGGATAAGAATGCATCATTCTTGTACAGTCAGAATGCCAAGGACTCTAGGAGGAGTACTTCTTAAAGTGAAAATAGTCATTAGGTTATCTTTAACAACAGCCTCCTCCATGTCATACACATACACATCCTTCATTCCAGGGATATTAGAGAATTGTGTATGAAGTGGAAAAGAGGGTAAGGTGAAGTTACAAGGGAGGTACTTTTATTTGAGTCACTGAAAACATAGACAGTTATCTACTTCACCCTTGCCAGAGTTTGATCTTCTGGTCTACAAGGGGAACAGAAATGAGGAAGCTCTTCTATTTCTGTCAATATCCTTGTGAGATACAAGTGAGCATAGTTCTTTTCTCTTTTAGGGGCCTCTAGACTTTCACTAACTACTGTGAACCTGGAAAGCCAGTTGGAGAGTAGAGGGGGCTTCCCTTTGTTTTTTGAAGAGAGGAAGAAGGCAGGCAATGGCGACAAGGGTTTCCAGATTTCATTATTATTATTTATTACCATACATGTAGCACTTTGTGCTTTCCAAAGCATCATAGTCTTCATTATTTCATTGCAATGAAGTTAAAACAGAAACCATCTTTGTTTAAGCGTGCTAAGCAATATGACCAGGGCTACTTTGGCTAAACCTTGCAAGAACATAGATGCTTAAGAGTTAGAAGGAACCTTAGGGGAATCCTTTCTGCATCCCTGATCGGTGGTGATCCATCCTTTTGCTTGATGACCTACACTGATGAGGGCTCACTACCTCATGAGTCAGCACATTCTAATACTGGTGACCTGTAGATGTGAGAGAGGTCTTTCCTTATGTTGAGCCACAACCTCCTCTTTTGTAACTGTTCACCCTACCTGTTCTAACTCTGCCCTTTCGAATCTACAAACCATAAACTTAATCACTCTTCTACTGGACACCTCTTAGATATTTGCAGAGCTATCATATGTCTCCTAAGCCTTCCCTCTTTGGGACAAACGTCTCCAGTATCTGCAGCTGAGTCTTCTAAGAGGAAGTTTGCACACTCCTTGTCATCCTGGTTACCTTCCTGGATGGATCCTGATTGTCTCCCTTCAAATGTGGTACCCAGAACTGGCTACAGTGATCTAGAAAAGAAACATCTGTTAACTCAGTCTATTATTTTTGGTAGCTCCATTACATTGTTGGCCCATATTAATTATATGTTCGACTAAACCTACCCCCATTCTCTTTGTTTTTCCCCATGTGACTTTATTCCAAGTCACTTTATAATTTTAGAATTGAATTTGAGTTTGGGGGCAGGTATGATTATTCTTATTTTCAAACGAGGAAATTGAGGTTCACTGGAGTTAAGTGACTTGATTAAAATCACAAATCTATTCAGTAACAAAGTCAAGACCCAAACCCAGGTCTCTTGCTACTTATCTCTAGTGTTTTCATCATTAATCTGTGTACAAATTCATCTTTTTAGTACCCATATTTTCTATCCACTCATCTGTTTACCTCTTAATTATGAATAGCTTTAACACCCAAGGTGTTATTAATGTTGTTAACACCCTTAATGAAGAAACAACAGAGAGCAGGAGCTAGAATAGGAATCAGGAAAATCTGGGTCCAAGTCCCATCCCTTCCATGTATTGTCTGTGAGTCCCTGCACAAATAATTTAACCTCTCAGTAATCTCTCCCGCCAAACAACTTTGTAAGATTGTAAGTTTCAGATCCATGTTGGATTTGCTCACCAGAAATTAAATGGTCCTATGAAATCCTAGGTCTGGGCTGTCTTCTTTTCCACTACTGCCCCACCCCTCAGTACCCTGAGAAATAGCTCAGGATTCTTCGTGAATGCATCTACACTTTTCTTCCCTGAGTCTTATTTCCCCTCTTCCCTTCCAATCAATCAACAAATATTTATTAAATGCCTTGTACGTGCCACGCACTATGCTAGGCATGAGGGATACAAATATAAAAATAAGACAGTACCTGCCTTCAGAGAATTTATTTCCTATTCCTACCCCTAAAATCTGTGCTCCAGAACACCAAACCATTTTCAGTCATGCCATCTACCCTTTCTATGTCGCCCTGAATTTCCCTGGTTGCTCTCACCCTGTTTTTACTAGATGCTAAGGTTCTTCCCAAATTTAGATTTGGTCTCCGATCACATTCTTCTGCACGTGCTAATATGCTCAATAGGTATTTGACATTTTACATATCTTTTCTCATTTAATCCTTACACCTTGGGTACTAAAAATTGTGCTCACACCCATTTTACAGATGAGGAAAAGGCTTTGAGAGGTTAAGTGATTTCCCATGGTTACACAGCTAATAAATGGAAGAGGTTGGATTTGAACCCAGATCTCTCTTGCCTCCAAGTCCCATACTTCTTTCTATTACACCAAGCTACCTCACAATAAATGCCCCTAGACTGACCACCCAACTACCTCAAATCACTACATCAGAAAAGTAGATATTAAAGATGATATGTCTTTTATGTCTCCACCATGGGGTAAATGTTACTCTCATTCATTGAGAGGTTTAATGACTTACTCAAGTCTCAAGTCACCAGAGACTCGAGACCCTTCTTGCTCATCCTCCAGACTGTGGAGGGTTCCCTATTGACACTTGCAACTGGATCAGTCTGGTAGTCACCTGAGGAGTTAGTCTTTCAAAACCCAGGCCCTTGCTGCCTTGAGCAGAGCATTCATTTTAATGGTACTGAAATTTGCTTTTTTACCAAATTGTCTGTACTTCACTTTCCTTATTAAACATAACAATATTACCATTAAAATGAGAACAAAATGCTATGTTTTATGCTGTCACCAATCTGCATGAATTATAGCATATCATTTTATGATTTGCATTAAACACCCAGCCTTGCTTCCAGCTGGTAATATGAGATTCCCATACCAGAAACACCCAAGCCTTTCCCCAGAGACCTCCTAGTGAGACACTGTCACAAGGTAGACACTCTGTCACCATTGCAAAATGCTGTTCAGACAGATGCTCTAGCAATAATGAATGCAATTAAAAAAAGGAAATTCAAGGGGACATGGAGGCGGAAAGCAACTGGCAGCCAGTCACCCATACTCTAATAAGATCATTAAGGATGGTTAGGTGCATTTTGAAATAATAAAGGAAGTTCTCAGTTTGACTTCCCCTGCAGAATCCAAGCCTCGGTTTCTTTGCCCCAGTAAGCTTAATGAGCTAGGTTCTCCAAAATGCTTAAATTCCACCTTGAGATTAAGTTACTCATGGAAGAAGGTAGATTAACTCTTTTAAGCCATTTAAAGTACCCCAATACCAAATGCAAAAAGAAGGGAGAGTAGAAAAACAATAAAGAAAGGGTAAAGAGTGGAAAAAGAAAAAATTCTGACTGCATAGGGAGTAGAAGTCTGCCTAGAGGTAAAAATAAAGCAGAAAAGGAAAAAAAATAGATGAATATAGAGGAAACAGGAAAGAATGGAGACCAAGTCAGAACAGGGTTTTGAAATAAGGAAAACTAATAATTGAAGAGAGAAAAATCTCTTTTTAAGGACACAAAACCTCTGCGTTTGTCATAAAATTTTAGAGCTGGAAATCTGAGTCCTTTTGCACGAATGAGGATTTGTCAAATTGTTTGCTCTCCCTACCAGTAGTTTCTTACCTCTGATTACCTTCGGTTTGTCCAGTAGAGATCTTGTTTGTGCATCCTTGTTTTCATGTTGTCTCCCCCATTAGAATGTGAGTTCCTTGAGGGCAGACACTGTTTTTGCCTCTCTTTGTATCCCTAGCTCTTAGCACAGTGCTTGGCATGTAGTAGGTGCTTAATAAATGCTTCTTGTTGTCATAGAGCTGAAATTAGAGCCCAGCTTGCAAATTAAAGTCAACAAACATTTATGAAGCATCTACTATGTGCCGGACACTATGCTAAGGGCTTGGGGAGACAAAGAAAGGCAAAGAGGATGCCTGCCCTCAAGAGGCTCGCATTCCAATGGAACAGACAACATGCAAACAACCACGTAAATAGAAGATAATATACTGAGTAAATTGAGCTTGGAGGTACGAGAGATATAAAGGTGACTGACGGGGGTGGGGGTTCACATTCTGGAGAGGAGAGAGAATATGTACATGAATATTTTACAGAAAATAACAGAAGTATATGATAAGTTCACACAAGCTTAAGTACAAGGATGGAGAGGTCATTTGCAGCTTTCTATCTCCCAATCCTCACCTCTTTCTTAGGAACAACTTAATGACCAAGTATCTTCTTCTGTAAAACAATAGAGATACAGACTTCCAGTTGAAAAGAAGTTGCCTTTATTTTCAGTGCCATCTCTTAGCCTCCATCCCTCCCCTGGCCTCACGATGAACCAGCCACAGTCACTTTGCTGACTCAGAGGAGGGAGTATCTGGTGCTGCCCGACTCCTGGCTCAGACTATCTCTCTGGGCACTTTCTCTTCATCTCTACAAGGGAGGCTTGGCTTTGACATTTCTGAAGGGAAACTAGATATTTTGCTAGGTCATTTTGTAGACTTAATTGCAGAGTAGCTGAGAAAAGAAATGGGACTGACTTGTCTGTCCCAAGACCAATAGCTACTTTGGCCACAGGCACAGAATTTCCAAGCCAACAAAGACAACAGAGTCCAACTAACCTCACACATCCATACACAGAAATTCCATCTACAATATCCCAGACTGGTCATCCAGTCTCTGTTGGAACTGGGAATTTACTACCTTTTGAGACATCTGGTTCCACTTCTTTCTGTCAGGAAATTTCTTCATTGTACGGAGCTAAAATTTCCCTCTCCATAAGTTCTACCCATTAATTCCTTATCATTCTGCCACCTGGGGTCAAAGAGAACGAGTGTAGTCTTTCTTCTATGTGACAGTCCTTCATAAAAGTCAGCCAGCACCCATCCCCTCTAAATCTATTCCAAACTCTTATTTCTTTAGACTGAACATTTTCAGCCAATCTTGTATAGCATGGTCTCCACTATCTCCCCATCACATCCAGATTTCCTGCCTTCGTTCATATTCTAGACTCTTGGTGTCACTTCTGAATCACAGTGCACCAAACTCAACACAGTTCTCCAGATGTGGTCTGACCAAGGCCAAGTACAGCAATACTGTATCCCCTCTGTTGCTCAGAACAGATGTGGTACCCTTCTACATAGCCTAGTGTGACATTAGGCTTCCAGGTCACACTACTAATCATGTTTTGCTTATAACCCACCAAAAACTTAAAAAAAAACTCCATCACATTAACTATTGCCCCGACCACAATTCCTCCATCCTCTACTTGTATGGTTGCTTCTTAAGAACCAGACTGTAAGACCTAACATTCATTACTATTAAATTTGATCCTATTAGATTTGAATTAGAACTGAGATCTTTTGGGATCCCGATTTTGTTATTCAGTATGATAAGCCATCACTCCTGGATTCTTGTTATCCACAAATTTGACAAGCATGCCATCTCTGCCTTCCTGAAAGTCACTGAAAAAAATTGTTGAATAAAACAAGGTCAGATCCCTTGGATTCCATAGGACGCTTTTCTCCAGATTGGCATTCATCTGTAATGGCTACTGTTTGGGCTCAGCTATTCAACCAGCTCAAAACCTACCTAAGTGTACTGTCATCTAGCTCACATTTGTCTACCCTTGTATGTAAGGACATCATCTGAGGCTTTGTCAAATGGCTTGCTGAAATCCAGTTGTAATATGCCTATCGCATCCCCTTAATGCTAGAATTACATTTTCTTTTGAAAAAGTTAAAATTAAGTGCCAGCCAACCATGAGGGCAGAGTATTAAAATTTTGTTAAGCCCAAACTCTTTTATCATGAGCACAACGGGAAAATAATATAAGGATATAAAACCAAATATACTTCCCAGAATCATGGAAATCTTGAAATCATCTAAAACTAAGCCTGAACTGCATCCTGGATTATCTACTGACTTAACTATGTTCTTCGTTGATAAGACCCTAAAACTCTCAGATCCTAAGTTTTTGCACCTTTAGAATGGAGGCAGCAATGCCTTGGGATGCTGGATTTAAAATAGTAGATTTTTAATGTGTATCAAAAGCATGCTGAGGGGCTAAGGATATGAAGGATTAAAAGCACTTTGAGGTCTTTAGGTGGCACGTGTAGAGTGGCAGACTTGCAATTAGGAAGCCTTCAGTTAAAATCCTGCTTCAGATACTTACTAAGCTGTGTGACTTTGGACAAGTCACTTAACCTTTTCCAGCCTGTGTCCTCATCTGTAAATAGGGATGGTAATAACATTCACCTCATAGGGTTGCTGTGAAAATCAAATGTGACAGCACATGTAGAGTGTTTTGTAAACCTTAAAATGCAACATAAACAATGATAATAGTAATAGTAGTAGTAATTCAAGATGCTCTTTAAATAACAAGTTGGAAAAATCCAGATGGTGGAAAAATTGTGTTTTTGTATATGGAAAAACTGATCAAAAGTCAGCAGATTTAAGAAACTATAAAGCAAGTTTAGTCAGAAAAAGGAAAGCTCTAGTCAGAGACCCAAGATCAGCAAAGGGAGGCATCAAGGAATAATTCTCCATCTATTTGCCAACTAGAAATTGGTTGGTCATTAACAACAGCATTTTCTACATCTTAAAAGGATAGTTAGGTCACTTACTGGGCCTCTGCAGCCTGGCCTCAAACTTTTTGGTTGTATAAGACCTGCTCCCATGACCTATATTTATGACATGCTAGCTTGGGGGAGGAGGGGATTAATAAAAAGAAATTACAATGGAAAGAGAAAAAACTCCAAATGGGGGCAGCTAGGTGGCGCAGTGAGTAGAGCACCGGCCCTGAAGTCAAGAGGACCTGTGTTCAAATTAGAGCTCAGACACTTGACACACTTACTAGCTGTGTGTACGTGGGCAAGTCATTTACCCCCAATTGCCCTGTGCTGCCCCCTGCAAAAAAACAAAAAACAAACAAAAAAAAAACCCAGACAAACCTCACTCATCCAAGCTCTCCGACTTTGGTGACAGGCACCATGGAATGAATGCTGGTCTTGTGTGGCAGGAGAACTGGATTTACATCTTGGGTCTATATATTTGCTGTCTTTGGGACCTTGGGCAAGGTCAGCTCACTTTTGAGCCTTTGTCCTTAGCTAAAAATGGAGATAAGAATATTCATACTATTATCTATCTCCCAAGTTGTTAAGAGTAGTAACTACTGAACTTTAATGTGCTATGTGTAAGTGAAAGCTGTTATCTACCATTGATGTTTTTCTGGGCTTTAATTTTCAGTTCCTTGTTTAAAAAGTGAGAGAATGACTGCTTTCTTCTTGTTTCTATTACTGTCATTCACCATCATTTCATATTTATTGAGGGCCAACTATAGGTACCATTATTCAGTCCTAATGCTAATGGGATGCTTTCTAGATCATACCTAGGTATGGATTATCTACATTAGTGCCCCACTTCTACTAGGATGGTTCGATTATTGCCTTTAATTGGGTTCTTTGTAACAGTAATGCTCACAAAGAACCCATCTTGGGAGCAGTCTTCCGCACTGACTCCTGAGCTGGGTGTGATCCTGGAGTAGAGGTGTGTTCCTTCTATGCACAAAATGGCAGCTCTCCACTTGCTCTCTGCCTCCCTGCTCTCCTTTCTCCCCATGACCCTCTCCCCTTGCTCCATTCACCATGCTCTACCTCATTTCTTAGTTGTACCTGATCTTAAGAATCCCCAGAAGGCTGAGGGTTGAGTTCAGTATATTTCTTTTTCTCCATACCAGGCACTTCCTAAAGAAATGATACCATTTACATTAGACTTTTATCCCTGCTGATGAGGAGCCCTGCTCCTCATCCTTGGATGGAGATGGAGAAAAATACCAAAAAAAAACCACCTACTACTTAAGGGGTATTGTTTCACATGTTTTTGTTTGGTCACTCTGTGTGTGTTTTATCAATAAATTGCTTGTGTTCTTTTCTAGTAGCAGTGTCCTTGTTAAAAGGATGTTCAGGCCAATGGAGGAAGAGTTTGGTGCACCACCTATTAAGCAGATGAAAGAAGAAGGAATGAAGAGAGGTACTTAGCTGCTAGAGACGCCTCATTGCTCTGTCATCGCTATGGTTAAACAGTACACATTCACCCATCTGAGTTTGCCAAGGACAACATTCACCTTGGTTCAGTCTCTCCAGTTATTTATGGAGCTAGTTGTTGGTATCACACTAACTAGGCCACATAGGATGACTGAAGAAAAATAGACTCAAGGATATAATAAAACTGTCATTTACACATATATCTACACCAGGGAAATTCTGAGGAACCATATCAAGCCACAGGGTTCTAAACATGCTAATTATTTAAAAATGAAAACAAACAAACAAAAAGAAAGAAATACTTAAAATAGTCCATCTGTATTAAACATGGTGAAAGCTTCAGTTCCAGGGCACCCGAATATCATTCGTAAATAGATCTGGCTGACCCATGAAGTTGCTTGGATAAATTGGAAAGTTGCAAGCTGTGACCATAACAATGTTGTTGGTTACTCCTTCTGCTAATAATCCAAAGTGCAGGTCACTATGTAAGCCTGAGGCAAATGGCCGATTGCCCTGGAGTAAGCCTGGCTCAGCTCAGGACCAAGGCACCAAAATATCTTTAGCTTGCCACTGAAGCTATGATCTCTGCTTATTGACTTCTGGTCTTTACTTCTTGACTTCTGCCTCTGGTCTTTGGCTATTGACCTCTCAACTTATAACTTTGGGATATTCATTTGTTGGTCACTAGTTCTGTAGAGGTTTCCTGGACCCACTGCAGCAGGTGGGATTTAGATTAGCCATAGTGAAGCATTCCTGACAGTGGAAGTGGGTCAACTCCGTAGCTGGTTTTCAAAAGAAGCTACAGAAGGTGTTTTTTTTTAAAATCAGATAAGCCCAGTTTATACAGACATCATCTCTAAGGCAGTCATGACTAGGTGACCTGCCACATCCTTGTGATTCATTGTTTTCAATAAGGAGAGCCAAGCTTAGTTGCACCTGAACCACCTTTTGGTGTTTGGAAAGAAACTACCGAAACCCTGGCACTATTTTTAGTTTTCATTTACTTCTCCTCATCGCTGTTCTGTGAAGGGATTAACAATGAAAGCACAAAGATTTCCCCATGCAAGGCTGTTCTGTCTAAATTTCCCATTTCTGTTTAGATAGACTTGAGGAGATTTGCTGACAGACAAGTTCAAGTTCTTCTTTTTGAGATTTTCCCGAATTGGGCTGGCAAGTCGAACGCCTTTCATTTAGACTCCTGAAAATATTTCCATCGGTGTGTTGTAAAAAGAACTTGGCTGGGAGAGTAGCTAATGGATACTAATCCTGGCTCTGTAACTCATTAGCTGTATAGCCTTGGACAAGTCACTTAAACTCTCTGGGACTCAGTTTCTCCATTTATATATTTATTGAGCTGTACAAAATGGTCTCCAAGGTCCCTTTCAGTGTCTATAAGCCTATTATTCATAAAATCTAATGCCGTAGCATGACTTACTGCTTGTTCCAGTTCCCAAGGGGCAAAATCTGCCATTTCCTAACCTAAGCTTTCACAACCAGAAGGTTTTTTTTTGTTTCTTCACACAGCATAATACGTTTTAAAGGTACAGTTGGTAAAAATCTTGGAAAGCATGCTCCCTGGAGGAAGAGGGCATTGGATTATAGAAAAGGTTGTACAGACCCATTTAACCTACAGTCTCTCTGGTAGGAGGAACTCTCAGGAACGTTTCAGTGGACCCACAAATAGCAGAAACAGCTCAGATTGTTATTTCTCCCTTTTAATAAGTGAGGGCAGGAGAAATAGAGGTAGAAGGCCAAATTCTGAGTGCATAGTCTTGGAGTCCCCAAGCAAACAGGTCCCCAGAGAGAGGGCCCAGTATGGGAGCAAGGATACTTCGCAAACTCTATTGGCCAATACCTAATAATGTTTGGATTATAGTTTCAGCCTTGGAAGAGACTTCTTGCAAAATTGAATTCAGCCAGGCCTCCTTTTTCCTTTGAAAAGAAAGATGGCCACAAGAACATGGGCTTTATCCTTCTGTGCTCATCAGGTTCTGAGATTTAGAACTGGAATGAACTTTTTAGAGGCCATCTGATCCAACCCACACACTTTACAGTTGAAAATACTGAGTCTCAAAGATGTGAAAATGTGACCTGTTCAGCACATGGTCCTCAGTGTGGCTCCCATTAGGCTATCTGTGTGATCCTGAGGAATCACTTGTTTGCTTGAATTCTCATCTGTAAAAACTATGAGTAGAATCAAATGGCCTCTGAGGTATCTTTCAGCTCTAAATCTGTGATCCTATGATTTTATCACGACTATTTTTACTATTCTTGGTTCCTATGGATGTAACCATCCCACCTCCTTCTGGCCAGCCCCTTGCCAACCTTGCACCCCCTCCCCTTAAATATTTTTCAACATCCTCATAACCTGGTTTAGATCCTACAGGATATTTTTATTTTATTTGCTTAGACAAACACCAGCATAGTCCATGAACATGTAGGAGTTGACTATTACTACATGGTATTTTGTTATGTCAGCTTTAGGATGCATAGATTGGAGGATTGTTTTGCCACTGTTTACTGAGCAGATCTCACAAATACTAAGGAACCCTTGTGGTTTGTAGGTAGCAGACAGATGAGTAATTGTAGGACCTAGGATGAATATCTATCTTCCTAGGGCTCCACCATTACAAAGGCCTATTCCTCTTCTTTTGGGATAGAGTTCAAAAGATCCATGGATGAGTCCTTCCATTTCCACATCAGTAAAAGGATAATAAAATATTAGAACTAGTAGAACCTCAGAGATCTTCTAGGGTAACTCCATTTTATAGACAAAGAAAATTGAGTTTCATAGATGTCAAGTGAGTTGCATAACAACCTCCATGATGATTATGATGATGATGACAACGATGATGACTACAGAATCAGTATTGGCCTAGAAGCCAGAAAGTTATGAACTCATCCCACCTCCTATATGTACTAGTTATGTGACCTCTCAATACTCTAGGCAGCTCTCTAAGACTGTGAACTACAGGGAATGTGCTCACTTACCTTGGTGGAGGGAGTTTCCAAACCTGGGCATCCATTCCTTATTATTTTCCCTATCTAATTATGATAGTGAAAACAACAACCATTCATCCCCATAGTCTTGTCTGCCACCAGAATTATCTCAAAGATCCTTTCATTAAGACTAGAGAAGATAACCTTACATCCTAATAATTTTATTCAATTATTACAACTTTTGTTCAATTATAAAAATGTCATCCTGTACCAAAATCTGTAGAACATTAAACATAAAAGAATAATAGCAGGATAGTAACTCATTTCTGGACTGTTTCTCCTTGAATTCCATCAAACAAATAAGAAGATAATAACACTTTGATGTGTGATTAGGTGGGGAAGCAAACAATGGAAAGAAGTGTGGAGTCAAAAGACCTGTGTTGACATCTAGTTTCTGACACTATCTGTACAATCACAATCAAATCATTTATTCTCTCTGAGCTTAATTTCCCCCATCTGTAAAATGGGGATAATTATACACTACCTACCTCATAGTATTGCCATGGAGAAAGGGTTAAATAAATTTGAGTTAGTACTACTAATAATTATATCTAAAATAAAAATAAATACTTAATAACTATTAATAAAATGTAATTATAATATTTATAATTATCAATCATAATTTTTTAAAATTAAAATTAAAATTTTTTTAAAAAGTCACACATAGGGATTTAACCATGGCATTCATCCTCATAAAATGTTTTTCTTGTAGTCTGCAGGCCTAGATTATCATCTGGTCCTTCAAAGCTTTATGTATAAACCCTGAAGCAAGCATGAAGGGAAAAAAGCATCTTGTGATATGTATTGATGCTGTTATTAAAATGTTTTGTCAAAGAAAAGAGAAAGATCTAAACCCTAGGTCTTTAGCACCACAGATGTGGGTGCGGTAACCAACAAGCAAGAGAAAAACATCTTCACAGCAAGAAAAGTTTTGGAGGTGGGGGAGGAGCATGGGGAGGAAAAAATTCCAGTGGCTGGTTGCCTGCAACACCGTTTACTTCTGCCTGACTCTAACCCTCCATCAGGTTAGCCACTCCTACCTCATGCAAATGTGCAGTTACACTGAGTTGCCCTTTCAAAACATGGGCGACTCAAGCTCCATGAAGCTATCTGTTGTTTATCCCTCAGAAATTCCTGAGTGTAGATTAATTCTGCAGGGAAGTAGTATCATCATGGTGGCTATTGTTAGCACTGTCTTGGTGCTCACTTATAGGCATGGTTCCTTCAAGACAATTGGGAGCCTTTCCCACTGGGCGGAATGAGGTTGCCTGTGGTGCCCAATGTCCTTGATGGAGGGATTCTTCCTGATGTTGATGTTGTTAGAATTGTCATTATTGCTATTATTCTGCCATAGAGCTCTAGTTAATAAAGCCCTGGTTCCCTAAGGAAACAGCAGGGAGGCCTCCATAGACCCGGGATGTCAAAGCTCAGCTGTCAACACACTCAGCGGGAGAACATCTATACAACCTTGCCCCTTGGTTCTGAGCCAACCCAATAAACATCATTTAGATGTTCCATTTAACCCTTTACAGTGACACCAGAGACAGTATTAACTGTGACATTTTAGTAGCTGAGGCTTTAAAAGACCATTGGTCAAAACAATGGAAACTTTGTCCACTGTCATAGGGAATCATTTTTTGTTCCCTCTTAGGATTAGAGATTTAATCTGGAAGGGACCTTAGAAGTGATCTGGTTCAACCCCCTCATTTTTTTAGATAAGGAAAGTAAAGCTGAGAGAGGCTCACTTAGTATCATGCAGGCAGTAAGTAGGAGAGTTTAGATTTGAATTTGTATCTTCTGACTCCAGATATTGCCTTTCTCCTGTTCCCCACTGCCTTCATTGTGGGCCTGCTACAATTTTAGATTATATAAAACCCAAGGAACACATCTGCAGGAATGTGTTCCCCTTCAATGAGCATATAATGATTTTCCCTCCCATTTATTCAAAATTAGTTTTCAAGTAATTTTCTCATGAGATTTAATTAAATGCCTTCTATAACTTACATATGTATTTATTTCCTCTTGTACCAATAACAATGCAGCCTTTGATCAAATCACTGAATTTATCTGGGCCTTAGTTTTCTCATGTATAAAACAGAAGTTTGGATTAGAAGGCAATTGTAAGGTTCCTTTCCACCTCTAACAGTCTGTGAACCATGACCAATGTGAATAGATAGCTAGGCAGTGAAGTTGATAGAGTGCTGGGCCTAGAGTTGGGATGACCTGAATTTGAATCTCTCCCACACTTACTACCTATGTGACCTTGTGCAAGTCACTTCATCTCTACTCATCTGTGATATGGGGATGAGAATAGCATTTACTTTCCAGGGTTGTTGTGAGGGTCAAGTGCGACAATATTGGATAAGCCTTTAACATAGTACCTGGCACACAGTAGGTGCTTAATAACCACTTGTTCCCTTCAGCTTACCTTATTACATTCACTCATTACTATTTAATTAATTTTCTTTAGATCTTTTTTTTAGAGCAAATGAAATGTTATTCCTAAAACCTTAATTGATGAGATTTATCTGGGCATATTTGAGGATGGAGGTGGTAAGGGAAGTGTGATTTGTCCATCCCATCTTGTCTTATTTTCCTGATTGAAAAAGAAATGAATTTTTTAGTAATGATGCTTCAAAAATACTCTGATATAGCATCCTGTACACAACAGAATAAAATACAAGCAGAGTCCATCTGTATTTTATGTAGATTTCCCACTCCCAAAAGCCAGTCTTTTTTTGTGTTAGGGGGATTTTAGCTCCGAGTGTTTTCATTCCTTTTCTCTTTCTAGTGACATTCATATCCTTCAGATTGATGCCCCCATTGTAGTTGGTACCAGGATCTGAATGAGTTTGTCTTTAACTGTGCTTACTATACACATTTTTCTTTTTTCTTCTTCTTGTTATTGTTCTTTTTTTAATTTCACCCTCTTTTCTTCTGAAATAGGAAGCATGAGTCATGTAACTGAGGGAGAAAAGGACAGTAAGCTTAAGACAGTGAATTTTATCTGGATATCAAATCATGCAGGATCTTATGAGAGCTGAGCCACAATATAGCTGCTGAATTGGAAACATGGAAGGAGGGGTTTGAAAGCCTTGAACTGTGCGAGGAGACCTGGGTTCTAGACCTAGCTCCACCACTGAATAACCTGTGTAATTTTGGCCAAATTGCTTAGCTTATAGACCTACTTTTCTCATCTCTAAAATGGGAGTTTGGACCAGAAGCTGATTGTGAAGGTTCTCCTCTCTAATAATCTGTGATCTGTGAGCAAATGTGAATGATGCCAGTTGACTAATGCAGAAAGAAGCAAAAACTATATTAATTCCAGCTTTATTGAGGATGCAGGAAAATTATGATGAACATATGGAAGCTTCCTAGGAATGAACCCCAAGTTCTTGTAGCTCAAGCAGATCCAATCTAGGGTCTCTGTGCCAAAGAGCAATGTGAGATTTAAATGGCTTTGGTCAATGGTTAATAACAAGTGGTGGATAAAACCGAAAAGTCTTTGGTGAAAACTCTAACCGGATTCAATCCCAATCCTGAAAAGTGTAGGTGACTCCTGAGTATGTCAGCAAATGTTTACCAAGGTTGTTCCATGACAATGACTTACATCACATAGCACTTTACTGCTTTTGAAGCACTTTCATAGCTCATCACTTTGGAGAATCAGGATGATCTGGAAGAGAGAGGTGGGGTTAGGAGACGGATTAGGATTTGAATCATCCCAGCTTGGTCACTGATTGGCTATATGGCCTTGGCAAGATTTATCATATCTCTGACCCTTAATCTTCTCATCTGCAAATTGGAGGTAATCATACATTTCATTTCCCACCTTACAGGGTCAATGTGAAGAAATCATTTTGTAAATACGAAAGCCCTGTAGAACTATGAGTACTTGTGGTTATTCTTCGATAAGGACTGGAGCCGTGAGTTCATTGACATGAGGGAACTCCATCTACCAGTGCAGTTTGGCACCATCTGTATAACACAGAGAGCAATCTGGAGCACTGAGAAATAAATTAAACGACTTGCCCAAGATCATAACAGCCTGTATGTTTCAGAGGGGGCATTTGAACCAAGGTCTTTCTGACTCCAAAGCTAGCTCTTGTTCCTATGCCATACTGCCTTGCTTTGTCTTCTTCTTCACTACCATCATCATCACTTGATCCTTAAAATACATCTCTGTTGATGTACAACCATACAATTTTAGACTTGAAAGGGGCCTGAGATGTCATTAAATCCAAAACCTTCATTTTATAGATGATAGTACTTTTGGGCAGCTAAGTTGCACAATTGGATAGAACTCTGGTCATAGAATCAGCCAGACCTGAGTTCAAATTCGTCATCAGACACTTCCTAGCTGTGTGACCCTGGGCAAGTCATTTAACCCTGCTTGCCTCATCTTTCCTCAGTTTCCTCATCTTTCCCCAGTTTCCTCATCTGTAAAATGAGTTAGAGAAGGAAATGGCAAACTATTCCAGTGTCTTTGCCAAGAAAACCCCAGATAGGGTCACAAAGAGTTGGACATGACTCGACAACAAATACTTTTACCACTATATTGTACCATTGAATCCAGGTCAGTTCTATAAAGGAAAGTGCAAAAGAACCCAGAAAGGATGCAGAGTGCAGGCAAGGTGTGGTGCTGGGCCCGGGTGAGGGCTCCTGCCCTTAAGTAAGTATCGAGAGTCAGCCCTCCAGGAGCTCATGCTATAAGGCATGCCTAGGTTATCTGGCATACAGTAATCACTTCCATGCCTCCTGCTGCACACATTTCACATGAATGCCTCAGTCACTCTTGTAAAATGATGGCTGGGGGAGGGGTCAGGGACTTAAGTAGCATCATTCCTTCACAGTCCACATCTGAAGGCCTGTTTGGTGGGAAGAATTCATCTGTGGCATCTGGCCGCCTCTCGAATCTAATCATTTTCTCCTCTCCTGCCCCTTCTCTTGCAGTGCTTTTGTACGTGAGGAAGGAGACAGATGATGTGTTTGATGCTTTGATGTTAAAATCACCCACGGTAAAAGGACTAATGGAAGCGGTAAGCACTGAGCTCTTTTCAATGGCCAGGAAATCTCATCACATTTTTCTTAACTCAAAATCATTTCTCAAAATGCAGCTTTGACAATTTCTTTGGAAGATATTTTATCAGAAATATTGAGCTTTGTAGAAATTTTGCTTTCTCCCATCTATAGAGAGGGGAAGGGGAATTGGGAGAATGGATGATTCCCAAATATTTATGCAGAACTATGGGGAGAATGTCATGGTACAGAATATGGTCAGAATACGAGTTTACACGTGCTCATTTACAAAAAGTAAAGCAGATGCATTAGTTTTAAGTCAATTCAACTGACATTTAATTAAATATCTCCTATCTATAGGGCTGCTGTCTGCAAACAAGTCAGGTGGAGAGGCAGTGAACCATAGTGAATAAACAGCTGGACTTGGAGTAGGGAAGATTTAGATTTAAATCCATCCCTGACATATATTTGCTGCATTTAACCTCTCAGTGCACTAAGTAACTCTCTAAATCTATAATTTGCAAGGAAGGTGAAGATCTTTACTAGTAGAGGGAGTTCCTCACTCTCTTCCCTGATGAAATCACAAATCCAATAAAAAAAAATAAATAAAGGCACAATGATAAGCACTGTGCTAGTATAGTAAGAAGTTGACACTTATCAAAGGGAGCTGTAACACATGCTAAGTCCATCAGAGAGCTACAAAGCAAAGTGCTCTGGGAGGTCTGGCCCAAAAGGTAGGACTGAGGATAACTTCAGGAAGGATGCAGTCTTTACTTGAGTCGACTTTCCAGAATAGGCAGGAACTCAAAGGTGAGAATGGGAGAGAGCAGAGTTCAGGCAAAGGGGAAAATGTGGACAAAGGCATCAAGGCGGAAAGACTTGAGAGTATTTGGGTTGTAGAGATCGGTCTGCCTCCATCTGGGGTACGGGGCAGGCACTAAGATGCAGTAAGACTAGAACATCAGCTATGTCAGGTTGTGGAGGGCATTGTTTTTGAGACCACTAAAGATTTTTGAGCAGATGTTTGTTTCATTTTTTGTTTTCGTTTCCTTTTTTAATGGAAAGAAAAGTTGACATTTGAGGAGGAAAGGGAAGTTAGCCAATAAAATAGAAGAAAAGAGAGTTATACCATTAGATGTTGAGCTTCTAGAAGGCAGGGTTTTGCTTTTTTTTTTTTATCCCCAGTAGTTAGCACAGTGCCTGGCACATAGTAAGTGCTTAATAAATAAATAAATACTTGTCGACTTAATTATATTGAAGCATTTTTAAAAATAATCTTCATGCATCCTGCTGCTTTAGTTATTTCTGTAAAGTGTGACTATTCATGCAAAAACACAGACAAGCTTTCAAAAAAAACATGTTGAATTTTTATTTACTTTTTAAAAAGTAAGCTGTTTGCATCAGTCCTCTTTTTCTATTCTACTTTGCATATGGAAATGTTCTTTTGTGATATTCATTAATTTTAAAATTAAAAATATATAAAATTGCTATTGTGTTGTAGGGAATCCAGGTCAGTTCTAGATGAGGGTGCAAAAGAACCCAACTCACATCCTATCATGACAAACATAAGGAGTCAGTCCATATGATTTGTTCCCCCATTCCAACATTTTAGATATTTTTTGAAACAATGTCTAGAACCTGGAAATTGTTTAGTTCCTCAGAGATTTTTGTTGAATTGGTATTTGCTGTAACAGGAGGTGATCTACATAATAAATAATAAGATCCTGAAAAGACCAACTTCTGAGTAGCCAGGATAAAAAAAATTAATTTGAAAACTGCCGGATAACATATTTCACAAGTACTGAATGTTATACAAAGATATTTTTGTAGTCCTTAAAATTATGTCTTCTAACTAAATGGGAATGATTTTGGGGGCATCCCGTATGCACATTACTAGACTAATTCCAAAACTAACTCAGAATCTTAGAATTCTACTTCTGTCTTCTAGGCATCTATTTTTCTCTCAGAGCTCTACCACCACAACACTTGTGCATTTTTTGGCAATTTTCCAAATATCCGTCTATGCTGGATGCTAATGAGGCAACTGAAGGAGGCCTTCCTTTGGGAGGTAAAGTCATTTGCCCAAGAATCAGAGGTGCAATCTGAACCCAAGTCCTCTGACTCCACTTTCTTTTTATTTATTATTTATATACATATATTTTTCAATTTAAAAAAATTCACCTTCTCTCCCTAACACTCTGACCTTACCTCCCACCCTCATTAAGAATGAAAGAAAAACAAAATCTCTGTTAAGGACCATGTGGATAGTCAAACAAAACAGATTTCCAAGTTGGCCATATCCCAAAAAGTATGTTTCATTCAGCACTCTGAGTCCTTCTCCTCTCTATCAGGAGATAGGCAGAATGTTCTATCATTTGGCCTTTGGCTTTCAGGGTGGTCAGCGCTCCTAATTCTTCAAAGTTATTTGTCTTTACCATGTTGTACTCTTGATTCTGTTCATTTTTATTTTACATTAGTTCATACAAGTCTTCCCAAGTTTCTCTGAAACCATCCTCTTCACTATTTCTTACAACATAATAATATTCCATCAAATTTATATACCATGACTTGTTCACCACTTTCCAATTTATAGGCACCCCTTCAGGTTCTCATTCTTTGCCACCTCAAAAAGAGTTACAAATATTTTTGTACATATTTAGAGTTCATTTTGCTTAGCGCTAATCCCTCCCTTTATCTACCTTCCCTTGAATACCCGCTTCTTCCTTCTCTCCTTTCCTTTCTATTTCCCTGTTAAGTAAAATAAATATCTATGTTCAATTCTGTATGTGGTTATTTTTTCTTCCTTTAACTAGGTCAGATGAGAGTGAGGTTCAGGTGTTAGCCACTTTCCCTAACTCCTCCTCCTTGTTTGTATAGATGTTTATTTGTGCAACCTGATTACAGGAGAGAATGTTCCGCTACCTTCCTTTCCCTTCCTTGCCTAGTGTCGTTCTCTTTCCCTCTCTTTCCATTCTTCTCATAAGGGCCATCAAAACATAACAGAACCTCTCCCAAGCCTTGTCTAATTAGACTCCCCCATGGCCCCTCATGATGACAGAGTTTAGAGGGTTCACATGCACCATCTCCCAATATTTGAAAATAAACAGTTCATCTTTGATTAGTCCTTTACATTGTTTGTTCATGTTTACCTTTTTGTGATTCTCTTAACTCCTGCATTTGAATGTCAGTTTCTATGCAGCTATTGTCTTTTGGTCAAGAATGCTTAGAAGACCTGTATTTCATTGAAGATCCTTTTTTCCCCCTGTAAGATTATAGTCAGTTTAGCTGGGCAAGTTATTCCTGGCAGTAAGCCTATATCATTTGTCTTCTGGAATATGGTATTCCAAGCTCTCCATTTCTCTATCATGGTAGCTATTAAATCATGTGTGATTCTGAATGTGGCTTCTTGGTACTTGAATTCTTTTTGTTTTTTGCAACAATTTTTCTTTGAGCATTAGCTCTGGATTTTGTACCCTTGTTCTTGGGAGTTTTCATTTTGAAGTTTCTTTCAGGTTCTATTTCCACTTTGCTCTAAGAGATCTGAGGATATTTTTTTAAAAAGATTTCTTGATATATGATATCTAGGCTTTTTTTTTTTAGTTAAGACATTATGACAGACCAATGATTCTTAATTTTTCCCTTTCAATCTAGGTCAGTTATTTTTGCTATCATAATATCTTGTAATAGCTTCCATTTTCATCCATTTTCAGTCTTTTCAATTTATGTTTAGTATTTTTGTTGTCTCATAGAATCATTGTCTTCTATTTCATCCATTCTAATTTTTATGGAGTTTGTGGCTTTGACAAGGTTTTGCAGCTTTTGTGCTAAGTAAGATATCAATTCCCTTTCTAGCTCTTTCTCTCATAGCTCTCATGTCTTTCCCAATTTTTTTCTAGTGCTCTCATTTCACTTATGAAAAATATATGTAGCTTTTAAAAAAAACTTACTTTATCTCATACAGGAATTGTAGTTAAAGTTGTGCTCAAGCTGTGTTTTTCTTTGAAGCTTTGCTCCTAGGTGTTTTAGAGTTACTCTCTTCTAGGTTTATGTTTTGAGCTTCCCTGTAACTATGATAGCTTTTTATGATTCATTTCTTTTGTTTGTTTGTTTGTTCATCCTTCCAGTTAACTTTCTAAATTATACAGACCCTGTGTACTTCTTGAAGAAAGACCTGGGTTGGTCTTTTAGCTTCTTTCCTGAGGTATTGAGTGTTATGTTATTCCAGGCTCTCAAGGACACTTTGACCTAAGAACCTACAAGTTTTCAGTATTCCCAGAGTGGTCTGATTCAGGGCAAAGTTAGATTGCTGCCTCCCTGGTCTGAGCTCTGCAAGTTCCTGACCTAAATTTGGGTCTGAGCAGCTAATTCAGAGTGACAGAACTCCTTTGGTCTGGGATTCTTGCCATGGTTATTCCTCTGCCATACTCCTGCTACTTACTTCTGAAATTGCTCCTTGCTCAGTTTACAAGCTAAAGCTTGCTATTGTTTCTCACTCTGGAATGCCACCCTGGGGAATGCAATTCCTTTCCTCAGCCTACCCTAGGCCTGTGACTTGGGACTGGGTTTTGGATGATTGATAAAGTTGCAAGTCAGCATCTGTTCCTGTCACAGCGCCCTGGTATGGACCTGGGACCCACTTTTTGTTCTGGTATGCCATCTCTCCCTGTGCTGGAATGCTTCCCGTGGCCCCATGCTCTTTCTCAAATGCTCTCTCCAGTGTCCTTTGACCTCTCTATCTCCCTATGCTGACCTGGGCTGGGAAAATGACCAGATGACTTTTTCTGGGTTTTCCCCATTAGGATTTGGTCTGGTGCATGTTCAAGATCTGTTTGTAGAAGTATGAGAGGGACCTTTCTGTATTTCTTTCTGCTTCTTCACCATCTTAGTTCCACATTACCCTTTCTATGATACCATGCTGACTTACCTAAAATTACATAGGTAGTAACTCGCAGAACCAGCATTTAAACTCAGGGCCTCTGATCCTAAATCTAGCACATTTCCTCCTCTTACCATATGGCCTCTATTAATACAGAGAAACACTGATCAAGAAAAACTTCTACCTCGCAAGAACTATGTGATGGACCTAATTTTGTCTTTACTTTGTGGATCAATAATCGTGGCTTGGTGGTTTGGTAGTTCATTATCCTCGGTCTTACTTATTAATTCCTACTTAGTCATGATGGTACTCAAAACAATGGTACATCCCCAAAGAAATTAACAAAAGACCTGTCTAGTAACTTTTTTGTTGGCAAATACTGCTACGATGTGTACTAGAGAATACTTGGTTCTTAGGGTTTCCTTATTATCCCCCCACCCTATCCCAATGTCCCACCTCAGAAGCCAGGCAAAGGGACTGAGTAGAGCCAGCCTAGAGAAGCTGCTCCATTCAGAGATGTTTCCAACACAGGCTTAAGCTGGCATCAGAGTGCCTTAAACTGGGTAAGATGAGATATAATAGATTACTAACCCCTTTCCCCAAATGGAATAAAATCCTAGATATTCATGTCATAGAATCTGGAAATGGACAGATGATTGGACAGGTACATGGCTGGACCCGACAGATATAGAGGACTTGACTAGAGTTGTTGATTGATTTGTTAAGTGAAGAGATTGGACCCAATGACTTCTGAAGTTATGGGTCTGTGACCCGAAGTCACTTCAACTATCCAGACTTACATTTTGTAATCTGTAAAATGAATGGGTTGGACTAGATGACCTCTAAGGTTTCTTAATAGTTCTAAATCTATGATCAACATACACGTTGTATTGTACTATGCATTTTCCATTATATCTTTCAAGCATCCTCTCAATGTCTGGATTTCTCATGACATTTGGTGTCCATTTGGACTATGAGATTGAAAAATGAGTTGCTATTTTTGTCCAGACCTCTAATTTCCTAGATAGTGGGAATTCCTGCTGAGGAGACTTTTTGTGTCAATGCAGATGACATCTGCTTTGCATTTCATAGTCTTGGGGAGTTGCCTGAGAGCACTAAGTAACTTGCCTAAGGTGACGTAGCCAATAGGTGTCAGAGAAGAGATTTGAACCCAGATATTATTGATTCCAAGGGTGACCCTCTATCTACTACACCATGCTACTAGTAACTGTTTTTATTGGATTACATAAATTCATGATCATTTACCTTATCAGTAATCACTTCATAATTTCCATTAAAATTTTAAATGTGGCCCAGTGGATAGTGTGCTGGGCCTGAAGTCAGGAAGACTCATCTTCCTAAAATTAAATCTGGCCTCAGATACTTATTAGCTGTGTGACCTTGGGCAAGTCACTTAACCCTGTTTGCCTTAGTTTCCTCATCAATAAAATGAATTGGAGAAAGAAATGGCAAACCACTGTAGAATCTTTGCCAAAAAAAAAAAAAAACAAACCAAATGGGGTCACAAGAGTTAGATACAACTGAAATGATAACAAAAACAAAGATAATGATAATTACTGTTGGCATTGTCCAAAAGATTCTGTTTTTCCTTATTCCTTTTTTACAGACTGTGCGCAGGTTGAAATTTACAGAAGGATAAGATCTGTAGAATTGGTGGACGTTTTTGAGCTCTTGTTGTAGACTTCTAAGGATAGTGGAGAGCTTCCGCAAAATTTTGTAGGGGTCTCCAAGTAGCCATGAACACTAAGTATCTGCCGACAAACCAAGAAGAAATATGGGTCCTCCTGAGCAGTGGCTTTTATCTGCTTCTTGGTTGTAAGCAGGCCACGAGCTAGAAATTTACATCAGAGCCTCATATCAAAACAGCAAAATAGCACTCTCAGCTCAATTTTGCGCCAACCTATTTTCAGTAATAGACCATAGGGAAAATTTGACAGCCTTCAGTCTATGAATCTGAGCTGCTGAGAGTGGAAATGTTGAAAGAATGAATAGAATTCACATAGTAAATATCCAGAGTATATCTAGGTAATTTAAAAGTGTTTCAAGAAAGGCCGAACTGTGCTTTAAACTCTCACTGTGAGGGAACCTAGTGCTTGCTTGGGACGATATTCACATCAAACTACTGAACACCAAACTCACATTTTGTGATTGCTTTGAATTTACTGATCTGGACTATCAACACTTTGTTTTTCTTCATGAAGATAGTTAATTTGATTACACATACATAAAAAAAAACAAAGATCCTCATAATATACTAAAATAACATTTTAGGTACCTTTTGAATGACTCCTATCTCAGCTGTTAGTGAAACTAGCAGCTCACCAAGTTTTCTGAAAAACACCTAAAACTATATTGGGGTCCCTTCTTGGGAGGGAGGAGTTTTTAAACTCCATATTATCATTCAATAAAGATTTATTAAGTACATATTATGTGCCAGGGATACAGACAAATGAAACAGTCCCTGTCATTACCCTTTAGCTCCTTGATCTAAATTTCAACCCACTCTCCCCAGGGACTTTGTATGTGAAGGGGCAGAGTGTGCCTCTAGTCTTGGGGAGTGGGGAGAACTGTTAGAAATGTCTTTGCTATACATGCTTAGTAAATACTTTTTTCCAAGAGCTGATAAAATCTGGATGGCTAATTGATAATTATTGGGGAGCACAGGGACTCTTGAGTCCTAATACTAGAAATCCTCAAACCCCTCAGGTTTGCCCCTAGAGAAAAAAGTTCCCCATGGGGACTGATAACTATAGAAAGAATAGTTTCAGTTGAATAATACAGTTGGAAGCTGTATTACAAGGGATTGAGAAGTGAATGTGAGATGAAACAATGTAGGCAACAAGAATGTTTTTTTTTCTAGGAGTTTAGCTATGAATGGGAAGAAAGATATGAGATGGTGAGATAAAGCGAAGGTTGTTTAAGCATTGAAAGAGGGTGTATCTGGGTATGTTTGTAAGCAATAGAGAAGGACCCAGTAAGCATGGAAAGATTGAAAATTAGATAGAGGGGGAATAGTCTTAAGGAAAGACAATGGGAAGGGATGGGTTCAAGGGCTCAAGAGGAGAGAATGGTGTTTACAAGAAGGACCCCTTCATTTGGACAAGAAGGATAGGTGCTGAAGTGCTTTGGGGTATAGAGTTATTACTATTGTTTAAGTCACCTCCTGAATTAGTAATGGAAAGGACAATACATTTTCACTGCCATGGGAGCTTGATTTGGATGATCCGTGCCTTAGTTTCCTCATCTGTAAAATAAGGACATTGGATTAGATAAACTCTGAAGTCCCTTTCGTCTCGACATCTAAAATAATCAGGTCGTCTGCTAAATTCCCTTCCTTTGGCTAGATCCCGTGGCATTGGCTTCAGCATCACAACCAAGATGATGTGTTCAGGACATTTTTTCTTCTCTAGGAAGAAGAGATTGACTCACTGCCACATCCAGCAGTAGATGTGAATGATGTTGGGGGCAGAAACTGGAGTGGAGTGTCATGGACCCGGGGGGAGGGGGTGCGGGAGATGTAATTAATCCTGTATATGCTAGTAAGAGGTGTGGGATGTTTCAGCTTGTGGACAGCTCCCAAAGAAGACACTCAAATGTCTTTACTTCTCCCTGCCATAAAATGAGTTGAAAGTTCAACTGTTGGAAGTAGGGATTGAGAAAATGCCCTGGGGCTTTGCTCCCCAGAGACCTTAGTTGAGTGATTTAAATTTTTCATTTTCTCTGGCCCCAAGGCTAAATAGCACAAGGTGGAAATGATTGAGAATGTCTCATTAATGAAACGTTGACATCTAAGTAGGGGTCAAAGTGGAAGGAAGTTGAAAGGTTTTAAATCTATTGCCTAAAGTTGGGCTGCAGTCTCTCCCCTACTTACTTATTTTCTGTCATTTGTTGGTGTTTACAGATATCTGAGAAATATGGGTTGCCGGTGGAGAAGATTGCAAAACTTTACAAGAAAAGCAAAAAAGGGTAAGGAAAAATGTGATCGCTTTTCATAATATCTCTCCCTTCCACCAAACAAACAAAAACAACAACAACAATAACAACAACAACAACAACAACACACACACACACACACAATTACCCCTATACATACACACACTCCAAATTAACCAGACAGGACCTAGAGTACTGGAGTTGGAGTCAGGCAGATACAAGTTCAAATCCTGCCTCGGGCCCTTAATAACTGTATGATCTCAGGCAAACCACTTAAACACTCTCTACCTCAGTTTCCTCATCAATAAAAAGATGAAATTGGATTTAATAGCCACCAAAGTCCATTTCAGCTCTAAATCTATGATCCTATGAATACAAATTTATTTTCTACGTAAATCTGTTGCCCAGCTATGCTCAACATTTTTTTGTTTCCATTACCCATGGTAGCAAAACTGCTGGGGCGGGGATGTGTTGTGCAAATCTCTAAAAAGAGGAGAGTATCCCTGCTACTATGAGCTCTTAAGGCAAGGTGAAGTTAAAAAAAAACCAAATTGTAGTAGGTTTGGAGGGGAAATGTGAGAAGACAGGGCTGTACCCGGGAGCTGTGTTCCTGAAGGCTGCTCCTGAGAGAAAGGCTGGCACGGTTGGTTGGCGGGAATATGGGTGTGCTGGTAAATGTTTAGCAACCAGTCTCCCAAAATACAGAAAACACTTTTAAGTTTAACTTGCATTAATAACATTTTCTCCATCACTTTATTTAATCTAGACAATCAACAAAATAATAAATCAAGCCTGATTTGTAGAGTTTGCTGATTTCCAAGGTGTAATTGCTCATACTGAAAAATCAATAATCTCTACCTTGTGTTTGGGTGAGAGGATAGGTAGGATGAGAAAGTGTCTGCCAAACAGGAAGAGAGGGAGGGAAAGAGGAAGGAGGGAAGGAAGGAAGGAAAAAAGGAAGGAAGGGAAGGAGGGAGAGAGAAAAGAGGAAAGGAAGGGAGGAAAAAAGGAAGGGAAGGAGGGAGAGAGGAAGGAGGGAAGGAAGGAAGGAAGGAAGGGAAGGAGGGAGAGAGAAAAGAGGGAAGGAAGGAAGGAAAAAAAGAAAGAAGGGAAGGAGGGAGAGAAGAAGGAGGGAAGGAAGGAAGAAAAAAGAAGGAAGGGAAGGAGGGAGAGAGAAAGGAGGGAAGGAAAAAAGGAAGGAAAGAAGGAAGGAGGGAGGGAAGGAAAGGCTTTATTAAATGATTTTAAGACAGGAGTTCTTAACCTTTTTGTGACATCATCACCATACCTACCATTTATGTAAGGCCCACTAGGGGTCAAGAACTATGCTAGGTGATTTATACATATACTTGCTTTTTATCCTCTCAGCAACCCTGTGAGGTAGATGTTCTTATTAACTCCATGCTACAGTTGAGGAAACTGAGGCAAGCAGAGGCTAAATACCTTGCCCAAGGTCACACAGCTAGTGAGTGTCTGAAGTCAGGTCTTCCTGGCTTATTAACCCCTTCGGGAAGTCCATGGACCCCTTTTCAGAATAATGTCTTTAAATACATAAAGTAGAATAGAAAGGGAAGTAATTATATTGAAATGAGTTATCAAAATATATATAATATATATTTTAAAAAATGAGTTCCCAGACCCCAAACCAACATCCCTGTTTTAAGAGAGAGGACAGAATGTTCTAAAGCTTCCAAGCCCTTATTGTGAACCTCTAGGAGACTGAGAGCAGAAGGAAAATGGGTCTCATCTTTTAGAGGCCAGGGTGCAGAATCAAAGTGCTAAGAGGTCCTTTAGCTTCTCCAAATTTCCTTCCCTTGAGCTGAGCCCTTGTATCTTTTCACAGCTGCCAATCTCTCTCTCCTTTCTCCAGCATCTTGGTGAACATGGATGACAACATCATTGAGCACTACTCCAACGAGGACACCTTCATCCTTAACATGGAGAGCATGGTGGATGGCTTCAAGATCACTCTGATGGAAATCTGACCGACCCTGCAAACCCCCTCTGCAGGAACCGTCATTGCATTTCATCCCCAGAGAAAAGCATGCCCCACCCCACCCTCAAGAACCCTGCAGACCCAAGTCACCCATCTGAGAAATGCTGTTACAAAACTGCTTTGGGGAGGGGAAACAAAGGAAAAAATGCCCTTTTTAGTGTCGTGGGGTCTTTGGCTCATTAATCAGGTCACTGAGGCAGAGCTGAAGGAGGCCTGGTTTTCTGATAGGACCCCAGCTGGGAAGGTACCTCCAGCCCCTTGGCTCTTTATTTATTGCCCACCACTCTTCAGAGCCAGCTGGTGCCTAGGCTCCATAGATCGCTCCTGGGCATGGAGCGATCCAACCTCAAGATGAGATAGTCTAGGGCCTTTCCCACTGAGGGAAAAGCATCTGCTTGATTCAGCTGGGGGAGGCTGGAACGTTTTAGTTATTCCCCTTTCCCCACTATGTGGCTGGACAAAGTGGGCCACTCTGTGGTAGAGTTAACCCAGGTGGGGCAAAGAGTCCAACAATTGCAGTCACCAATCAGAAACCCCCTTTCTTTGCCCTGGGGAAGGCAGTCTTGTCAAATACCTCTGGTAGCTCCCAGCAAGTGGCCCACTGGGACTTGTACAGAAAGGTGTTCAGCTACCGTGTAATTTGTAAGTGACCTGAAAAGTATGCCTCTTTAGCATCTGTACATAATGTTTATAATATTGCAATAATATATTTTACCTACTGTATGCGGGCACGTTTACTGCCATTGTATTTGGGGGGGTGGGATGCATGCCCTGAGATTCGCCTTTCTTCAAGAGCTTTCCTTCTGCCCTTCCCACAAGCATGGTGTTGGGCAGCAGATGTGGCCTGAATTTGAGTAGTGTTCCTGGGCTGTGAGCCCAAGAATTTGCTGCCAATGGATGGGGCTAGTCTCTATTCAGCCTCTCCCCCAGGGCTCTTTCCCTGTCCTCAGGGAGTTCCCTTTCCCTACCCATTACTACATTCCCTTTCACTGGACCTGTTGCATGCATCCCCTGGTTATGTTCTTTCATGTCCCCTTACTACTGGTTTTCTCTCAAGAAAAATCAAAGGGTCTCCTTGCCCCTTTCCAGTGTACTGATGCCAGAAACTCTGTGAGCATGTGGGGATCCCTCACAGTACTAACTCTATGGCCCACCCAGTCACTGCAGGGTTTGGACCATACCATAGTGTGCTATTCCATGTGCCTTACTGGTTGATTTTTCATTTAAATTAGTCATGTTTTTATCATTGTCAAGGGACCCTTATTCCTGGGGCCTGGCCACCAGAACAAGCTCTTAGGTATAACTGGACCTGTTCAATATGGGCACTTGCAAGGGTTAGATTTAACTCTGTCTCCTCCCACTGCATCAGATGTTAAGAAAGTGAATGAAACTATAAAGGGCCCCTTCACTTCCCCTTTTCCTTTGGGAAACTTTTCCAAAAACAATGATATGGCCTGGGGAGAGAGCTCCTGGGAAATGAAGAAGAGAAATGTTTTGGTAGACAATCTCTTAAAACAGTAAGCTAATCTGACCATGTGTTTCAGTAAACATGCTCTCTGCAATCCACCAGAGAGTCTAGAGCACTGAGCCCCTGGAATGAGGAAAGCGGGTTTTGTTTCCCCAGTATGAACTTCTTAGTCTTCCCCATGCCTCATTTTCCCTTGGATGCCACACACGAAGCACTTTGAGGTCTTCAACGGAAAGCACCCTGGATTTCAAGCGCTGGCAATGGGCATGGCAAACCAGCACAATGAATGATGCCTACCCTCTCCGTGGAGCTGCCCCAAATCTGCATCCAGAACCTCTCTGGCCTTGTCTTCTGCTCCCACTTATATTTTCCTGGTTGGAGAGTCTCCCAGTCCAGCTTACTTCTCTTTTATCAGGAAGAATATAGAAGAAGGCACAGATTGTGCCTAAGAATGGCGAGTGGGTAGAGAGGAAGGTAAGGTGTTAACTCGCCTTTCTGTGTTTCCCTTGCAAACCCATTACCTTTCTCTGTGATCACCCAGAGAAAGGGAAAAACCTCTGATTAAGCATACCGCTATATCCTAGACAGATTCACTTATACAGCAGATCAAATCATATCCCCCTTTTTCCTAGTTGACTTTGCTGTCATTTAACAAGTGGAGAGGGCAACTGCCCCACCTAGTCCATGTCACCAAAATGTTCATGGGTTTTACCTGAATACTGCTGAAGAAACTCAAATGAAAAAAAGATGTAATTTTTACTTCACAAGCTCCTTGAGCACATCAGTCTAACTTGCCTGCATGAAGGTATAAGTCCCAAACTCCTGGAAGCACTAGCTTTGTCCTAGCCATTCTGGGCATTTTAACGACTAGTTTCTTGAAGGAGAAATAGAATCTACCTGCTATTCACCTTTCCTACTCTGTGGCAAAGACCTCAATTAACCAGTTCTTAAATGCCGTCTTATGCTACCTCTATAAGCACTAGAAAGCATCAGAGACGGTTTCCTGTTGGTGAGATGTGGCCCATAACACTACGGTAACTATTCTTGGATGAAATGTTGTATAACTTGCTCCCCAAAGGAATAGTGACGAGTGTATCTTCAGAGGTTCTGAGTGGGTCCACAGGCTTGTTCCATTAATTTCCCTAGACATCACAGCATGTTGCAGGCAGCCATCAGCATCCAATCCCCTCCCCTCCCTGTTTCCATCTCACATCCCCTTCCCTCTTCTCCATGCCCAGGCCTCTCTGCTGCTTCCTTCTCTGAAGAAAAAGCTTAGGGACTATCCTGGATGTGCCTTTTATGGAGCACATCAGCAGTGCCTTGATAAATTACCAAGTGTCAGAAATTTACGGGCAAAAAGCACTCCAGAGACACAGAAGAACTTGACCCTTCTTCCTGTCTTATTTGTCACTTTCAAACAGACACCAAGTTTTTGATAGATGCACCGAGAAGGCACTTAAAGCAAGTGCTTTACTTGTTTACGCTAAGCTGTTTAAACCTATAACAGGGCTGGTTTGGAAATGGGGCTGTTGGGGAAATGCCATCTGATTTTCCTTCAAAGCCATTTCCCCAGGTGGCACCTGTGCATTTGTACCAGCCTCTGCAGAGATGCAGGATGTAGATGAAATGGATGGAATGCTTAAATTCTTCCCTTTACTTAAAATTGCTCGAACTCAACAGAAACAGGAGGGTTTGTGCCAAATTCTGTGAAAGGCCCTTTTTTTCATGGCAAGCAAAAGAAGCATTGTATACAATTTGCTTTCATGTTAAAAAATAAAACAAAACAAACCAATAGCCTATGTAACTTAATAGTTTTGTAAATGGGAGAAGGGGAATCTATAAACTAAAAATACAGTTATTTTATTTTTTGTACATTTTTAAGAAGAAAAATAAATATTCATAATGTAAGAGTGAACAGCAGCGTTTGGTGCTTTCAGTGAGGCCTTGGGTTCTTCAACCTGTTGGCAGGAGATTGGCTGCTCTAGGCAGCGAGTATTCAGCTGCCACCAGATATCCCACAGGGGTAGCTCACAGCATGAACATGATCAGGAAATTTCTCCTGAATGCTTCTTTCCTGATGGAGTACGCAGAAAAGTCACTGAAGAAACTAGGACATAGAGAAGGAGGCTCAGAAGCCACCACTCCTTTATGCACAATCTCAAGATATGGTTGTTGCTTTTCTCTCTGAAGTGATACCGTGTCTTCTCAATTCAAAGATTGGTCTTTTCGTTTTATCATTTCCTCTCCATCTCCACCAGGGTCATCTTTATCTAAGCAGCAGTCTGCTCCTTCTTAAACTATTAAAATACCCTCCTAAATATTTTCTCTGTCAATATTTAAGGATTGTAGGATAATAGATGTGGACTTTGGAAGGTCCTTCAAAGTTCTGTAGTCCAAACCTTTCATTTTACAAATGAGGAAACTGAGGCTGAGAGGGCTTAAATGACTAGCCCATAGTCACATAAATAGTAAGCTGCAGAGCTTTTCAAACAGGGTTTGCAAAGCAGGATTGACTCTTAATTCCAGAAGGTTATCCACTGAAGCCCATGTGGTTGCTAGAATAAATTTTCTGGAACGGAAATCTCATCATGTCATTTCTCTGCTCAGGGACCTTGGTTCAAATCCTATCTTTGATGCTTACTACCTATGTAGTTGTTGTATTGTTTCAGTGGTATCCAATTCTTCATGACCTCATTTGGGGTTTTCTTGGCGGAGATATTAGAGTGGTTTGCTATTTTCTTCTCCAGCTCATTTTACAGATGAAGAAACTGAGGCAAACAGGGTTAAGCCCAAGATCACATGACTAGTAAGTGTCTGAAGCCTGATTTAAACTCAGGAAGATGAATCTTCCTGATTCCAAGCTCAGTGCTTTGTTCACTGGGTCACTACTTAACCCGTAAAGTGAGGGGGACCCTTTTTTGCTCTAAATCTGTGATTCCATTAACCACTAGTGTCTCCTTGTCTATCAGATCAAATTCAAACTCCACAGCTCGGGACTAAGGCTATTCATCAACATTCCCCCAGTAACTATATAGTTCATCTCTTGCTGGTCTCCAATAACTCCTCCCCTCCAGGCAAATTCATAGCCCAAATGTCCTTGATTTATACATTTCCTATTTCTGCCTCTCCATCTTTTCTACCATCTATGGTCAGCCCTTCTTTTGATCCCTAGCTCAAAATTTGTCTCTAAGAAGCCTTATGTGTTTATTTTTAACAGTCTTTTTATATTTTGGATTCCAAATTCTCTTGCTCCCTCCCCCTATCTTACCTATTGAGAAGGTAAGCAATATGGTATCAATTATCCATGTGAAATCATGCAAAACATATTACCATATTAGTCCCATTTCAAAAAAAGTAAGAAAAATAAAGAAAGTGAGAAAATTATGCTTCGGTTTACACTCAGAGTTCATCAATTCTCTCTTTGGAGGTGGATAGTATTTTTTTTATCATAAGTCCTTTGGAATTGTCTTGGATCATTGTATTAATCAGAGTGGCCAAGTCTTTCACAGTTGATCATATTACTATGCACAGTGATCTCCTGGTTCTTCTCACTTCACTTTGTTTCACTTCATATAGGTCTTGCTATATTTTCCTGAAACCACCCCCCTTGTCATTTCCCATAGCACAGTAGTACTCCATCAAAGTCATATGCCACAACTTGTTCAGCCATTCCCCAATTGATGAGGTTTGGCTTGATTTCTAAATTTTTGCCACAACAAAAAGCTGCTAAGAATATTTTTGTACATATAGGTCCTTTTCCCTTTTCTTTGATCTCTTCAGGATACAGACCCAATAGTGGTATTGCTGGGTCAAAGAATTTGCACAATTTAAAATCTTTGGGCTTATTTCTAAATCATTCTCCAGAATTGTTGGACCACTTGATTTTTCCACCAACAGTTCATTAGGGTACCTGTTTTACCCTCTTCCCTCCAGCATTTGTCATTTCTGATAGGTGTGGTGTAATACCTTAGAGTTGTTTTAATTTGACTTTCTCTTATCAATAGTAATTTTGAGCATTTTTTTCATATGATTGTAGAAAGCTTTGATTTCTTCTTCTAAAATTTGCCTTTGACCATTTATCAATTAGGGGAATGACTCTTATTTTTATAAATTTGGCTCAGTTCTAAACTCAGTATATATTTGAGAAATGAGACCTTTGTCAGAGAAACTTTCTCTAAAAAATTGTTGATTTTATTTCGTTGTCCATGGCACCCTCCAATCAAATGCGGCCTCCCTGATCATCCTTTTAAATCAGGTCTTTTTTTTTGCCCCGCCCCCACCTCTTCTGAGACCATGACTGCCATCCCTACTTAAGTTCAGCTGAACTTGACTTACTTAAGTTCAGCTGAAGCACATCAGACATTGCTCCAGTCCTTTATTTTAACTCTGCATGTGTCTTTCTGTTTCAAGTGTGTCTCTTATATAAACAACATATTGTTGGATTCTGGTTTCTAATCCATTTTCCCATCTGCTTCATTTTATGGGTGAGCTCACATTCACATTCGCAGTTATTATTACTGTGTATTTCCCTTTATCCCAATTTCTCCTGTTTCTTCTTCTATTTCTTCTTATCCTGTCCCTCCTTCTAATCACTGCCTCCTTCAACCTGTCCTTCCTTTTGTCATTTCCCCCCTTTCTCTTATCCCCTTGCCCCTCCTATTTCCCTATTTTGTAGGTTATATTTCTATATGCAACTAAGTGTGTGCGTATGTATGTATATATATATATATATATATATATATATATATATATATATATATATAATATATTTATTCTTCCCTCTTTGAACCAATTCCAATGAAAGTGAGGGTTAAGCATTGCATGTCACCTCCATTTTCCCCTTCACTACAAAAGCTCTTCCTTGTATGTATCTTTTATGTGAGAAAACTTTCCCCATTATACCTTTCCCTTGCCCCTTCTTCTAGTGCATCCCTCTTCTCAGTCCTTCATTATTTTGGAGAAAATTCCAACATAATTAACTGCCATTCATGACTTCTGTCTATGTAAACTCCTTTTAACTTCCCTAGGAATGATAAAGTTATTAGAGATTACACATATCATCTTCCCATATAGGAATGTAAATAGTTTAACTTTATTGAGAATTTTATGATTACTCTTTCATGTTTACCTTTTTATGCCTCTCTTAAATATTGTGCCTGAATATTAAATTTTTTATTCAACTATGGCCTTTTCATCAGGAATGCCTGAAAGTTCTCTACTTCATTAAGTATCCATTTTTCCCCTTGAAGGATTATACTCAGTTTTGCTGGGTTGCTTATTGTTGATTATAATCCTAGTAATTCTAGAATATCATAGTCTAAGTCCTCCATTCATTTAATGCCTTTAAGCCTCTAAATTTTGTGTGATCCTGACTGTAGCTCCATGGTATTTTAATGTTTTCTTTCTAGCTGCTTGAAATATTTTTTTTTGATCTGGAAGCTCTGGAGTTTAACACAATATTCCTGGGAGTTCTCATTTTGGTATCTCTTTTAGGAGGTGATTAGTGAATTCTTTAAATTTCTGGATCTAAGCTTTTGGGGAAGTTTTCCTTGATAATTTCTAGAAATATGATGTCTAGGCTCTTTCTTTGGTTACAGTTTTCAGGTACTGCAGTAATTCTTAACCTATCTCTCCTTGATTTATTTTCCAGTTCATTTTTTCCAATGAGATACTTCATATTTTCTTCTACTTTTTCATTCTTTTGATGTTATTTTATTGTTTCTTGATGTCTTATGGAGTCATTAGCTTTCATTTGCCCAATTTTAGTTTTTTAAGAATTATTACTTGCAGTGCATTTTTGTACCTCCTTTCCTATTTGGCAATTTTATTTTTAAAGGAATTTTTATTCTTCTGTGAATTTTTGTACTTACTTTTCCATTTGTGCTATTCTGCTTTTTTTAAGGAGTTTTTTTTTCTTTAGTGACATTTCATGCCTCTTTTTACCATTTGGCCAATTCTGTTACTTAAAAGTGTTATTTTCTTTGGGGGTTTTTTGTGCCTCTTTTATGAAGCTGTTAATTCCCTGCTCATAATTTTCTGTCATCACTCTCATTTCTTTCCCCAATTTTTCCTCTATTACTCATCTCATTCTTTAACTCTTCCAGGAATTCTAATTGGGCTGTGGTCCAATTAGCATTTTTCTTTGAGGCTTTTTGTAGCTATTTTCATGTTGTCTTTTTCTGAGTTTATGTCTTGGTCTTCCTTGTCATCATAGTAGCTTTTTATGGTCAAATTCTTTTTTTTTTGTTATTATTGTTTACTTATTTTCCAGCCTAATTTCTTAACTTTGAACTTTATGTTAAAGTTGGACTCTGCTCACCTGGAAGTGGGAAGGTATAGTCCCAAACTTGTGGCCTTTTCCATGTGTTTGTTTTCAGAGATAGTTCTAGGAATCTGCAAGTTATTGGTGCATCCAAGGTGATGTGATCTAGGGAAAGTTATGGTCACTGCTTTCCTGGTCTGTGCTTTGGTCTTTACCCAGGAAGGGCTCCTGGTCCCCTGTAGCAACAAGCACTAGCACTCTTTTTGCCTTGGAACTGTGACTCAGAACTGCAAATGGGCAGGAGAGTTGCCAATCAGTGCCACTTGTTGTGCCAGAAAAGGGTCCCCTGTAATTTCTTTCTGATCAGTTGTCTGGACCTCTTACCATCTCTGAGTTGAGAGCTCCTGAAGCTGTTGCTGCTACATGTGTGGGTTCCAGACGGGTTTCCACTCTGGTGTAACAAATTTCTCCTGCTAACCTCCTAAGTTTTCTTAGGCCAGAAACATGTCTTACCCTGACCTTTTATTGACTTTGCCACTCCAAAATGTGTCTTGGGGCATTGTTTTATTGTTGATTGGAGGGGAATGTTGAGAGAGTTCTGCTGGATTGCCTCTAATCTGCCATATTGGCTCCCAGTAATATCAATTTCAATGGTATACATAGCAGCCTTGGGTCTTGGGGCAGTGAGCATCAATATCACCAGGGTGGTATCATCATCAAATCAGAAATGAGCCATATGATCATGGCCACCATGGTAGATGCATGCTGTTTGTTTCCACAGTGGCACCATCAAGCCCGAATATAAATAACTGAAAGTTAATTCATTCAGCTGATTGGACATGCATTTTGCTACTAATTTACCCTAGCAGCACCATCCAGAAGCATTTAGCTCAAATATGGTCCCATAATCTTAAATATGGTAAGTGCTAGATACCACATTGAGTTATTTATATAGTCTCATAATGTTAAATATGGTAGGGACTTTGGAGACCAGTGAGTCCAACCCATAGCAGAAAAATAATTACCTCTACAGCACGCAGAATGGGCCACCTAGCTTTTCTTTGAAGAGCCCTAGTGAATGATACTCCAGGAAGTTTTTCATTCAGACCTGTTTTGCTTGGTTAGAAAGATTTTTGCTACAACAAGCTGAAATCTGCTCTCTTTAATTCCACCTACTTCTCCTAATATTGCCTTCTGGGGCCAAACAGTACAAGGCTAATCCTTCATCCAGGCAGTAGACTGGCAATATCTGCCCTGAAAAACATTTAGGCCAAAGTCATCACTTCCATGTATTTAGGTAAAGAAATCTAAGGACATGTCCAAATGCTAGAGAACATTCAAGTCTTCTTTTTTGAGAATAATTCCAGCTCTCCTTGGAAGGGACCCTGGAGGGCCACTTCATGAGGAAGTGGGATGGTCTTTGTCTGGGTGAGAATATCTGATACCTGGTTTTTTTTTTTTTGGTAGTAAATTTTCCAGTGCCTTGTGTAGTCCTGCTTGGAGGATATTGAGAGGGATAAAGATGAGTCAAGTAAGATGGGTTGGCATGGGCGGGTTGTACTGGAAGGGGTACCCACATCAATGAGATGCATTAAGATGTCACATGAAATAATAATGCTCCAGAAGTTGGGGTCAGGAAGGTAGCCTATACTACTACTAAAATTCAAGCAATACAAATAAAAACCTCAAGAAGATGATGTGATCTCACCAACAATCAGTGATATCTTAGTATTTTAACTATTTCAAAAATTAAAAAAGCAACGAGTCTCCCAAATCCGAGCTCAATGGGAGGCAGCCCAGGATTTAGAGGCGGAAGAAGTAATAGGGTCGTAGAGCTAAGAAGTATAAATGACCCCAAAGACTATCCAATCCAAATGCCTGTTTTTTGCATATGAGCAAACAAAGTTCAGGAGAAATGAAGGGACTTACCCAAGGTCATCTTTGTTGGTTGTTGTTCAGTCATTTTTCAGTTGTGTCTGACTCTTAGTGACCCCATTTCTTGGTGGACCCATTTGGGGTTTTCTTGGTAGGGATACCGAAGTGGTTTGCCATTTTCTTCTTTAGTTCATTTTACAGATGAGGAAATTGAGGCAAACAGGGTTGTGTGACTTGCCCAGAGCCCCACAGCTAATAAGTGTCTGAGTAAAGATTTGAACTCAAGAAGATGACTCGAGGCCAAGTGCTCTATCCATTGTACCATCTGCTTGCCCCACGAGGTCACTAGGTAATCAATATCGTAGTCAGAATTTGACTCTGGTTACAACCAACCTAGATGTAGCCTTTCCCCATTGTATTACACTTCCTTTCCTTTTACCCTCTTTTAAGGTCGTAGTCTTGTCTGTTGGTTGAAGTTATACTGGAAACACCATGGAAACAGCCTCAATCTAATTATATACTGGTATCTTGGTGGATATAAATGTAAGTTAAGCAACTACAACAAAAGTAAGTCTCTACAAGATGAGGGGAATTAGAATTCTAACTTAGATGGTGGTGGGAGGGTCTTCCTTCTGTTTTTCTTTTTTATTGTTTGAAAAGGGTACGAGAGAGAAGAAAGAAGCAAGAAATAGATTCCAATCTGGCTGCAGGGATTCTGAAGTCTTTCATAAATTTTTCTTGTTGTTCAGTGGTATCTGACTCTTCATAATCCCATTTTGGGGGGTTTTCTTGGCAAAGTTACTGGGGTGATTTGATATTTCCTTTTCCAGCTCATTTTGCAGAGGAGAAAACTGAGGCAAATGGGATTAAACGACTAGCTCAGAGTCCCACAACTAGTAAGTGTCTAAGGTCATATTTGAACTCAGGTCTTTCTGACTCCAGGCTGCTGTTTTATCTACTGAGTCACCTAGCTACCCTACAATTAAGTTAAAGGCATTTCCTAGAATTGTGCTGCACGAAGATGACCTGAAATGAGAAACTACAGACAAACCCACACACAGAGAAGGTGCTAGAGCCAGCTCAAGCCAGAGCCAATCATTAAGTTTTCAGTGTGAGTATTTACACATCAGAAATCAGCAAACGTTATATAAATCATGGCTTTATTATTTTGTTGATCATTGAGATTCTCTAGATCTGAGAAAGTGATGGAGAAAACGTGAATAATGGAGATAAAATTTAAAAGTGTGTCATGTATACACTGTTTTATTCCACCAGAAAACTGATTGTTAAACATTTGTCAGCACCTTTCCTTGATACTCATCTAAATGAATGAGGTACAGAGAATAGGGACCTTCCATGAAAATCCTGTGACCTCTGAATCTGTGGTTCAGGGCTATTGAATTAAATATCTGGGTTCTCCTCGCCCCATCACCAACTAGCTGTGTGATCATTTAACTTCCCTGTGTCTGGGTCCTCATCATGAGTGGATTGGATAGGAATCCTCTCTAAAGTCCCATCTCTCTCAAAGGTGTTGAGATTCTAGATGCAGTCTGAGTACGACAGACTCCAGGGGCCTGGTCTAGTTCTTCTCTTTGTTGTGAGGAAAGGGCTTTATCCATCTCCCAATGCTATGGAAATGTGAGTTGTCTTTGTTATTATCCTTGTAATTTGGTTGAGAGAAAGTTGTTTAATATGAGTAGGTCATTGGTGGAGGCTTTGAAGACTTGGAAACTTTTCTGCTATACAGAGACTTTCGTTGTGATGACATTTTGACCTGCATTTATCAGTTTTTGGAAGGAACTAAATACAGCAAGGACTCAGGTATCCAGTCTGTTCTCTCTCTCTCTTTCTCTCTCTCTCTCTCTCTCTCTCTCTTTCTCTCTCTCTCTCTCTCTCTCACACACACACACACACACACACACACACACATCTCTTTATTTATCTAGAGATAACAGAAATGATTAAGATATTGGTGGAGTTATTTCTCCTGCAGAAACTGGACAATTAGGTATCATAAGAGATGCTTCTGTCTCAGATGACAAAATTATTATTGTTACAAGGTAACTTCTTTAGCCTTTCCTTATTATTGTGTCTCTAGGGACTCTCTGTCCTTCATTAGATCAAAAATGAGTCTCTATTTCTGAAACAGAGGGCCTGGTGATTCATTAGAGGAAGTATGACATCACCTCACAAGGCCCTAGGCTTGTAGCTTCCTATACCTATTAGTTTGGCTCTGTTGACATTCATTCAATTGAGTATCTATTTATTTATACCATCTATTAATTCATTTGTTTATTTGCTCACTCATTTATTTGCTCATCCATTTATTTGTTTGTTAACTCATTCATTGATTCCTTTTCATCATCCATTTTTGAGACTGTCTCCTTATTTTGCCCAAGGTAGAAATGCAGGGGCCCTTCAGTTTTGATTCCATTGCTAATTGTCATGGGAACTTTGACCTGCTCTCTTTCTGGATCAATTCACTCTTCCTTAAGCAACCTGGTGTCCTCTCTCTCCGGGAGCTCACCATATTGGTGCTGGACTTAGTGTGGACACCTGATTCACTTTAGCTCCACTGCAGCCCAGAATTCCCCAACTTAAGCTATCTACCTGCTTCAGCTTCCTATGGCAGCAGGGATTATAGGCATGTGACACCATTCTGTTTCTCTACTCTTGATTCTGATGACTTTAACCAAAAAATATCTCCTCTCCTGCTAGGGGAAGATAGTTTTCTATAAGCTTTGCTCACTATCAGCATCAATGACCAAATCCTGTGATTCTAGAGACAACAGGATTTCAGAAGCTACTGTATTGGCTGGGTATAGACCTGTCATGACTGGTCTGCCAAGAAAAAAATGAACTCCTTTATGGTTGGTCACAGTCAGTTGTGTGATGAGGGCAGCAAAGCCAGCTGTGGAAAAAAATAGCTAGAAGGATCTTACTCTCCGAGTGAGTGGTTTCTTGGGTAGTTCAATAATAGAAGCTTTGGATGAGATTTGAAGATGGGTTCACCAAAGGCTCCACCAAATTCCTTTCTCACTGAACTAACTAATAGCACACAAAGTCTGAGATGAGGATTAGGGCTCCATATTTACCAAGCCCTGTGGTGATGCCCAAATGCAGGTTGCATAAAGATGGCTCTTTCGGTCTTCTTATTGGCATCAACTATTTTGGCTAGCATTGGCTATCAGCCCCGGAAAGGGAGGAGATCTGAGGAAGCAGCTTTGCAGCGAAGATGAATGGAATAAAGGAATCTACTCACAGATCGGCGACTAATAACTGCCATTTACATACTACTATAAATTTTGCATGCTTTATGTCCTTTGAACCTCACAACGAAGCCTGTGAGGTAGGTACTGTGGGTATTATTATACCAATTTTACAGCTGAAAAGTCTGAAGTTCAGAGAAGCTCAATGATTTCCCTTAGTCATATATGTAGCTTAACTATCAGAGGCAGACTTGAACCTAGGTCTCCCCAAGTTCAGCATTATGCTGTGCTGACACCTCATCCATTCTTTTAGAAAAGTGAATGGACTCAACAATCTCAGATTTGTAAGAACTAGACAATTTCAGTCCCCTACTTTTTCCACGCAGTTCACAGGTAGAGTAGACTGACTGGGATCTACTTATCCCTATCACTTTCTGGCAGAAAAATTAGCATCTTGGTCAGGAAGGAGAAAGTACTAGTGTTCATTCAGGGGGATGGGATTTAGACGTGGAAATCAAAGGTTTTAGATGGTCTTATTAACTGTAAACATGCATCAATATCAGTCATGATTTACACATCTTCTATGAACACAGTACCAATTCAGTGAGACTATCTGCAACTACCAGTTTGGTTGGGTCCATTAGTGGCAGACAAACTGCTTGATAATGTTGATGGGAGACTCTCCCACCCATCCCTTTCCACTCTCCCCTCCACCCCTGCCCCATGAGTAAAGCTGCAGCCATGAACTCTTTGGAGTCCTTCAAGTTGTAAGCCATTTTATTCCAGTCCCTCGAACATCACACATCATCTTTATTTTGGATTGAACATTCTCCTTTTCCAGAGATTCCAGGACACAGTAATATTACTTAGCAGAAGTGTGGTACAAAATCTGTTAGGCTTCAGTATGCTGATGTCCCTTTAACTAGCTCGGTCCCATTGCAATGGATTAAATTACATACAGAGGACTCACTGGCAGCTCCTAGGATGGAGAAGGAGAAGGATAGTCCATATGAACAACAGAAATGATCACTGGCAAGCAAGGGAGAGGATGATTTCAATGCATTCAGTTGAAAGTATACAATCACCACATGTCCAGTTACTTATTTCTGTCCTGTACAGGTCGGGGTACCATACTCTGCCCTCCAGTACTGGGCTTCATTGGGGAAAATAAGACTATAATTCAGCAAGATTCTGTGGGCAAGGAGGTATGGCCCAGACCTTTTCAATCATCTCTTTTAAAATATTCCTTTAATAAACTGATTTATTCATGCCCTCCTCAAGAAAAATCAACAGGAGAAATTCAGTTCTAGGTTCTGTAATTCTTAAACCAGGCAAGGCTGACATGGGCCCTCCATACCAGAAGCTAGGACAGATGGCATTCATTACCCAGCAAGTGCTTTGCTTCTCCTAGCTACATTCCTGTACAGGAACAGGCCTTACGGCAGGGTCAACCGAGTGATGGAAATTGCCAATGGCATTTACCAAATCTCAGCCCTTCTCTCAGGGTCTCTGGTCAGTATACAATGAAGTGAGTGAGGGAGGCAGCTGTATTTCAGAGCCATTCTTGGGTCAACCCTGTTCCCTCAATGTCATCACACCCCTCATTGTGGCACCACTGTGACTAGAATTGTTGTTGGTCCTTCATTCTCAAAGAGGACCGTGACATCAGGGAGGTGATGCTATGACATGCAAGTCAGTTGGATTTAAATGAGGGAGGGCTGTGCAGAGTCACCAGCCTCACTTGCTCCTCCAGAGCCATCTGGGTCCAGTGGCAAGATTCAGTCGAACTGAGATCTGTTAAAGACCTTAGTTTAAGGAAAAGAAGGCTGGAGTTGAAAGCTACATTGAAGGTGGAAGCTGTTTCTTTGCTAGTCCCTTCCACACAGTACTCTGCAGAAGTAAAAATGTAAATAGGGACTACACCTGTGATTTCACTAATATGGGGAACTCTCAGAAAAGAATTATTCTTTAACCTAGAGTCTGAAGGGAGTTGCCTAGAGGACAAAGAGTTATTAAATAGCTTGCCCAGGGGCACCAGCCAGTATGCGTCAGAACTTGAACCCAGGTCCTCCTGACACTAAGGCCAGCTCTCTGTACTCTATGCAAGGCTGCCTCTCTGCACAAATGCGTAATGCATCCTATTTATTTACTAGAGATTTGGTCATTTTCTTTAGCTGGTCTTTGAAAGGCAAATGGGGGTAGGAGGAATGTCATCTCCCCGTCCTCCATACATTTAGGCAGGGGATAGAAGCTAGGAATGAGATACTGGCTGGGATGGCAGGGCCCTGGACTCTGCCAGACAGTGGGAGCTGTCTAGTGAGGAGGCCTAGATGTGCTTCTGATTCAGAGGCTACACTGTAGCCTGGGAAGGAGAGCTACAAGAAGCAAATACACTCGTCGATTCATAACTAGAAGCTAAAAGAGGCAAAACCACTCATTAATTCATAAGTACTTCCACAGAGTGATGAAAATAGAGCTCAGGGAAGGCCTCTGGTGGGGCAGGACTAATCTTCCCTTCAATGATAAAGCACAAATTCCACCAGGATTTAAGCACTAAGGACCCAAAGGAAACCTGTGGAGATCTGTGGGTGGAAGGCCTGGGGCTATTCAAAGCCCATTACCTAAAGAGGCCTATGGTGGTTGGGAGAACACAAAATTTCCCTTGTGAGATTAGGTCTTAATCTCCAGGCTGGGATGAAGGAAAAGGGGAGACTGAGTCTAATTTCCTTTCACCTTAATCACATTAACAAGAATAGAAATATAACATCTTCTGTTTGGCTTTTAAAGTCCTTCCCAATCTGGCCCCTTTCTACTTTTCCACTCATTGATTCTCCTCAAGAATGAAGGACAAACAACAACATTTTATTCCACTTCTGTCTTTTTTTTGGGGGGGGGGGCGGGAGGCAGGGCAATTGGGGTTAAGTGACTTGTCCAAGGTCACACAGCTAGTAAGTGTATCAAATGTCTGAGGTCACATTTGAACTCACGTCCTCCTGACTCCAAGGCCGGTGCTCTACTCACTGCGCCACCTAGCCGCCCCTTTCTTGCTGTCTTTTCTCCATCTTACTCATAGCTATCCAAGTCTCAGCTAAAGTCCCACCTTCTTCAAGGGAGTCTTTTCTAGTCCTCTTTAATCTTAGTGTGCCTTCCGTCTGAGATTATCTCCAATTTATCCCATCTTTGTCTTGTTTGTAAAGTTGTTTGAATATTGTCTCTCCATTAGACTCTGGTGAGCTTAGAAGCAGGGGATTTTCTTTTTATTTTTTTCTTTTTTTTTGCCTTTCTTTGTATCCACAGCATTTTTAGCACATAGTGCCTAGCACATAGTAGCACTTAACAAATGCTCATTGTATAGAACAGGTCAGGGTAGGATTTAAAGCCATCCAGCTAAGGCTCCCCATACGGGGAAAGAGTTCCATGCAAAGAGACTTTCAGCTCATTTCAGCCAACGGCAGAAATTTGGATTTTTTATTTTGGTTACCAGTTTCAATGCACTCTTGAGTTGCTAATAATACTTGATGGAGGACACATTTCTATGACCTCATTATGCTGCCTAGACATGGCTTTTCTTAATATTTCCGAATGCAATGTCTCCACTTGCCCTATGTGTTTTCTGTTATACAGGTGACCTGTCCTACAGAACCAACCTGGGGACCTGTCTCTTTGGTGGGCCATGCTTGATGTCTATCCCTCAAGAGCCCTATCTACTAACCAACCAATCAGTGTAAAGAACGATGCTCTCCCCTCCTGTTCATTGACATTTAGCACCTTGGGGTTGGATTAATTTGAAATCTAAAGTTGTTTGCATGAAAAGGACAGAGAACCTGGTTTTACCTTGGCATGGGCCCTGAACAAAAGCCAGTCTTCTGATTGTATTTGCTAATGGCAAATGCTGCCATGTTCAAATCCCATCCATCATTCCCCTGGGGCCCTCTGCCAACTTCAGCAGTACTTCCAGATTCCTTGCCAAAAGAATTAGCTGATTGCCTTAGCCAAAGATATTGGGGATTGCATTTCAGGGACATCCCTGATGTGGGAAGATGAGCATATCAAAAGTGTCACAGATTTGGGCTGGAGGCTCTGGAAGTCCCAGGACATGTCCACCAATCATTTCCTTCTTTTCAAAGGCATCAAAGAAGCACTAGGTTTCCACTTCCATTGATGATGGTCCTGGCAATAGCCTAAGATTCCCCTCCCTGGTAAGTCTGAACTCCTTCCCTTTCCCACGTATTCTTTACCTGGAAACATAAAATGAAGAACTGGGCCCTTTTGATATATTTTTTTTTCATTTTTTTAAATACATAAAATACACCTATTGACTGGCGCATCTGTGCAGACAGAATATATGACTTTAAAACACGACATGTCAGACATTCATTAGAGCTGGTTTACCTCACAATAAGCTACCAAAACAAAAACAAAAACAGTCTTTTGTAGTAAGACTGTAAGAACACTACCACCCTTTCCCAAGGTCTCATTAGACATGCATCTCTCCTCAGCATTCCAGAATACTGTTTTTGTCTTCGTTATCCATCACTGTATATTTACAACATTCTCATCTGTTAACGCAAAGAGCAACTAGATTATAGGCCTGGTTTTGGAAGATAATTATGGGAGATTTTTGTTTACTTCCTCAATAAAGTCATGTTAAGTTGACTAGTGTAAACCTGTCTTAAAAACCAGCTGAGTCATCTTGGCCCTGCTTTCTGCTTATTCACCTTTAGTAATGTTCACAGCTTAGACACTGCAGCCCACACTGGAAGTGGTCCATCATGGGTTGATTGTTCAAGCCTATTCAGCGGCTGTGCCTGAGGGCCTGGGGGACAACTTGTATTGGGGAACAGTCACCAACTGCACCTGTACTTGAAACACTTAGGTGTATTCAGTAATAAACAATGGGGAAGTTTTTCTAAATCTCTCTTTTGATCTTTTTTTGTTGAAATTTTTTAAATCTCTTAGAGCCCTCAGGCATGATGCGCCAGGGTTACATACTTTTTGAACTCTGGCATCCACGATCCTTAGTTTTAAGAACAGACATGTTAAACCAAAATTAACAACGATAATAAAAAAGCCTTGAAACAACGAACACCACAAAATCTGTGTAGAACAGTATCGTCCATGCTCTTGACAAGCAGATGAGAGCACTTGGCATTCCCGTGAACACATCCACAAAAGAAGCTAAAAAGTGTCACAGAAGAAGGACTATCTGGCCATACAGAGGCAACATCACCACCAATGTTTGGCAAAAAAAAGGAAAAATAAAAGAAAAAAAAAAGCAGCTCTATAGAATTCATCCAGACAATGGGAATAGGGTTCAGAACTGGCCCGCACTGCTGGGGTCACATTGCAGGAGGCGCACTATGGAAGGATCACTCTTGGCTCCTCGGATGAATTCTTCCAGGGAGAGTTTGCCTGGAAAATAAGAACAAAATTTTAGATGGGAATGCGTGCTCTCTGTAATGGATTCTGAACATTTATCTCATAGTCAGCCTGGTACTATCAGGCCCACCTACCCTGCTATTAGTCAATCGATAAACATTTATTAATTATCTATTGTGTGCCAACTACTGTGCTAAGCCTGGAGATACCAAAAAAAAAAAAAAAGCCACTTTCTGCCCTCAAGGAGCTTACAGTCTAATGGGGCAAACAACATGCAAATAAATACATACAAAGCAAGCCATAAACACACTACATAGGAAATAATTAGCAGAGGGAAGGCAACAGATTGCAACCTTAGACCCACCATCTCGGTTGGTATCCATCTGGCGGAAGATCTTCTCCGTCCTTTTCTCTGGTGTTGATTCATCTTCAGGCATTTTCATTACTGAAGAAACCATCTTATAGATAGCCTAATTGACAAAAAAGGGAGAGAAAATTTAAGCTCATTGAGAGTATGGATTATTTTATTTTTTGTATTTGTAGCACAGTGCTTGACTCACAGTAGGTGGTTAAAACACCTGTTGATTGATTATAAATAATTCAACACAGAAAATTACTACTATGACCACCTATGTCATCTCATGGTTAGGAAAACTTCTTTGTAAACCTTGAAATACCACCCTGGAGTCTTTTCCCATTTTTACCTAGATTCAGATTTTGTTTTCATGGAAAAAAAAAAAAGCTGCCACTGGGTACAAACTAGTAGTATAGGTCATGTCAGGTTATATTTGAGATAAGGACAAAGATTGTTTATTCCAGTAACACAGAAAGCATGGTTTGGGGGTCACATTTGACTTGGAATCAGGAGGATCTACATTCAAATCCTACTTGTGCCTCTTACTAGCCGTGTGACCACGGTCAAATCATTTAAACTAAGCTTCATCTGAAAAGGGTGGTGGTTATAATACCTGTTACATTCCCTTCACAATGTTGTTGTGGGGCTCAAGAAAACAACATATGCAAATAATTTTGCAAATCTTTGAAAAAAGTTTTTATTTTCCGTTCTGAATTCTCTCTCTCCATCCCACCCCTCTCCCACCCATTGAGAAAGAAAGAAGTATGATGCCTACTATTCACAGAAAGTCATGAAAAGCATATTTCCACATTAGCCATGCTGTGAAAGAAAAAACAAACAAGGAAAATAAAAGAAAATGGGCTTCATTCTGTGCTCAGTTCATCAGTCTTCTCTCTGAAGGTAGACAGCATTTTTCATCACCAATCCTTTGGAATTGTCATGGATCATTGTATAGATTAAAGAAGTGTCTTTCACATTTGAGTATCAATACAATGTTGGCGTTACTATATACAATGTTCTGATTCTGCTCATTTCACTTTGCATCAGCTCATATAAGTCTTCCCAGGTTTTTCTGAAACCACCCACTTCTTCATTTCTTACAGCACAATAGTATTCTATCACAATTATATATCACAACTTGTTTGGCCATTTAGCAATTGAATAGCATCCCCTGAATATCCAATTTTTTTGCCACCACAAAAAGAGCTACTATACAGGTCCTTTTCCTTTTTCTTTCATCTTTTTTGGATACAGACCTAGTAGTTGTAATATTAGATCAAAAGGTCACAGTGGTGTTACTGGGTCACTGTTTTATAGCCCTTTGGGAATAGTTCCAAATTATTCTCCAAAATGATTGGACTAATTCACGGTTCCACCAACAGTGCACTAGTGTACCTATTTTTTCCAAATCCCTTCCAGCACTTGTCGTTTTCTTTTTCTATCATGTTAAAAAATTTGATAGATATAAGGTGGTACCTCAGAGTTATTTTCATTTTAATTTCTCTAGTTATTAATGATTTAAATATTTTTTCATATGACTATTGATAGTTTTGATTTCTTCCTCTGAAAACTGCCTCTCCATATCCTTTGGCTATTTATCAACTTGGGAATGGCTCTTATTTTTTTTTTTTTATCATTTTGGCTCAATTCCCTGTATATTCAAAAAATGAGACTTTTATCAGAAAAATCTGCTATAAAAACTTTTCACCCAGTTTTCTGCTTTCCTTGTAATTTTGGCTACAAATTATTTTTTTGTGTAAAAGCTTTTTAATTTTATGAAATCAAAATTACCCATTTTACCTCCTGTGATCCCTTTTATCTTTTGTTGGTCATGAGCTCTTCCCTTATCTATGGCTCCAACAAGTAATTTTTCCTAATGCTCCCCTAATTTGCTTATGATGTAATGTTTAAATCACGTACCCATTTTGAGCTTATCTTGGTAATATACAGTATTAGATGTTGCTCTGTGCCTAGTTTCTGCCAAACTGCTCTCTAGTTTTCCCGGCAGTATTTTGCAAATCTTAATGTACTATCTAAATGCTAGTTATTACTTTTTGCCTTAGACTTATTCTTTGAGGACCCTGGCAGTGAAAAAGCATCCAGGAAGAATTTTTAGTTGTAGGAATGGCAGAATGGGTCAGAAAAGAAGGAAATAAAAGCGATGAGAAGGAGAAAGAAAATTTTAAGGTGACTTGGAAGTCTTTGAATGAGTGAAGAAGGTGAGAAATTGAATTTGGAGATAAGAAATTTGGGAAAGCTTGAGGAAAAGTTGACAGAGACTGACTTGCCAAAAAGGAGAAGGGCATGATCTAAAGGTAGATGACCTAAGGGAGGGAAAAAAAAGAGAGACTGAGTCTTCTCTAAGGAAGAGAAGAATTAGAAAAGAAGATGAGGCATGGTAAGTAAGAAAAGTTAACTAAAACAAATAGGAAAGACAGTTTAAGAATTTATACAGATTTATAGTACAAAGAACTGAATATCCAATGGATATCCATCAACTAGGGAACAAGTTCTGGCACATAAATATAATGGAATATTATGGCACTCTAGGAAACAATGCATATGATCAATATAGAGAAGCATAAGAAGAAACAATGCATATGATCAATATAGAGAAGCATAAGAAGACTCATGAACTGATGCAAAGCGATATAAGTTAAACCAGAAAAACAATACGCAAAATAACTACAATGATATGAATAGAAAGAACAATAGGAATAAAATAACTGAAATTGAATGAAAGAAATTGTACCAACCAAGCTTGGCCCCAATAAAAAGATATGAGAAAGTGCCTCATCTTCTTCTTTGAAGAAGTTGAGGAGAGGAGGGGAAGCTGTAGGTGTGAAACATCACATATAATATCAGACTTTTTCGGATATGTGGGTTGCCTTTGATGAACGATTTCTTCCTCATCTTTTTTATTCTTTATTATAAGAGATAGTTTTCTGAGAGGGGGGAAGGGATACATTCAGAAATGTAGGCAATGTAAAAACAAGATATAGGAAAAAGTATTTTTAAAATAATCTGAGTTAGATTCTGTAATAAAAGAGAAGAAGGAAAAGGAAGTTGTGTGTGGTTATCGGGTTGTTAAGGGGTGATAAAAAGGTTTAAAGGTATAAAGATTTTTTAAAAAGTAATAAAGGGGAAGTAATGAAGTGTAAAGGGGTGATAAGAGACAGAAAGTGGTTATAAAAGGTTGTAAACTACTAGCAGCAATAGAGAGCATGGAGAACTTTGCAATGACTTGCATTGAACACACAATCTTGTTGTTTCTTCCATGGCCAAAGGATTGCTACCAGAGCTCAAAGTGGAGGCAACCTGATTATAGAGCGGCCTTTGTCATCCTAGGGAATACAGACAAAGCATAAGAGAAAACTTCCCCAAACTTGTCAAAACAGATGACAACTACCCATTTCTTGTGATTCACATGGGAATAAGTGATACTGCCAGGGGGAATCTAGAAAGACAAGAAATATGAATATTGCCAAAGAATATGAACCCTTGAACAAGAAACTGAAGATTATAACAGGCACAGGTGGTGTTTTCATCACTACTGCCCATTTGAGGCCAGGAATGAAGAAGAAAAAAGCTGATTTTGGAGAACAACTAGTTTAAAAAAGTATTATTTGAGAATGGGATATGGATTTCTGGACAATGGCTCAAAATACAGGAGTAACAGGCTTTTTACAACAGATAGAGTATAACAAAGGCTTTATAAAATGAGCTAGAGAAGGAAATGGCAAACCACTCCAGTATCTGCCAAGAAAATCCTAAATGGGGTCATGGAGAGTCAGATGTAACTGAAACAACTCAATAAAAACAAAAAATATCTTATTCAAAATAAAGAAGGTAAAAGGGAGAAGAAAACATTATACACTATCCACATGAAGAAAATCAAGAATCATCAGGGGTGACCATGGTAGATCATGCTCAGGTGACGATAAATAAAGAGAGAAACCAAAACAATTTTGTTATTGGAATACACTACAGATCACCTCTATGGAAGAGGAAATAGGTCAATGATTTAGGAAACAGATCACAAGCCCACCATGGAGGCATGATATAAGAGTGATGGGAGATTTCAATTATATGGCCACCTGCTGGAGTTTTCCTTCTTTTAAAAGCAAAGATACATATAACGTCTTCATTTGCTTTAGTGAAAATGTCGTCTTCTGAATCTGATTTTCATTAACATGGAAGAACCAGTTGCTGTAGTAGAAATGATGGAAATCTATGGTTCCACCACTTACTACTTGTGGGACATTAAGCAAGTCATTTATCCCTTCTGGGTCTCAATTTTATTTTCTTAAAATTATAATAAGAATCCCTAGCATTTATAGATTACTTTAAGGGTTACAAAGCATTTTACATACATTTTCTCACTTGGTCCTCCCGATGACTCTGTGGGGTAGGCATTATCCTCATGTCCATTTTACAGGAAACAGGCTGAGTGATTAAGTGATTTTCCCAGGGTCACAGAGCTAAACATCTGAAGCAGAGTTTGAACTCAAGTCTTCCTGACTCCATGTCCGGTATTTTATTCACTGCACCACCTCATGACATTAAAGGTCTAACTCTAAATCCACGATCATATGATCATCTTATGCCCTAGTCTCCGAGAATTCTCCCCAAGTGGTGTTTGCCAGCACCACCCTGCCTGGCTATACCTCTCTCTCTCTCTCTCTCTCTCTCTCTCTCTCTCTCTCTCTCTCTCTCTCTCTCTCTCTGTCTATCTCTCTGTCTCTATCTCTCTCTGTATCTCTCTCTCCCCCCCCCACTCTCTCTCTCTTTCTCCGTCTCTCTCTCTCTGTCTGTGTGTGTGTGTGTGTGTGTGTGTGTGTGTACGTACTAGTTTGCAACACAGCTGAGCAATGCCACATACTGAGCTGCTGAGAGTGCCTAACTGCCTGGTGTCATTCCAATACAAGAACAGCACTGGACTTCAGGTCAGGACACTTGAAGAACTTGGTTCAAAGCTTGGCTTTGCTATTAACTAGCTGTGTAACCTCAGGCAAGACACTTGTCTGAACCTCAGCTTCCCTATCTGTAAAACGGGGATAATTATACTACCTACCTCACAACACAAAGAGCAAATGAGATAATGCATATCATGCACTTTTTAATAAGGGGCTAAATGTATGTAAGTTACTGGTATGTTCATGAAAAAAATTGACTTGGGGAGTAACTTTTTTTCCCTATCATTTCTTCTCCTTCCCAAAATCAGATCAGCTGGAACTGTGGCATGGATTTAGTTATAGAAATATTTCCATTAATGCTAATGGTTGCACCAAATACAAAGATTCATACTAACCCAGACACAGCAACCTGGAGTGTTTAAATCAATAATTTTATGAAGGCCTTACTATGTGCCAGGCACTGTGTGAAGGACTGAGTCACAAAAAAATGCAAAACGTAGTCCCTGCTCTCCCAGGATTATTTAATCAAAGCACCTTGTTCCTTAAGCATAGTAATCTTAGAACAGAAAAAAAATTGAAAAAAAGGTATTTGAAAATTATTATCCTGTCAGGTCACAATCAGACAGTCTCTCATCAAGGAACAATGGATGGCAGATTCCTGGAGTGACAGAGGTGATGTGGGCGTCACACTTGAAATACAAATAGGAGAGCTCTTTTCTGCAAGCAGTGTTATTATAATAATGCTCCGTAATTAGGCACCAAACGGTACCTTCGCTCCCCTCCTCCACCCTGGGTTGGTTTTGTTTAAAATGGAGGAAAACCTAAAGAAAGGCTACCTCTTTCTCGCCATCCCTTCTTTTGAGAACACACTCCATGACTGTTGGAAGAATGAGGAATACACGGAACAGGGCTGGAAAGCCGAGGAAAAAGGGTCCTGGGTGGGCAAATGCCTCTGTAGCCCGCAGAGGAGCTCACTCTGGCTAAGTTGGATTGCCCTCTTCCCGAAGTGTCTTTTCTAGGGGATATTTCATTCTTTGCATTCTCATCTGCAGTTCTTAGCACAGTGCCTAGGTCATAGTGGGCAGTTAATAAATGTTTATTTGTTAGCCAACTGACCAACAGCAGCACACTTAGGAATCCTTTTAAGTGAAGCGAAAATAGTTCAGAAGACAGAGAGGTGTCGAGTCTGACCTCACATTCAGCCACAATAAGAAATGGGGCGGCCTAGGAGCAGCTGACTCACGGGAGGGCACAGGGCGACAGAAGGCCTTGAGACTCAGAGGCAGTGGTCACTTGAGGGAGGTCGGCTCCCTTTAGGTATTAGCACTCCAGGAGGAAGCCCCGTCCTAGGTATGCCTTTGTGTTTTGGAAACTGAACAGCATTCATTCTCTGTCTCCCTCCTTCTTTCCTACCCTCCCTTCCTTCCCTCCCTCCCTCCACTTATCTCACAGGGCTGTTACAAGGACCAAATGAGATAATGTACAGCTATCCCTTCCACATCTCAGTGTTCCCATGAGCTAGAAAATCCTCGTAAAATTTTTAGCCCTTCCTTTGTATCAGAGAAGAAGTCTGATTTATTATGGTACTAAATGATAAAATATGTTGACATCATACAATACTATATACACGTTTTATGTGTTTCTGAGTTTCTAAACTTTTTTCTGCGTCATCTGCTGGCCTTGGTGTGCTGTCTGCAGCTTCTGCAAAACTCCCCCCAAATTCTCATTTAATTTCTTATGCTGACTTTGAAACTGCGATGGGGAAAGTCACCATGTGGAAGGGATAACTGTATATGAAACTCTCTGCAAATGTTACAGCGCTATTTAAAAGTTACTATTACCATAAAGGAGGCAGTTATCAGTGGATAGAGCACTGGGCCTGGTGTGAGGAAGACCTGAGTTCAAATCCTGTCTCAGACATTCACTGGCTGTGTGATCCTGGGTAAGTCATTTAACCTATGTTCGCCTTAATCCACTGGAGAAGGAAATGACAAATTACTTACTCCTATATCCTTAAGAAAACCCCAGGGACAGTATTGGCATGTTATGGTCCATGGGGTCATGAAGAGTCAGACGCGACTGCACAAAAATGACAACAAATAAGTTATTATTATCACTACTGTAGTTCACGAGGAAGCTGTTCTGAAGGTGAAGAGAGGTTGGGAATGATGATGGCAAATCTCAGTTTCTTTTTGTCGTCATTCTTCTCCTACTTTTTCTCGTCATTCTTCTCCTACTTTTTCTTTTCTCTTTTGACTTCCTCTCCTCTTTATAATTTCTTTTCCTCATTTTCATTCTTACTTTCCCACCAGTCTTTCTTCTTAGGCTTAGTTAAGCATGTACCCTTCAAAGACCTACCCCTCCCTCCATCAGCATTCAGGCTTTCCTCCTAGTCTACGGCATGCCAATTTAAAAAAAAAAAGATATTCAAAGGCATGTCATATGATTTTTCTAAAAAAAGAGAATACCTTTGAGTTCTTCCCGAGAATCTAATTTAGGTTCCAGGATTTTTGGCTCTTAAGATTTCCCATCATGGGATCCTGGTGAAAATCAGCCCCATTACAGTTGACAAAAAGGGATGGGAATAGAAGTGCGATGGATTTGTGTATGAGACTTTCAGAGCCAAGGCCTGCAGTACATCACACCTTGATATCCCATCAGTACCCCAAATTCAATTCAATTCAATTAGGTTCCACTAATAAAATTCAATTCATCTCAAATCAAATTCAATTTAATTCAATTCAGTTCATCCAACCTAAGTGCCTGAACTGTGCAGAGCCCAGCCCTAGGTACCCGGGAAGATATAAAGTTCAAGTGAGATTCATTCTTGCAATGATGAAGTTTATAATCTTTTAGTGGGAATAAGAGAGTACTGCAGAACATGTTAAGCGCTTTCTGGGCTTGGAGCTGGTAGTCATTACTCACCAGACAGCTCGGAGAAGCTTCATGGAGGGTGTAGCATTTGGGTTAAGATTTAGAAGCTAGGTAGAAATTTATGCCCAACACCAAGCTTATTGTCTTGGCCGAGAAACCTGTTCCTCCTCCTAACTTCATTCCTTCTGTTAGTGACATTACCACTTAACCGGTTTCTCAAGTCTGAAACCTTGTTGAGTCTGCACTATTTTTTACAAAACCAAATGGAAATGACTTGGGGATAATTTGAGCCTCTGTTCTCCTTCTAACAGTGAAAATAATGGAGATACAATTGTATTAAGACTTCAAAAGTGGTAGCTCCAAGATCCTGGAAAAGAAAGACAGAACCCCCAGGTGGTAATGTGAAACAAATCATGGCTTCCGTTGGCTCAGGCTTTTTTTCAACTTTAATGGAATCAAACCATGAAGGCAGGGAGGAAAAGAATGAAAATGGAATGAAAAGAGATGAGGGGGTGGAGGGGGAAAGAAGGAGGAAGAGGAGGAGAGAAAGGGAAGGATGGAGAGAAAGAGAGGGGGGAAAGATGAATAAGAGAGGGAGAGAGGGGATGGGAGAAAGTGAGGAGATGGGAGAAAGAGAGGGAGACAGGGGATGGGAGAAAGAAAGAAAGAAAGAGAGAGAGAGAGAGAGAGAGAGAGAGAGAGAGAGAGAGAGAGAGAAGATGAGTGAGAGAAAGAGAAGATGAGGGAGAGAGAAGAGAGGGAGAGAGGAGGACAGAGAGAGATGAGGAAGAGAGAGAAAGATAAGGGAGACCAAGAGAGGGAGAAAAAGAGAGACATGGGGAGGGAAGAGAGAGAGGCAAAGAGAGAGAAGAAGAAGGAGAGAAAGGGAAGGAGAGAGAGAAGATGGAGAGAGATGAGTGAGAGAGAAGAGACAGAGATGAGGAAGAGAGGAAGAGGAAGAGAGAGAGATGAGGGAGGAGAGAGGAGGGAAGGAGGAAAAGGAGAGAGAGAGAGAGAGAGAGAGAGAGAGAGAGAGAGAGAGAGAGAGAGAGAGAGAGAGAGAGAGAGAAGAGAGAAGAGAGAAGAGAGAAGCTAGGCTGTTATTTTTAGCCATGTCAATAAAAGGACTAACAGGGATATCCTGTTTTTAATTAAACTTGAAATGTCCTATTCTTGTCTCTGGGTGAATAAAGCACTATGGGGCAGTAGGGGGTCTGCCCTAGTTCTGTTCAGCCCATTCCTGCCCAGCCGGGTCTAGGCTAGATCTCAAAGCATGTGGAAGTGAATCTACACATGTGTGTATGCCCTGCCCTTCAGTATTTCTTCCTTTCTATGTGTTTTCCATTTCTTTTCCCCCCTGAAGGAACAGGCTCCTGAAACTCAACATGAAAGGCATTCCAGGTCAAATCAATATGAACATGGTTCATAATTGATGAAATAAACCAGCGCAAGTTAAGAGTCAAATCCCAGCTTTCCTTCTCTTTGAAGGAAGCCAAGCTGATCACAATAACCACCAAGGTGGGGGTGGGGTCTGGAGGGGGGCACAATACTTTGCATCTGCATGGGCCTTGCAGTTTACAAAGCACTTCCAATTTATTTCAATCCAATTCAATTAGATTCGACTCATTGAGTACTTATTAAATACCCACTACATGCCAGTCACCGAGCGATACAAAGATCCCACACTCTTTTCCATCGGAGTTGGGGTTTTGCTTAAGATGCTCCTATAGTCTGTCTGGCCTCTGCCCATGTCACCTGGGGCCACCCAATTTCAGAAGCGTTGTCTATTTTTTTCTTTTGCACCTGTCAAGACAGGGGAGCTCAGTGACAGAGAGCACAGTCTTGTTTCTGACCAATCGGAGGAGTTCCAGTATCATATTATTAACCACCTCATCAAAGGAGCCAACCCACAGCTTTAGCTTTAGGAATATCGACTGTACCAACTGGCTTGGAAAGGAATTTCTGCCACAGCCTGTTAAAATAAGGACCAAGAAGGTTTCTCTGCATTACTGACTCACTGGCAGTGTATTATTCTCATTTCTTTTTTCCAATGAGTGAATTAAATTGGTGCCATGACAAAGACGTTGGCTCTAACGGGCTCCTTTTAGATTAGAACCTCTAAGAATTCTGAAAACGAACAAATCAAGAGCTGCACTTCCACCTTAGTGTCCTTTGGAATTAAGTGCCAATACCTTACCTTCTCTTATTCAGAAAGAGAGAACATGACTTATTCCATTGCTGCTGCTAACTGCTTTCTCAACCCCTGACCACTTGTTTAACAGATGTGTGCCACTGGTTATACGGGACCTGAGGAATCATCTGGTCAAATACAAGAACGCTACTGAATATGCAGCTAGGGGGTGCAGTGGATAGAGACTGGATTTGGAGTTAGGAGAACTCATCAAATCTGGTCTCCAACACTTACTAGCTGTGTGACCCTGGGCAAGTCATTTAACTGTGCTTGCCTCAGTTTCCTCATCTGTAAAATGAGCTGGAGAAAGAAACAGCAAAACACTTTAGCATCTCTGCCAAGAAAACCCCAAATGGGGTCACAAAGAGTTGGACATGACTGAAATGACTGAACAATCTCTCCCTTAATGTACACTGCTTCTTATTTCCCCTGTCCCTTCTCTCTTTGCCTCCTATTTCCCCACTTAGTGAATTATACTTCTATAACCAACTGTATGTGTTGTTCCCTCCTTTGACCATTTCAGATGAAAGTGAGATTCAGGTGTTACCTGTTCCCCTCCACACACCCTTTCCTCCTTGTTTGTATAGACTTCTCTATGGGAACTCTGATTATGTGACATAATTTTCTCTAATCTTCCTTTTTCTCTTCCTACTCCATCTCTTACCCTCTATTCTACTTCTATTTTTTAAAAATCATTTCTAATACTATTTTTCAAATTACATGTAAAGACAACTTTAACATGCATTTCTAATAAAATTTCGAGTTCCAAATTTTCTCTTCCTCCCTTCCTTCTCCCTCCCAAAGACAGTAAGCAATTTGAGATAGATTATATATGTGCAATCGTGTAAAACCTATTTCCATATTAGTAATGTTGTGAAAGAAGAAATAGTTTGCAAAAAAAATACAGTTTGCAAAAGGGAAAAAACACCAAAAAATGAAGAGTGAGAATGACATGCTTCGATCTGCATTCAGACTCCATCAGTTTTTTCTCTGGAGGTGGATAGCATTTTCTGTCTTTTGGAATTGTCTTGGATCATTGTATTGCTGAGAAGAGCTAAGTCAAACATAGTTGACCATCCCACAATGTTGCTGTTACTGTATACAATGTTCTTCAGGTTCTATTCATCTCACTTTGCATCAGTTCATATAAGTCTTCCTGGGTTTTTCTGACATCTGCCTACATATCATTTCTTATAGTACAGTAGTATTCCATTACATTCATATACCAAAACTTGTTCAGTCATTCCCCAATTGATAGGCATCTCCTTAACTTCCAAATCTTTGCCACTATAAGAAGAGCTGCTACAAATATTTTTTTACATGCAGGTCCTTTCCCCATGTTTAAGATCTCATTGGGATACAGACCTAGCAGTGGTAATGCTGGATCAAAGGGTATGCACAGTTTGGGCATAGTTACAAATTGCTCTCCAGAATGAGTGAATCAGTTCACAACTGCACCAACAGTGCAGCGGTGTCCCAATTTTCTGATATATGTTCCAACATTTATCATTTTCTTTTTCTGTCACATTAGCCAACTTGACAGGTATGAGGTGGTACCTCAGAGTATCAAATCTTAATTTGAGTTTCTCTAATTAATGGTGATTTAAAGCATTTTTATGTAACTATAGATAGCTTTGATTTCTTCATCTGAAAACTACCTGTACATATTCTTTGACCATTTATCATTTGGGGGATAACTTGTATCTATTTGCTTTTGACAAAACCTAGGCATAACAGAACCATTCCTAGGCTGTCTGTCTAACTGGAGGCCCTCTGTGACCCCTGATGGTAACAGAGTTTAGTAGAGACATGTATCATCTCCCCATATTAAAATATAGTCTATCCTTATTTAGTCCTTTATGATTATTCACTCCTATTTACCTTTTAAACGTTTCTTTTAACTCCTATTTTTGAAGTTCAAAGTTTCTACACAGCTCTGGTGTTTTCATCAGGATTGCTAAGACACCCTCTATTTCATTAAAGGTCCATTCTCCCATAGTTTTGCCAATAAATTATCCTTGGTTTAAGCCTAAAGCCTTTGATTTCTAGAATATTATATCCCAAGCTCTGTGCTCCTTCATATTTCTGACTGTTAAATTCTGACTGTGGCTCCTTGATACTTAAATGCTTTTCTTCTGCCTGCTTACAGTATTTTTTACTTTGAGCTGGAAGCTCTGGATTTTGGCTATGATGCTTTCATTTTGGGGACGAAAGCTCTGTATACTTCTTTCTGGCATCTGGCATTGGTATACCACTTCCTGAGCCACTGGTTAAGGAGATATATCTGATTACAGCATTTGGATTTTGGGACCATGACAAACCTTTAGCCAGGGATAGTGCCTACCTAACAATGGCTGGGAAAAATTAGTTGCCTAGAGTCTCTCCAATCTAATTAAAGTGTTTTAGATTGGAAAGAAGTTATCTCAACAAAACTTTATTGATCTCTGGCTTGCTTCATTCTGTACTCCAAGGCCAAACTTGCCTGTTATTCCAATTATCTTTGGATTTCCTGCTTTAGCATTCCAATCCCCTATGATGAATGTGACATGTTTGAGGGTGTTATTCCTAGAAGATGGCATAAGTCTTTACAGAACTGGTCAGCTTTAGCCTCTTCGGCAGCAATGGTTGGAGCACAGACTTGTATCACTGTGATGCTGAATGGTTTGCCTTGGATTCAAACCGATATCCTTCTGCTGTTTTTGAGATTATACCCCAGTACTGCTTTTCTCATCCTTTTATTGACTATGAGGGCTACCCCATTTCTTCTAAGGGATTCTTGACCACAGTTTGGACTCAATTATCTTTTAAGGTCCCTTCTAGTTCTAATTCCATGACCCTATGATCTTTTGCAGTCTGACCCCTGACCTTAATACTCAAGCTGCTCTTTGCAAAGTTGTCAGTGATGTCTCAGTTGCCAGAGCTGATGTTCTTTTCTCTGTCCTCCTCTTTTTCAACATCGCTACTACATTTAGCTCTGTTGAAGACCCTCTCTTCCATAATCTTTCCTCTCTAGGCCTTTGGGATGCTCCTAGATCTCTTACAAGCTGGTTGCCACTGCCTCCCTTTCTGGTGTTTGCTGGAGTTCCCAGATGCCTGGGAAAGGAATTTGGCTTCCTTAAGCATTTTATAACAAGCATCTCTCTGTCTCCTGTGCTACTCCCTTCCCTCATCCCTTAAACACGGCTTTATGAAAATGAAAGGATCTTTGCCCTTCATAGTTTTTCTTCCTTTTAGGAATATAAAACTGGAAGGGATGTTAGAGGTTGTCGAATCCAACTTTCTCATTTTACAAATGAGAAAATGGAGCCTCAGATAGGTTCAAGTAACTTGCACAGAGTCACACAGTTAGGTAAGTGTCTGAGGCAGGGTTTGACCCCAGGTCTTCCTGATTCCACGACCAGGGCACAATTTACTCCTTTACTCCGCCTCTGATCTGGGGCACGAATTTGGTTCTGGTGCTCCTGATGTTATCTGAGTTCAAGAATCGAGGGAAGCATATGGACAAAAAGACTTACCTGAACAATCTCCAGCATTTCGGCCTTGCTGATGTACCCGTTCCCATCCAGGTCATACATGCTAAAGGCCCATTTCAGCTTCTGCTCCAGTTTCCCTCTCGATGTTACGCTCAGGGCAATAATGAATTCTCTAAAGTCAATTGTTCCATCTCCATTCGCATCAAAAGTGCGGAATACATGCTCTGCGAATTTGGAAGCGTCCCCATAAGGAAAAAAGTTCCCATATATTTTCTTAAATTCCTCCATGGATAAATGACCACTTGGGCAGTCTCTCAAGAAGCCTTTATACCATTCCTGGATCTCATGCTCAGTAAAGTCTGTGCTTTGCAGCAAATCCTGCATCACCTCTGGGCGCAGTTTGCTGTTCTGTTTCCCCATCCTGGTGTCAGAGGTTCAGCTGCAAATGGAAAAGGGGAAAAATTAGATTATTATAACTGTCAGTCAATAAATATTAAGCACCTACTATGTGCCAAGCACGGTGCTTGGTGCTGGAGATATGAAGAAAGGCAAAAAATAGTCCCCACTCTCAAAAAGTTCACAATCTAATGGGGGAGTCAGCATGTATATACCATATACAAACTAAATTGGAGATAATTAACAAAAGGGGAGAACCAATTAGCATTAAAGGGTATCTGGAAAGGCTTCCTGTAGAAGGTGGGATTTTAGCAGGGAGGCTGAGATGACGAGGGAGAGCATTCTAGGCATGGGGGACAGTAAGAGAAAATGTCAGAAGTCAGAAGATGGAGTGTCTCGTTCAAGGAACAGAAGGTCATGTTAACCTCTGAAGGTTAACCAAAGCCCTGCCAAGAATTAGCATTGGGATTCTCTTTGGGAACAGTGTGAAAGAAAAGAGCAATCGGTGCAATAAAAAAGATAACCCTAATCTAGCAGTTTGAAAAAGTTAAGAACATTTGGGCCTCTCATATCCAATCCAGGATGAGAAAAAAATATGACAAGAATAACGCCTGTCCCTTCATTACTTGCTTATTAATATTTCCAAATTAGGCAATATTCAAGTACCCTCTGAATGTAATAAGCAATGATATGGAGGGGCCAAACAGAGAAGATCTTTTTAAATGCCAGTTAACTAAATCAAGCCAGGAGAAATAATTGAAGTCATTGAGAGAAAAAGTCGAATGTTAAAGACTATACTCTGCAAAAGGGCAGATATGTTTTGTTAATTAAAACAGTCTCTTATAACAGTCACCTAGTAGATAAAGTCCAAACTCTAGCTTGGTATTCAGGGCCCTTTGCAATGTGGCTCTAGCTCAGGGGTTCCTAACATGGGGTCCATAGACCTCCAAATGATCAGTGGGCTTCAGGGGATTCATGATTTTGGATGGGAAAATGTCTTTATTTTAATATAGTTTCCTTTGTAATCCCACGTATTTCTGTTTTATGGGACATAACTGAGAAGGGGTCCATAGTCTTCTTCGGACTGTCAAATGTGTTCACATTTGACATTCACATGTATATACACATACACACACACACACACACACACACACACACACACACACAAGCTTAAGAAGCCCTATTCTATAGACAGTTTTCAGACAAAGAAATCAAAGCTAACTATGGTCATATAAAAATATTCTAAATCTCTATTGATTAGAGAAATGCAAATTAAAACTCTGAAGTACTGCCTATCAGATTGGCTAATATGACAGAAAAGGAAAATGATAAATGGTAGAGGGGATGTGGGAAAACTGGAGACACTAATGCATTGTTAGTGAACTGATCCAACCGTTCTGGAGAACAACTTGGAACTTTTCCCAAAGGGCTACAAAACTGTGCATATTCTTGGACCCAGTAATACCATCATTAGGTTTGTACCCAAAGAGATCCAAAAAAGGGGAAAAGAACCTATTTGTACAAAAATATTTACAGCAGCTCTTTTTGTGCTAAGAATTGGAAATTGAGGGGATGTCTGTCAATTGGGGAATGGCTGAACAAGTTGTGGCATATTATTGTAATGGAATAATATTGTGCTATAGAAATGATGAGCAGGCAGATTTCAGAAAAAACTGGAAAGATTTACACGAACTGATACAAAATGATGCAAGCAGAACCAGGAGAACATTGTATACAGTAACAGCAGCACTGTATGCTGAACAACTATGAATACAATGATGTCAGCAATACAATGATCTAAGGCAATTCCAGGAGACAAAAATGCTATCCACATCCACAGAAAGAACTGATGGAGTTTGAATACAGACTGAAATAGTCTTTTTTTTCCTTTTTTCCATCCTTTCTTCCTTTCTTGTTTTCTTCTACAAAATGACTAATATAAAAATGTTTTACATGATTGCACCTATATAATCTATATCAGACTGCCTACCATCTCAGGGAAGGGGGAGAAGGAGAGAGGGATGGAATTTGGAACTCAAAACTTTAAAAAAACTAATGTTAAAATCGTTTTTACATGTAATTGGGAGGAAATAATTTTTTTTTTAAAAAAAGAAACTCTGTTCTAGCTATACTTTTCGACTTTATCTGATATTACTCTCCTTCATATACTCCATGCTCCAGTGAAACTAGATCACTATTCTATGAACATGTCTCATACTTTTAACTTTTATTTCTCTACTATGCCTGGAATGCCCATCTCTGGGAATTACCCATATTTGCCTACTGAAATCCTTTCAGCCAGGTGTGGTAGGAGCATACCTATAATTCTTGGTACTGGGGAGGCTGAGGTTGGTAGATCACTCGAGTTTAGAAGTTCTGAGTTGTAGTAGGGCTGAGGCCAATAGGTGTCTGTACCAAGGCTGGCACCAATATGAGAAGCCCCCAGGAGCTGAGGGCCCCTAGGCTGCCTAAGGGGGGACAAACTGGCTCAAGTCAGAAAAACAGAGCAAGTTAAAGTTTCTGTAGGGATCCATACTGGGGTAGAGACCATGAGTAGAATCTGTACTTCCAGTCTAGGTAAAATACAGACACAGTCTTAAAAAAAATCCTATTTCTCTTTTAAGGACCAGCTTAAATGTCACTTTCTTCTCCAAGAATCCTTCCCTCGGTCACTGGCCATATCACATAGACTTTAGTGAAACTACTCTCTCTTAACTAGTAAACCTATTGTTCATTTTTTCTGTAATCTCCATTCTGCTTAAACTGTCTGTAGTATTTGAAACTCTTGTTTATATCACTCTCTCTTCCCTAAATTTTTGCTATACTGCTCTTTTTTACTTGTCTGACTACTTCTTGTTCATCCCCTTTGCTGGATCATCCTCCATACCCTGTTCTCTAAGTGGGTCTATACCCCCCACAGTTCAGATATCACCCCTTAAAGCTAGACAAAGCACTGGACCTGGAGTCTAGAAGACCCCAGTTCAAACACCACCTCAGATGTGTACTAGCTGGGTGATCCTGGGAGAGTCACTTAACTTTTGTCTGCCTCAGTTTCTTCATCTGTAAAATGGGGATAATAACAGCCCTGCCTCCTAGGATTGTGGGGAGTATTAGATGAGATAATTATTTGTAAAGTGCTTTGCAAACCTTATAGCATTTAGCTAGTCTAACCTATAAATAAATCAGAATCCTCTCTGCTACATCCTCATCAGGTTTTCATCCAACCTTGGCTTGACATAAGGGGCAAAGCCACTCCTACTGGGGCAGCCCATTCAACTTTGGGGAAATTCTAATTGTTAACTCTTAGAGAGACAGAGTGGAGCTGTGGAAAGAATGTAAGACCTAGAGCTAGGACAGTCGAGGTTCTAAGTGCCCCTCAGGGTGTATGACCCTGGCACATCACTTGGCCTCCTCTCTACGATTCACTTTCCTAATCTGCAAAAGGCACTTCCAGGAGGAGAGTATTCCAGGCATAGAGGAATTATAAAGGCTCAAAAATGTGAGATATGTTCAGAGAAAAGTAGAACATTAATTAGAGAACAGAACTCCTAATATTTTTTAACCCAGCACAGACCAGCCACAACCTGGGCATTTTTAATCAGAGATTTAGAAGGCATATTTGCCAGACGTGTGGTCAATACGATGCTGAGACCTTACCTTTGAAGGAAAACATACAAAGAGGTTGCAGCAAGCCAAAACAAAGGGCCAAATCTCATAAGAAATATTAAAGGAATAAATTCAAATCAATCTTATGAAGTTCTACATGTGAGTCAGAAAATAAACTTTCTGAGTAGAGAATGGCAAGGAAATTGCTAGATAACAGTTCTTATGTAAAAAAATCTACAGGTCTTAGTGGACTTCAAGCTCGATATGCATTAATAGAGCTACCTGGCAGCCAAAAAACGTTAACATAATATCCTAGGATACATTTTAGGAAAGGCTTCATGTCTGTGAAAGAGAGACGATGGTTAACAGTCCCACTGTATGCCACACTATTCAGGTTCACTCTGGGAGGACTCTCAGTTCGGCATGTCTCACTGTAGGGAGGCTACTCAGAAACTGAAATATGACAATAGAGATTGACCAAGATGGTGAGAGGATAGATAGCCATCTCATCATCATCATCACTCACATTTATACAGTGCTCACTATAAACCTAGCACTGTGCTAAGCACTTTGTAATGATTATCTCATTTGACCATCACAACAACCCTGAGAGGTTGGCGCTATTATCATCTCCATTTTACAAAAGGGGAAACTGAGGTAGGCAGCCATTAAGTGACTTGCCCAGGGTCACACAGTAAGTGTCTGATACAGGATTTGAATGCTCTCCACTGTGCCATGTAGCTGCCCCAAATAGGAGGACTGGTTGAAGAAACTGGGGATGTTTGTCCAGGAAAAAAGAAGGCTTAGGTGGGGGATAGACTAATTGTCTGGAAGACTTGAAGGACCATAATTTGAAGAGGGATTCGACTTTCTCTGTTTGATCCCAAAGAGAAGAACAAAGAACAGGGGGTGAAACTTGCAGAGATGGAGATGCAGGCTTGATTCCAGGAAAAATTCTCTAGCAATTTTTGTTGTGGCGGTGGTTGTTCAGTTGTTCGACTCTTTGTGACTCCATTTAGGGTTTTCTTGGTAAAGATACTGGACTGGTTTGCTATTTCCTTTTCCAGCTCATTTTATAGATAAGGAAACTGAGGCAAGCAGGTAAATATGACTTACCTAGGGTCACACAGCTAGGAATCTGAAGCCAGAGTTAAACTCAGAAAGGTGAGTCCTCCTGACTCCAGATCCAGCACCCTATCCACTATGGCGCCACCTAGTGCTTACCTTTGACTATTAGAACTCCTGAAAAGTGAACTTATTGGGCTGCTTTAGGAAGGAGTGAGTTCCGATTCAGTGCAGAGCTTCAATCAGAGAGTGGCTGACCATTTGCTGAAATTCTGTAAAGTGGATTTTTTTTAAGCGTGCTATAATTTGGAATAGATGGCCTCCAAAATCCTTTCCATTGCTGCAATTCCATGATTTAGAAACATACTCTCTTCTCCCTTTGAGCTAAACATGTCTTTATTTTCCTTGGAATTTAAAACTGTTTTTCAGGGGTAAATTGACTCTAGCAGGGAATCCAAACCCCACCTCTGAACACTAGATAATATATAGCTCACAAATTAACAGGGCATTAAATCAATTTATGGAATGTTAAAGTAATTTTGAGTTTGCTTTTTGGAAATAATTCAGAACATAATCTCCCCCCAACCCTCCTGCCTTTTTCAACAGATATATCAGTATTACATTTACAAAAAATGCAAATTACCACATGCCCTATTCTTGATAAGAAATGCCATTTTAATAATCTAAGTCTTCTGCCTCTGAAGAGGATATGATTAGGCTTTCCTGGAAACTCAAAACACTATTCCTCCCCAACTGAACTTAGCTCATTTAAAGAGTAGTTCTCTTTTATGAACAATTTCCACACTGCTTTCCAATTTCCCCATCATTTTGGCTAAATCCCTCACTTTGACTGAACTGTGTGGAGCTATTTCTTGAAAAACAGTAATTAAAAAACGTTTCTGAATTCATTAGCACAGAAAGACCCTAACAGAAACAAGACTTAAGAGCATGGAACATATGACTTGGGAAGTGAGTTTGTGATTAGGCCTGGAATTGTTTCATGCTAAAATTACACACATTTTTCTAACTTAAGCAAAGCATCTGGACTTTATCAGATTATATGACAAAAATCTCTGTGGGTATGTAATCTAGTCTTCCCTCCTCCTTCCTATTTTTTTTTTTGAGATATGGGTTTCTGTCACTCTTGCACCAGTGTATGGAAGGGCTCTAGTCAAAGATTTCTTAAAAGTATCTCCCTTCCTCCCCACTTCTTCAACCCCGAAGAACTCCGGGTTTAGATAAGGAGCCACAGAGAGAAACTGACTATTTGGGTACAGGCCCTAGGACTGAAGGGCACAGTGAATAGAGTGCCAGGCCTGGAGTCAGGAGGACTATCCTCCTGAGCTCGAATCTGGCTACAGACACTCACTAGCTGTGTGACCCTGGGCAGGTCACTTGACCCTGTGTGCCTCAGTTTCTTCATCTATAAAATGAGCTGGAGAAGGAAATGGCAAACCACTCCAGTATCTCTCCCAAGAAAACCCCAAATGGGGTCACAGAGAGTCGGGCGCAACTGAAAAATGAATGAACGACAACCTAGGATTTAACTTAGACCATATGAGTCCGAAAACTTTGGGGGACCCTGGGTCAAATATTCTAGAAGCACAGAGCTACTGTAGGTAGAATGGACCTGAGAAATCATCTAGTTCAATCCACTCATTTTATAGGGGACAGCAAGCTAGAATAGCGGATACAGTGCTGAATTTGAAGTTGAGAAGACCTGAGTTCAAATCCTACCTCAGACACTTCCTACTTGTGTGATCCTGGGCAAGTCACATAACTTGTGCCTGACTCAGGCTCCTCATCTGCAAAATGGAAATAATAATGGCACCCATCTCATAGTTTTGTTGTGAAGATTAAATTATACATACATACATACACACACATATATATGTGTGTATCTATATACAATATGTGGCAGCATATTATTTTATATATATATATGTATATGGCTTTGCAAACCTTAAAGTGCTTTGTAAATGTTAATTGTTACTATTGGCTACATGTTAAGTATTTTTATATTTACATGTTAATTATTACTCTTATTTACAGATGAGGAAACTGAGGCACACTGAGGATGAGAATTTTGCTCACAGTCATAAATCCGTGGCAAAACTGGGACTCAAGGGGCAGCTAGGTGGTGCAGTGAGTAGAGCACTGGCCCTGGAGTCAGGAGAACCTGAGTTCAAATCCGGCCTCAGACACTTGACACATGTACTAGCTGTGTGACCTTGGGCAAGTCACTTAACCCCAATTTCTCTGCCCCCCTAAAAACTGGGACTCAAAACAGATCTTTGATTACATGCATCATTCTTGAAGACCATGCTCAATAGCCATCTTGAGAAAGCCTTCTCTGATCCCTGTAGCTCAAAACAATTTATCCTTCTTAAGAATTCTCATATACCTTGCTTAAATGTTCACATTATAGTCGTTTGCTTGTCTTTCCCCTTCTAAGACGTTATACGCTATCTAGTCTAACCTCTTTCATTTTACAGCTAAGGAAACTAAGACCCACAGATAGTAAATGAGTTACTCGAGGTCACACAAGGGCTGGAGCCAGGTTAGGAAATGTTTATGGCATTAGTAGACCGAAATCAGAGGGGTGGGTCTTGAAAAACACACGTCTATGAGACATGAAATGGTAAAGCCAAACTCCACCTTGTGACGTAGTCCAGAAAAAAGTCACCTGCATCTGAGACAAACAAGGGAGAAGGGAACTGACCAACAGAGATCTGTGGAGGGAAAAGTCCAAAGCATACCACAGGATCAGTGGGACATCGGAGACCATCCAGTCAGATCTATACCTAAACATTTGAATACGTTACAAAGACCTTAAAACACTCTACAAATGCTAGTTATTACTACTATTGTTATTATTATGACTTATGATAACATTACCTCAATCGATTATCACAACAACCCTGAACGATGGATGCTACTTTTAGAAGCTGCCCCAAACAGATGAGGCTGGAGTCAGATTATGATCCACTTTAAATGCCAAACAGATAAGTATGTTTTTTTATTCCAGAGGCAAGAGGGAACCTCTAGAGGTTCTTGAGTAGGGGCGTGGCATGATTGGTCACGGTCAGACCTATTCGTGAAGAATATAAATTTGGTAATTTTATAGAGGTTAGATTACAAAAGGGAGATAAATATTGGATGTAGAGAGACCAGTCAGGAGACCACTACAATAGCCTGAGAGGTAGAATTAATCAGATTTGGCAACAGATTGGATATGGGTGGGTGGAAAGTAAGGAGGAATGGTCAAAGATGGCTCCTAGATTACAAATTGGGTGACTGGAAGAATAGTAGAGCTCTCGAAGGATGGGAAGGTTTAGGTGGAAAGATAATCAGTTAAGTTGAATTTGTGATGCATGTGGAATATGGTAGATAGGTCCACTGAAGATATGGGACTGGTGCTCAGGAGAAGGGATGAGGGTTAAATGTATGGATTTGAGAATCATCTGCATGGAGATGAGAGTAGAACCCATAGGGTCTGATGATAACACTAAGAAAAAGAATGCAGAGAGAGAAGAGAAGCTGGAGGATAGAGCCGTAGGAAACATTTCTGCTCAGTGGATGAGACATGGGAGGTGTCTCTGAAGAGGAGACAATGATTATCCATAGAGATAGATGGAGAACTATAATAGGACAGTTTTACCAGCAGCCACAGAAGACAAAGTATCTGTAAGAAAGGGGGTAGTCAATAGGGTTAAATGCTACAGAGAAGTCAAGAAGTATGAGGATTAAGAAAAAGACATTAGATTGACAATAAAGAGACCACTGATGGCAGAGAGTCAGTGAGTCAGTCGACAAGCATTTATTAAGTGCCCACTGTCTTCCTGGCACTGTGCTAAGAGAGAGTGATACAAAAAAGTTAAAAGACGGTTTCAGCTCTCAAGGGGCTTATAGACTAATGAAGGAGCTTATAGCCTAATGATCAAGTGGTAGGGACAGAAATCAGAATGGAAAAGGATGGAGAAGTGAGGGGCAGGTGAGAAAGGAGAGAAAAGGATCACGCACAACTTTTTTTTAAAGAGTTTGGCTGTAAAAGGCAAGAGAGAAATAAAACAATAACTTGAGGGGATGGTAGGATCGAAGGAATTTTTTTTAAGGATCAGGGAAATCTGGCCATTTTTTTCAAGTCCAACATTTATTTATTCCTTTTCTCCACATTTATTTATTTTGATTAATGGAATAAAACAAGCATTTTCATAACACAGTATAATAAAACAGATGATTGCACATGGAACTGCAAATCTATCATGTACAACTTGGTATTCCTTTTAAATATATAAGGAAGTTATTGTGTAAATTTCTTTTCTTTCTTTTTTTTCCTTTACTTCCTCCTCCCCTGCCCTAGAGATGGCTACCATTAGACATAAATAGGTAGATATATGTAAAATTATTCTAAATTTACTAAATTTTACTAAAGTTTATTTTGAAATTTACTCAATCTGGCCATTCTTGTAGGTAGCAGGAAATAAGCTAGCGTATAAGGAGAGCCTGGAAATTAGGGAGAGACCCTGATGGATAAATGGTCAAAGGATGTAACAATCAGGAAGAGTTACAAACCAATAACACTATCGCCTTACACCCTCCATGCATTCTGTGATCCAGTGACATTGACCTCCTTGCTGTTTCTGGAACTCTGGGCATTTTTGTCCCTGTCTTATTTTCCCCCTGGAATCCATCCAGAGCCCCCTCCAGGCCTCCTGGCTTCCCTGGCTTCCTTCAGTCTTAACTAAAATCCCACTTTCTTCTGGAAGCCTTTCCTGATTTCCCTTAATGCTAGTGCCTTTTATCCGGTATATAATTTGCTTGCCTGTAGTTGTTTGCGTGTTGTCTCTCCCATTAGATTGTGAGCTCCTTGAGAGCAAAGACTGTCTTTTGCCTTTTTTTGTAGTCCCAAGTCTTAGCACAGTGCTGAACACACAGTAGATATTTAACGAGTTTGTTCTGACTTGGCCAGAAACGTTTTTCCAAATCACTAACTGTAACAGAATCGCAAAGCAAAATAACTCTTCGCCTCACAGCCAGCAAATTTGCAAACATGACAAAAGAGAGAAAGGTCAGTGTTAGAGTGGTTGATATAACTGTGAATTGGACAAACTTCTGGAAAGAAATTTGAAATTATATTAAGAAAATAACCAAAATCTCCTTTGACCCAGAAATCCCACTGCTAGACACAGGTTCCAAGGATGTCAAAGATAGAAAGAAAGTTCATATAAAGCGGTATTTTTTGTAGTTGTAAAGAATTACAGACAAATTAGATACCCATCGACTGAGGGATAACTAAACAAATTGGATAGGCGTTTAATTTATGATTTCATTGGCACAAGATGAAAAAGTTTCATCTACCAGTGCAGGTTGAGACTTTCTCTCCAGCTTAGTCTTAGGCCATTGCCTAGAGCACTAAATGACAGTCCTAAGAGGAGCAGCCAGTATGTGTCCAAGGAGATATCTAAACCTGGGTCTTCCAGACTTCAAGGCCACCTCTCCATCCACCACACCATGGTGACTGTCTCTAAACAAACTGATAAATAAGCATGACAGCACATTATTGTGCTATTAACAAAAGATGAGCCTAAAGTATACAGAGGAGTGTGGGAGGAATTCTACAAACTGATGAAAAGTTAAGTAAACAGAACCAAAAAACAACATATGCAATGAACTACAAATGATGTAAATGGAAAGTTAAACAAAAAAAAACCCTGAAACTTCATTTTGTAGAATTAAAATAAATAAGCTCGGCCTCAGAGAAGAGATTAGAAAATGCATCTCGTTCCCTTTGTTTGGTAGGGGTGAGGGACTATGGGTCTGGAATATTGTATATACTTTTAGATTCAGTTGATATAGCTATAGACACACACACAGAGTATTTTTTTTGTCAAACTGTTTTTTTCCTCCTTTTTTATTCTTTGTCATGACAGATGATTCTCTGAGAAGTGGAGGGTAAGGAATATATTTTGAGGTTTTTGTTTGTTTGCTTGTGACCAGACCTATGATTTCACCAATTTTTAGAGAAAGCTCCCCATGAGGGACTTTATCTACCAATCCCCACTGGCTTCTCTTTGCAACTTAGAGTCTCAGAGAGTTGTCTGGGAGCATTAAGAGCTTAGATGACTTATCCAGGCTTACCCGGCCAGTATGTAGGCAAAGAAAGACTTGAACCCAGGTCTTCAAATCTCAAAGGCCAGCTCTCTATGGACTACCCAATTAATGCTTCCTCAATTAGAGACAAAGGTGACCAAAAAAGGGATCAGTAAACTATTTTTATGGGGAAAAGAAAATTAGGAGGAGAAAGGGTGCGAAAAAGGAGAAACCTCTTGGGGGACAGGAGTGGGGATAGAATTAAGGGTATAAGGAAAGGGGTTTCCAGCAGCAAAGAGGCCACTCCACATCTATCACATCAGACAATAATGCAAGACAACCATGCTAACATGCAAAAGGACAACCATAAATCACTTCTTTTTTCTAACATCATCCCCTACTCACTAGAGCCATCAAAAATGCCCAAAGGAATCTGAGAACACTCAATAGATTAGAGCTGGTAAGCAAGTAAGCTATTCCCTGGGGTTGTTAATGAGGGTGAGTGCCACCAGAATTCTCTCAGGCATTATGAATTAAATGTGCCACTCAGAAAACCACACAGGGCCCTAATGTCCTGAGCGATTATAATAATGATAATGTCCCTAACTATTAAGGAACAGTAAATAAGATAGCAATGACAACCAGAAACTATATTCTAAGCAAGATGTCCTAATTATTTAAATTAACTTATTTAGCATAATTGTTGAAAATAGCTGGCTATTTGTTGAAATATTTGGAGATACAAAAGTATATATAATGCTTTAGTCTCTGTGTGTGTGAGAGAGGGAGAGAGAGAGCACAGACACAAACATTCCCTTCCCTAGAGAGCCAGATACATAATTATCTGTGTGTAAATGCAAATGTATATACATAATTTTTTGTCACAGTGGGGAGTCAATGCATTTATCAGCAGAAGTTGTCCTTCAGGATTCTGATCCACAGGAAATGGCTGTTCCCAGAGAGGGCCCCCCTGATTTAAGCTAGAGGTTTTCTCTAAGCCTTCCTTAAAATTTCATGGGATATATAGATATAGGTATAGATATAAATACAGATGTAGATATGTATGTATGTATATATTTATATGTATATTCATATACACATATACGTATATGCGTATGTATATATGCATTTATGTATAGGTTCACATATACAAATAACTATTTAATGTAGTTAACTAGTATTAACTAGTGCTATGCAGGTTTGCATTACCCCTATTATTTCTAGGATCAAACAGAAACTCTTATTTGCCACTTAAAGCCCCTTACAGCCTTGCTCCAACTACATTTCCCATATGAATTATGTTTTACTCTCTTCTACACACTTTGTGGTACAGCTGAACAGTCCTTACTGTCTTCACAGAATTCCATCACCCTTTGCACAGGCTGTCCCTCCCCAAACCGCTCTCCTGCCCCTACGTCTGGAAAGGTACTTCTTCATGTCTACCGCTAAGAATCCCTAGTTTCCTTCAAAACTCAGCTCAAATATCCTCTGTTCATTGTTCAGTCATTTCAGTCGTGTCTGACTCTTTGTGACCCCATTTGGGGTTTTCTTGGCAAAGAGGCTAGAGGGGTTTGCTATTCCCTTCTCTATCATCTCCTAAAAGAGGTCTTCCCTGATCTCTCCGACTTCTTTTTCTCTCTCCACCCCACCCCCACTTCACCAAAAGGAAAAAAAATGCCTTGTATTTATTTTGTATATCTTATATTTTTATATACTTACATCTCACTTGATAGAATGTAGGTTCCTTGAAGACCCTATCTTATCTTCGTATTTCCAACACTGGGCACAGTGGCTGCCACATAACAGGCACTTAGAAAATGCTTGTTGATTGATTTCTAAACAACTCTATCCTTTAAGAAAAGCATCGTAGAGTGGCTGGAGATCTGGTCTCAGATCAGGAAGACCCTGGTTCAAGTCCCTTCTTACTCATAACAACTGTGTGACCCTGGGCAAGTTACTCCACCTCTTAATGAGGCAGGTGTTGATTTGCTTTGGAGGAGGGAGTTAACTCTTCCTATATTATACCAATGAAACTACAAGTAGAGTGCCCCTCCACAAAAACGCTGAAAAGTTTGTGTATAATGAGTCCAGTCTTGTTTAAAATGCATGTAAGGCAGCTCATCGTTTAAAGGAAACTGGCATGAATTAATTTGCAGAGGAAATATTTGCATTCTGGTTCACATTGGAATTTCCGAAAGCAAACTGCACCACACCTATGACATCTTGTTACAGAGCAAATTACTCTGAAGCAGGTACCACAGACTTTCCCAGTTTATTGTGGGTCACATAGAATCTTCCTAGTGTTCAAATATAAATTCAAAACTTGACCACAGATGCAAAAAAGAAAAGAAACAACCTGATGAACCACAACAAGCTAACCATGACCAAGAATTTAAAATATTTAGAACTTTCTAGTTATAAAGAAAGAGAAAATGAAACAGCAACCCAGAGTGACCCCTTAAGGATGGGAAAAAGTCAGAGGCACAATGAGACACTGGAATGATTTTTCCCCTTACTTTCTCCATTCTCTCTCTCTCTCTCTCTCCTCCCCCCTCTCTTTCCTTCCTTTTCTTTTTTCCTTCCTTTTCCCTTCCTCTCTCACTCCTTCCTTGTCATCTTTTTTCCTTTCTTCCTCCCTTCTTTCCTCCCTTCCTTCCTTCCCTCCTTCCTTCTTTTCTTCCTTCCTTCCTTCTTTCCCTCCTTCCTTCCTTCCTTCCCTCCTTTCTTCTCAATGAGAAATTTCTTGCACCTTGTATCTGAAATACCTCATAAGGTGATGCCTCATAAGCCCTGTGAATTACTTCCTTGGAGTCAAGAGTTAGATTTTTCTAGGGCAAAGTTCACTTCTTACATTGGTCAGCCTGGTAAACTTCTGAGGGAATGAAAACCCATAAAAATGGCAGAGAAATTGTGATCCTCCTAAAACGGATTTTGCAAAATGCTAGCAGCTGCGAGCAGATTTTGGCAATAGCTTGGACCTCAAGTAAGCCTGGAGAGAAGGTGGTTTGAGGAGGTCCTTCAGCTCACTCAGACTGGTATAGGCAGGACATTAGCTGGCCAACATTCCACTTGAAGTTTCACCTCATGGAGTGTTTTTAAATGAGGAAATTAATTATAAAAAGGCATAGGCAAAGAGGGACACATGCTAACCTGGGATAGCCTGGGCATTGGCTGTCTTAGCCACATAAAGTTTACAGGATGCTAAAATTCAGCATATTTCTTAGAAGCTTTTCCATGCACCCCAAAATGGATTAAATAAATTTTTGAAACTATGTACTTAGCAAATCTAATTGGAACATGCTTCTCCCAAAGGGTTTTGATAGGGGAGAGAGACATAGGTATAAAGCGATATACACATTACATATATATGTAATTATTACACGTGTATACATATATACACATGTGTGTGCTGTTGTTCGGACGTTTCAGTTGTGTCCAACATTTTGTGACTCCATTTGGGGTTTTCTTCGCAAAGATACCGGAGTGGTTTGCCATTTCCTTCTCCAGTTCATTTTTCAGATGAGAAAACCAAGGCAAACAGGGTTAAGTGACTCACCCAAGGTGTCTGAGGCCAGAGTTGCACTTAGGAAGCTGAGTCTTTCAGATTCTAGGCTCAGTGCTCTGTCCACTGCGCCCCCTAGCTTCCACTACATATGTATGCATGCAGATTCATGCTTACATATTCTTGCCTAGGGATGAAGATTCTTGTACTCTTCCCTCCTCAGACCTCCTCTGGAGCACTGTGGGCATCTCCGAGGGCTGCAGTTTAGCGGGGAGGTTAATCGGCTGTCCAGAGGTGGTGAAGGGCTTTTAGTCCCTGGCACATGAGGATCAGTAAAAGTAACTAGAGATGTTAAACCTGGAGACAAAAACTCAGCGGGGACATGATAGCCGTGGTCAAGTACACGAAGGACCCTCATGTGGAAAGAGAGATTCCATGTATTCTGTCCACCCAAGGGCAGACCTAGAAGCAATGGGTGGATGCTGCAAAGAGTCCAGATTAGGCTTCATGGATGGGCAAGCTTCCTCATAATTAGAACTATCCTGAAATGGACTGGGCTGGCTCAAGAAGTGGGCTGGTTATTCATGCTCTATGAAGGTCTTCAAGTAAGGAGCAATGACCACTTATCAAGTATGTGGGTAGGGCTTTCTTTATGGTGATAGATTGGACTCTATGATTACTGGCTCTCAAATTTTATAATTTTATTACTTATGCAGATAGAGAAATAGATCACAGATAGAGAGGTGATGGAATGTATGGATAGTATTAGAGATAGATAGGTAGTTAACTGGTGCAGCAGATAAAGCACTAGTCAGGAATATCTGAGTTCAAACCTGGGCTCTGAGTTCAAACACTTACCAGCTGTGTGGCCCTGGGCAAGTCACTTAACTCTTATTTGCCCTAGTTGTGCATTAATAAAATGAGCTGGAGAAGGAAATGGAAAACCACTCTAGTATCTTTGCCAAGAAAACCCCAAATGGGATCACTAAAAGTCAGACACAACTGAAACAACTAAATAACAACATAGTTGAGGAAACCGGGACAAACACAGATCAAGTGACTTGCCCAGGGTCATAAAGTTAGTTAATTGTCTGAAGCTGGATTTGAATTCAGGACTATCTCAACTCCAGGCCCAGGGTTCTATCCACTGTGGCACAAGCTGCCTCAAATTTTTGGCTATGGTAACCTGTTTATCAATATCAATATCGATATAGACATGTCGTTATTGCCAAAAAATTCATCATCTATCGGCCACCCAGCTAGAGACTGCCAACTTTGACATAGTTGGCTAATTAAGCTATTCCTTGAACGGCAGGCGTGGTCCATTGTTAACAAGTACATATCTGTCTACATTTTACAGTGTCCCAAGAGTCTTTGTTCAGGTTTCAGCTGTTAAGACTTAAACCTGCCCTAAGACTTTTGGGACACGCTGTATATTATAGACACACATTTATTTATAGAATACAAAGTATAAAATAAAACATACTCTAGTTATGCATAAAGAGAAAAGTTAGAATACAAATTAGAAAAGAAAAGGCAAACATGAGGGCTATGATTAAGTACTTTGACCAGAAAAATATTCTCATTTGGCCAGAGGGAGATTTCAAAGTGGGGTAATTTAATATAATTGATATTACTTCTCTGGATCTTCTCTAAGGTACAGAATGGCTCTGGTTACACAAAGATGACCTTTTAAGCCATTTACTTTGTTATTTGATTGTATGTGCAGTCAAGTTTTTTCAAAGCCATATCTTTATTTCAGTTCATAATGTTTGTTGCCTGCCTTTTCACCTTAAGTTTTCAATATAAATCCATTAAAATAGCTTTTCTTGATGAGGTCAAGTTTCCAATAGTGCATTCTATAATAGCTAGGTAGATTTGTGCTTCTGCTGCTGAAACACCGGGTGGGGGATGGAGAAAGGGGCCATTTAAGCATGAAAACATTACTCAGCTGGAAGGACATTTTTTTTTCTGCCTTTCAATGTGCTCTGTGACGGAGCCTATGGAAATCCATTGGATCTGCTCAGGATTAATGGAACGGTAGGGTTTCCAGGGACTTTGGAATGTTGTCATGATTAGTCCAGCCAGGAAGCATTCCAGGCTGGAGAGGGCCTGGCTTCAGGCCCTCAAGCAAGACTTACTGTTTAAAAAAAATGTTTTTTAATTTGCACATGCAAAGCCAAACACTGTACTTCTGAAGCAAATCGAAGTAGAATGTTAGCAATGATGTAAAAGAAAACACCAAAAAGCCACGCACACTCAGAAAACAACCTAGTATAGAAATAGCACCAAGCACACATTCGAAGCTCTTTAGAATTCACTGCACATCCTGCTGTCTGTCTCGTCAAATGCTCCAAAACAATTATGCCATTTAGAGTATGCTACAGGAGCACGATTCTCAGATGCAGACGAACAAAACGACGCAACCGTCCGGATGCCTGCTTTGGACGTGGCAAGAGCTTCCAACAGTTAATCCCAGCAAAAGCGATGAACAAATATAGTAATTATATATTATATATTTACCATATATACCATAAAGTGTGATGCAACGTATAACATAACATGAAATAAATTACATAATATATAACATAGCATAATATAATTGGTTGGTTGGTTGTGGTCCTTCATTGTCAAAGAGGACCAAAATGACATCACTATGTTAGGGTCAGGTTACAAGTGCCTGACTGGGGCTGATCAGACCAATATGAGCTCAGAAGGCTCTACCACAGGTAGGGTAGAACTAGCCCAAGTGAACATTTGGGGTGGATATTCTACATTTGTGCATCCTGCACTTCTTTTGAGCTACTTCAATCCTGCTTTGCTCACAGAGCACAGCACTTGCTCTGATGAGGGCATGCCATGCTGGGCGGTCCTGCGTCAGTGTCTCCCACGTCACACAATCAATTCCAAAGTTCTCAAAGAAGATCTTGAGGGTGTCTTTGTATAGCTTTTTCTGACCACCATGTGAATGCTTGCCCTCCATAAAGCGGTTGTTTATGCAAACACTTGTTTGGCATTTGGACAACGTGGCCAGCCCATCGGAGTTGTGCTCTCTGAAGTAGAGTTTGAACGCTTGGCAGTTTAGTTCAAGGAAGGACCTCAGCGTCTGGTACCTTATCCAGCCAGGTGATCTTCAGAATCTTCCTAAAACAATTCAAATGGAAGCGTCCAGTTTCCTGGCATGGCGCTGGTAGACTATCCAGGTTTCACAGGCATGCAACAATGAAGTCAGCACCACGACTCTGTAGACCTTCATTCTGGTAGTCAGTCTAATACCTCTTCTCTCCCACACTTTCCTTTGGAGCCTCCCAAACACTGAGCTAATATACATATTATATGAATTATACCCTTGGTGAGATTGAGGGGGAAGGGACAGAAGATAAAATTGCTGAGAAATTCCAGTTTGAACACATCATCCCAGGAGACTTTGATCCATCCATTGAGCCATCAATTCATTCTCCAAGGCAGACAAGACCTCTTGGGTAGCTACTATAACACCACGTTCTTGTGCTCATCATGAGATCCTTCAGTAAAAGACATTATCCTTGTGGTGTCTTTGGTCCTCTTCGAGAATGAAGGACCACCACCACCAACAGCAAAAACAACAACAGAGTATGGAACATAGTAGTCTAAGCCACGGAAGGGAATGAATCTGAGCTCAATGCAACGGTCCAGTGCAGCCCCATTCTGTTCTGTTCTCTAGCTCCAGGCCTCCTTCTAGAGCAATGATCTCCAAACTGTTTTGATCGTGCAACCTGTAAGTGAAAATATTGTTGGCACTTACCCCCCAAATATACATATTTACTTATTTAGGGCTTGGGCAGTACTAGATATGTGATTTGATTAGTATAGGGAATTCCCAGGTAAGGACACTGCCTCTGCCAACACAGGTTTGCACCTTCTCTATAACTCAGAATTTTAGACGGTTTCCTAGAGTTACCAAGAAGTTAAATCGTTTGCTCAAAGTCTCATCATATGTCAGAGGTAAGGCTTGGCCTCTTAGCTTTAAGGCTAGGTCTCCATCCACTATGACGTGTTGCCTCTCATTGGCTTATTTATAAAGTATGTAAGTTAGAATGTTTATAAAGTATAAAAGTTAGAATAAAGTATAAAAGTGAGAATGTTTATAAAGTATAAAAGTTAGAATATAAGCTCCTTGAGAGTAGAAATTGTTTTATTCTTTGTGTGCTGCCCAGGTGCCTAGCACAATGTTTGGTATATAGTGGTAATTAATAAATGCTTGCTGGTTGATATATGCATGTATTATATTACTAATAATTATATACATTATAAAACACAAACATAGATATTTAAAAGGATGAGGAAAAGGTGAAATAATATTTGATCCTAGAGTTAATAGAAAGTTACTGAAGTTTATTGAGCGTGGGGTGAGGGTGGGTAGGTGACCCAGTCAGACGTGTAATTTAGGAAAATCACTTTGGCAGTTGTGTGGAGTATGTATTTGGAGTGGAGAGAGGCCTGAAGCAGGTGGCCCACATAGGAAGTGACTGCGGTAGCCCTGGCAAGAGGTGATGAAGGTCTGAATTAGGGTGGTGATTATAAATGGAGATCAGGGGACAGACGTGAGAGATTTTGTTGAGACAAGCATGATGAGATCTGTCAACCACACGGAAATATGAGGTAGACGAAAGTGAGGAGATGACAATAACACCAAGGTTGTGACTCAGTTGAGTGATGTCCTCAACAGGAATAAGGAACTTTGGGAGAGGGGAAATATAAGGTAAGGAGATCCCTGTTACATTGCAACCCATCCATGCCCACTCCTCCTGTCAGACACGCTCCGTCCCATTCAAAATAAGGGGGTGGAGGTGGGGTGCTTACCTGCCCCCCAAAGGGTACTCCTAGAAGCCACAAGGTGATTCAGCGCAGAGGTGTCAAACACACAGGGCACATGCCATAACAATGCTCCCTAGTGCTGCCTGAACCAGACTAAAATGTAATTGGAAATATTTAACTAAATAAATAAAATACAATAAAACATGTTGTTTGGTTGTATCTGACTCTTCGTGACCTCATTTGGGGTTTTCTTGGCAAAGATACTTGAGTGGTTTGTTATTTCCTTCTCCAGTTCATTTGACAGATGAGGAAACTGAGGTAAATAGGGTTAAGCAACTTGCCAAGGGTCACACAACTAGCATATATCTGAGGCTGGATCTGAAGTGAGGAAGATGAGTCTTCCTGATTTCAGACCTAGTACTCTATCCACTGTGCCTGCTAGCTGCCCCAATAAAACAAAGACAATATTAATTTATAGTTTTCTAAGCCAATGTACCCCACCCCCACCCCCATCCCACATCTGTTTCTATTTGGAGTTTGACATCACTGATTTAGAGTACGTGGGTCAGGTATTCTGGGGCCTGGATGATTTTCGCATTGGTACACAAGCAGCTGATTCTGTATTTGCCTATGTTAAGATTAGGTTTTAATTGCTATGAGGGGCCCATAACAGAAGAGGAAGGACGAGAGTTTACGAAGGGCAAAAGGGAAGAGTGGGGAAAGGTTGGGCTATAAAGATGAAGGTTAGGAGTAGTTGCATTGGAGACAAGTTCCATGATTGGCTATCATGGGGTTGGGGAAGAGGAGGGGCCAATTGTATGCAATCTATATTTCCAACCTCTGATTACCTGCTCACACAACCCTTGTGTGTAATGCCCAAGGGCTGACAAAAGGCTGCATCTCTCGCTTTGGTGACCACTATTATGGACGACAATACTTCCTACTGAATTTCTTTAGTAACTAAATTCAGGATAGGAGCCTAGAGGGACCTGCCTTATATGAAATCCTATTGATGAGGTTAAGAAGTGTGATAACTTGATTTTGGTAGATTATTTAATTAGTCAGCCAATCACCAAATATTTATTATCTACTTACTATGTGCCTATCATTGTGCTTAACACTGGGGATACGAGAAAGGCAAAAACAAAGTCTCAGCCTATAACAAGCTGATATTCTAATTGGGGAGAAAACATGCAAATAATATGCAAATAAATATGCACACAAATATGCATATACTACGTGTATAATAGCTATGTACATACAAATAAAACAGTGCAAATGGCTGACGATCTCGGAGGTAGGGGACGAGAGTGGGAGACAAGAAAAGGCATCCTGTAGAAAGCGGAATTTGCACTGAGTCTTGAAGGATCCTCTTGGGAAGACAAGAGGGGAGATGAGGAGGATGAGCAGCCCGGGCTTGGGGGACAGCTGGTGAAAAGGCCCAGAGTCAAGGAGTGCAATGTCACATGCGAGGAGGAATGGGAAGGTCACAATCAGCTTCCCCATCCACACATCTGATCCGGTCCCTCTTCTGCACAAAACTTCATCGGCTCCTTCTGCATATAGTCAACTTCCATTCAAGACTGCACCTGCTTTGTCCAACCTTATTCTTTGCAAGTGTTCTATGTTCCATTCAACTCAGACCACCCTTGTACCCTTTTGCTTCTGTTAACATCCAACCATACACCTGGACTGCCCTCACACAGATTGAATTACTACCCGTCATTCATGATTTATCTCAAATACCAATTTTTCCATGAAGCCTTTCCTGATTCATTCTCCCCTGCCCCAAGCCAAAAATGATTTCCCATCCTTGGACTTCTAAAAGCACTTGGTTTGTACTTACACATTTCTATTGATCTGTTTTGTATCAGTGATTTATTTGTAGGCATGATGTATCCCTTACAGATTAAAAATGAAAAAAAAAAACAATACTGCTACCTAGATAATCCTTTAAGGTTTACAAAGTGCTTTAGGCATTATTTCATTTTATCCTCAAAACAAATCTGAGATTGCTGCTATTATCATCCCCATTTTACAGATGAGGTAGACAGAGTTGTTAAGTTAATTGCCCAGGACCTCTCTTAGGGCCACATAGTAAATACATGAAAGGATTCAAACAGAAGTCTTTCTGGTCGACCCACTGCCCTACCTGCTGAACCATACGGCCTCTCAGGATACATAGATCATATGCTCCCTCCACACAAGGTCATTTATGTGGTGTTTTCAGGTTTGCAAAGTGCTTAAGAGATAATATCTCATTTTTTTTCCTCACAGCAACCCCCAGGAGATGGGTCCTATAAGTATTATTTAATATGCAGGGAAGATGAGGAAATCTAAATAACTTGCTCAAAGTCTGGCTACAGACCAGAGGTAAGATCTGAATTCACAATCATAGCTATCATTTATATAGCACTTTATGGTTTTGCAAAGCATTTTATAAACATCTCATTTTACCCTCACAACAACCCAAGAGACAGGTGCTATTACTATCAACCTCATTTTTACAGATGGGGAAACAGAGGCAGATATCAGTTAAGTGACTTGCCTAAAGTCACATGGCTACCTTTGAACTCAGGGCTTCCTGATTACATGTCCAGCACTATCCTAGCAACCCCTAGTGGCCTCTATACCGCACTGACTCCATGAAGTGATACAGCACTGCCAGTATCAATCATGCAGCTTTGTACAAAGCACATGCTTGAAAATCATTAATTAAACTGAACCGTTTAAACGAGAGTGTGGAGCAAGAGAAAGAATGAGACGAAAGTATGAAAAAGGTTGGGGATGGTGGGGGGGGGATGAGAGCTGCAAATGAGCTTTGCCTGAAGCTTCTGAATTGTTCATCAGGTGCAACAAGGTGTTTGCACGTTTGCAGACAAGAGTTTTCCCAACTAGCACTCCCATGTGCTAAATGTTGTCCCTGAGCTGTCAATCATTCCTCTAGCCAAGCATCATTTGACCAGAATGATTTTGCCGCAGAGCATGGAAAATAGCTAATGGAAAACAGGAGGACTTCATTTATCTCCCTCATCTCTTTCTGTTAATGGCTAGAAGGCTCATGAGTTAATGGCCCCTTCATGAGACCAGATGTTATAGCATGTGAGTTCAAGAATATGGAATCACACGTGCCATGTTAAAGTTGGAAGGGGCCCTGGAGATCACCTAATCCAACCCCCATATTTGACAGATGAAGAGGCTGAGTCCCATAGAGATGCAGTGGCCTGTTCAAAGGCCCACTGTGAGTCATTCAAGATTGGGCTCAAATCCATGTCCAAGAGCAAATTCCCCTTCCATTACTACATCGTGGTTTTTGGGTGGGAGTGGGGAAAGAGGGGCTGAGTACTCAAGATTACCACCTTCATCACATCATCTAATTGCTAAAGCAAGAACCTTCATTCAAGGGCTGTTTTCAGCTAGAGTCATGGAGATTCTAGGTTCAGGTCCATGAATAACTCTGGGTTTCCTGGTTCTAAGTTTCTGTCCAAGACCTGGAACACAACCACAGTTCCTTTCCCTCCTTCCTTCCTTCCTCCCTCTCTTCCTTTTTTCCTTCCTCCCTCTCTTCCTTCTCTCCCTTCCTTCCTCTCTCCCCGTCTTCCTTTCTCCTTCCGTCCCTCTCTCTCTTCCTTTCTTCCTCCGTCCTTCTCTTCCTCTCTCCCTTCCTCTCTCCTTCTTTCTTTACACCCTCCTTCTCTTCCTTCCTTCCTCCCTCCATTTCTTCCTCCCTCCCTTCCTCTCTCCTTTCTTTACTCCCTCCTTCTCTCCCTTCCTCCCTCCCTGCCTTCCTCTCTCCTTCTTTCCTTCTTCCTGCCTCCTTTCCTTCCTCCCTCCTTCACTCCCTTCCTTTCTCCTTCCCTTTTTTCTTCCTTCTTTCCTTCCTCCCTCCTTCTCTTCCTTTCTTCTTCCCTCCCTCCCTCTCTCCCTTCCTTCTTTCCTCTCTTTGATCACTTGATGGCCATCTTTCTAGTGACGGGTCCCCTCCAAATTTAGCTAGACTGTTTTTTAGATGGAGCTCAGCTTTTCTCAGCCAGAGCTTATGTTTCACTAGGGTTCTGGGCCAGGTTCACCACTATATGATAGTAATAACATCATGTAAGGCCTCTGAATCCCAGGCTGCTCATCTGCAAATGGGTATAATTGTACTTATGCTACCTACCTCACAAGTCGCTTTGCAAGTCTTAAAGCACTGCACAAATGTGAACTATTATGATTATTGGATATGATATAAATGAAATTATATCCATACAGCTCTATAACATCTTAAAATGCTATATGTATGTTATATTATCTTTGATAACAACTGTGAGATAAATGTTATGGGTAGTGTTCCCGTTTTATAGATGAGGACACTGAGGCTGGCTGAGAGAAAATAGGTGACTGTCCCAAGGTCACACAGCTAGGAAGTGACTGAATCAGCAGGACTCAGACACATGTCTTTTTTATTACAACTCCAGTCCTCTATCCATCATACCACTTGGCTAGAGTGACTTAAGCCTGCCAAAAAGCAAACTAGATCTGCATTCTGACTTAGCCAAACGGTAACCTGGGTAGAGAGAACGGAGATGAGGGCTGAAGAGGGGTCTAAAAATGATTTATATCTCATAGAGCCTCCTGAGTAGTCATCTTGCCGTTTGGTCCTGTCTATGCCTGAGGACTTTCATGAACTTGCCCATCATCCTGGGACCAACTTCGGAGGGAAGAGCCATCCCCAGTAGGCCCTCAGGTCAAGCCGATCCAAACCAAATGAATTTTGGACGGGACTGGAGTAGCCCTGGAAGTGAGGTCATTTGAATGGTCATTTGTGGTGAGTGACAACATCATTAACAGGGTCCTGCTGTGAATGTGAAAGGCCTTGGGTCCTACAGAGAATGTCATACAGAATCATAAGCTTAAGTTTATGAAAAAACCAAATCCTTGCTAAGTGGTTTGATGGGAAGTTCTAAAGTCCCCCTGCCCTGAGAAGAAATGGCTCTCCTGAGATCTGATGATCAAGTCGGTGAGCAAGAGGGGCTGTGGGTAAAAAGCCTTGTTACTGTCGATCCCCTTTTGTGGTTGGATAAAAATGCTAAGTTGACAGAGTTAAAGGGGGCCTTGCTCCAAAGAACATTGTGTCCTCCCAGGGTACTTTCTCTGTTTACGTTGCCTACAGAGAACTGTTAAGGAGAGGACACTGACAGTACTTATAAACACTGGTTCTGAGGGAACAGCGCTAGCTGGCACGCTATCACTACCACCTCCTATCCAGGAATAACTCAGGGGCATTTACTCCTTCAGAAGGCAGTTATCCACAAGGAACATGACACTATCGACTGTTGTTCAGTCGTTCCAGTCGTGTCTGACTCTTCGTGACCCCATTTGGGTTTTCTCGGCAAAGATACTGCAGTAGTTTGCCATTTCCTTCTTAGGCTTATTTTACAGAAGAGGAAATGGAGGTAAGCAGGGTTAAGTAACTGGCTCAGGATTACACAATTATGTAGTGCTGAGGTCAAATCTGAACTCCGGTCTTCCTGATTCCAGGCCCGTTGTTCTACCATCCAGCTGCCCCAATAATATTGATATCATAGCATATGACATCATTGCTCTGATTCTGCTCATTTCACTCTGTATCGGTTCATGCAAGTGTTTCCTTGAAGTCATCAATTGCCTCCTTTCTTACAGCACAATAGTATTCTATCATATTCACACAAATTTGTTCAGCCATTAGTGTCTTCCATAGCTAAGTATTATCATTTGGTCATGTCTGACACTTTGTGACCCATGGACCACAGCATGCCAATGTTGTCCATGGAGTTTTCTTGGCAAATATACTGCTATTTCCTCTCCAGTAGATTAAGGTAAACAAAGGTTAAGTGACTTGCCCAAGGTCATACAGTTCGTAAGTGTCTGAGGTCAGATTTGGTCTCAGGTTTTCATGGCTCTAGGCCCAGTGTTCTATCCACTGAGCAACCTAGCTGCCTTTAGGCAAAATGACTGGGATAACTGAAGCCTCTGCCTGGGGCCAACCTTGTTCAGAAGTCAGTATTCTAGGATTAGGAATGGGTTAGAGTTGTGTTTTTTAATTTTTTTTTCTGTATACTTGTATTCCCAGGGAAATGAAGAAGGATCACAGAAGGTCAGAGACAGAAGGCCCCTGAAGGGCCATCACGCTCCAAACAGATGCTCTCTTACAAGATACCCATAACCGATGCTCAACTAGTCTTTGATCAAAGACCTTTAACGCAGGGGAAGTCATTTTCCTCTCCCCACTTGCCCTGACTCCCCAGCAAGCCCAATCATTCCACTTCTGGATAGTTGGATTGGGCACATCATAAGCATTGAATAAATGCTTGTTGACTGACTTCCTGATTGACTGTTAGAAAGCCTAACTCTGCCTCTTTGCAAATTTAGTCTTTAGAAGCAGTCACAATTGTACCACAAGCATCTAATTGACTGAAAAAAAACAGAGTTCACCATATGAAACATGGGCTTCTTTCTAGGCACCTGGTATTTTTAACTTAGCTTGATTTAAATTCTTTCTTAAATTAAATTTTATTTTTAATGAACAAAATATTTTCTTTTTCTCCTCCCTTATTAGAAAGAAAAAAGAAAAAATGTTTTATATATATATATGTATATATATACACACACACACACACATACACACACACATTTTTAACAAGTATGTATCGTCAAGCAAAATAAAATTCCTTCACTGGTCATATCAAAAATATAGGCCTCACTCTGCGCCCTGAGTTCATTACCAATTTGTCAGGAGGTAGGTAATGGTATGTGTTGTCATCAGTCCACTGGAATCATGCATGATCATTGCATTCATCAAAGTTCTTAAGTCTTTCAAAGTTGTATGTCTTGGCAATGTTGTTATATTTATAACAGCTCTATTTTGGGTAGCAAAAAAGAAAACCTTGAAAACTGAAGGGATGGATGCCCATCAATTGAAGAATGGCTGAACAAATTGTGGTAGACAAACGTGATGTAATACCATTGTGCGGTAAGGAATGAGGAAAGTGATGACTTCAAAGAGACGTAGAAAGACTTGTATGAACTGAGACAGAGTGGAGTAAGCAGAATCCGAACAATTTGTACTATGATGTCAATATTTTAGGAATGAACAATTTTGAAGACTTGAAAGAATTGATGAAGGATGAAATAAGCAAAACCTGGAGAGGAATTTATACGTTAATGATAACACTCTAAATCTGCTATTTTGTTCCCCTTCACTCACTAAGAGTAATGGCTGACAATTCACTGATTTAACTGAGGCAGCTAGGTTGTATGGTGGGCTAACATGCAAGACTAGTGAGTCAGGAAGGTCAAATCTAACACTTACAAGCTTGTGAATGTAGGCAAGCCACTTCACCGTTGTCTGCCTCAGTTTCTTCACCTACAAAATGGGAATAATGATAATGTCTACCTCCCAGGGTTTTTGTGAGGAAAAGCATGATATTTTACATTTGCAAACTTAAATGCACTGTATAAATGCTAGGTATTATTATTTAATAATGCATTTCAGTTTATAAAGCATTTTACATACGCTGTTTTATTTTATCCTCATAAGTCCATACCTTATTTTACAGACATGAAAACTGAGGCTCAGAGAAAAAGTGACTTGCTCACAGATACAAAGCTACCAAGTGTCAGAGGAAGGATTCAAATTACTTCTGACCTGACTCTGAGCTCAGTACTCTTTCCATCCCCACAGCTAGTAAGTGTTAGTGACGGGATTCAACTTAGTCTATCCTGACTGAATTCAGTGTTTGAACCAGACTGCCCCTCCACCTGCCGCCATCCCACCGTACAATCATACCCCCATTTCTCTACTGGTCTCATTCATCACTCAATACCAACAGTCACTAAGCTTCTTACACGTACAGGGAAACATGCTGGTCCAAGAACATAATGAACATAAAATGGAGGCCCGTCCCTTCTCTCCTCAGCTTACAGTCTAAATCATAAACAACACACTGGAGATTAACGTAGAAAACAAGGCTGAGATGCTTTAAAAAAAAAGAAAGAACGAAAGAAAGAAAGGAAAGGAGAGGAGAGGAAGAGGAAAAAAAATGAAACGAAATGAAACAAAACGAAACAAAACCTTTGATATTATCCTATTTTCTCCAGTTCTTCTAGAGTACCTTCCAGTGAGGTTCAAATAAAGAGTACCAGCTTAAGTTAGAAAGAAGAAAAATTACTCTCAGTCTTTAGAGTGGTCTAAAACTAGAGTATGACCACCATCATCTTAAAAACCAAATACTTGATGGACTTTTCCCTGTGATAGACTGATATGCCCCTGAGATGGCTTCAGTTTTTCACTCCTACCCCCAGGGAAACCTACTTAGTGGAGTTTTCTAGTTTATCCTAGAGGAAGGGATTACAAATCCTTTTGGCCTGAAGTCAATCGAGAGACTCCAGCACCTTTTATGTCAGTATCTACCTGCGATGACCTTTGCTGGAGGTCATGGAGAGAATCGGAACCAAGGACTAATAATAAGCATTCAAAAAAAATCATTTTCTTAAGTAGATGAGTCCTCTTTTTTGCTTGTAAGATATTGTTCAAAAATTATCTCAACATAGTTTTGTTGATTGTCGATCTAGCAGGCTTACGCAGGTAAGCATCTGCCCCCTTCCTGAACAAAGTATGAGTTCTCTAGTATGAGCTTCTTGGACTGAGTGTAAATTATCCTCAACTTGGGCTTTCACTGCCACAACGATATGGCTTTCCTGCCAACAGCAGCAGCTGTGAGCATCAAATGGATACCATGTTAATCACTGAGGTTATGATTTCGAGGTGGCTGTTGGGTTTGTCTCTTAAAAGAAATTTGGTCTCGCTGGAGGAACAAAGAAATGAGGCATGGAACCACCACACGCCAAGAAGTAGACACGTGGGCAGACACAGGGACCCTTAGATTCACTGAGACCTGAAAAAAGGCCATAGGTCACGCTAACTTTGAAGTCCCAAAGGAAAAGGACCAACAGAACAGGGTGTTGCATGTAATAATAAGGACCCTTCCCAGTTACTGTAATAGTTACGCAGATTTTATAAGTCATGAAGAAAGACAGATAGAACCAACCAGAGGGACTACTAGAAAATAGGGAAGACAGTTTCCATGACTGTTGAATGGTTTGGAAACTACTGAATACTCATTTAATAGTTGAAGAAACTGAACCTTAAAAATGGAAAGTGGCTAAAGCCAAGGTCATATGATTAATCAGTTGAAAAGCACCAAAGAGAAACTAGGTCTCCAGACACCTTGGTCCAAAACTCCTTCCATTATTCTATCTTGCTTGGATAAATTAGCCCAAATTATATCATATCATATATATTTGTGTATGCATCTATCTATATATACATATTCTCATATGCATCTAATTATACTGTAAAATTCTGATTTTATGGAATGGGTTGGGACTAGTTTGATTCCTAGAGAATATGATAAATTATCAAATGCTATAATATTTATAAAGCGCTTAACATAGTGGCTGACACATAGTAAAAGCTTAATAAATGCTTGTCACTTCCACCCCCAATTGAAAATATACATTTGTAACATCTAATTATAACTTATCTACTTATCTTGTCATACACACACGTACCAACTCATCAGATATTTAAATGATTACAGGAGATAAGTCTGCCAAATGTCTTCATTATTCCCATTATAAATGAATTAAGACGTAAGACTTTAATATGAATGCATAAGAAGCCAGGCATGGCCTTGCCCATTGCAATTCCTACTACTGAGGAGGTTGAGGCTGGTGGATTTCTTGAACTCTGGTGTTCTGAGCGCAGTAGGCTCTGAGCTGGTCAGGTACCAATATGGTGAGTCTCTGAGAGTGGGGTTGGGGGTGAGGAGTCACCAGGACGCCTAAAGAGGGGCCCAAGCTAGAAACAAAGAGGGTCAAAATTTCCATGCCAGTTAGCAGTGGGATTGGACCCCTTAAGAGCCACTGCACTTCTAGCCTAGGAGACTTTGACTCACAAAAGGAAAAAAAAATAAGCATTAGAAACATTATTCAGATCTTTTATATCGGTCATTTTGTTTTGATAAGACTTGCATTTTTCACAGGAAGAAGGGTAGTGCAAAATTAGAATTGTACTACACATAAAGCATAGATCTGACCGTGTTGTTCCATTACTCTAAAATCCTCAGTGGCTGCTTATTACCTTCAGGATAAACTGTAAGGTCATGAAGCCGGCAGTTAGATCTCTCCACAATCTGGCCCCAGGGTCTTTCTAGCCTTACTTCACATTACTGTTCTTTACACACTCTTTATTCTAGCCAAAACGGACTAGTCGGTGTCCCCCGAACTTTGCACTCCACATACAAGCCTTTGCACAGACCGTCTCCATGGCTAGAACACATTCCCTCCTCCCCTCCCCCATCAAGATCTTCATCTTTCCTTTAAGGCACGGTTCAAGTGCTCCTTCCTCTATGAAGGGAACGCTCTAGTTGTTATCGAATGAATTACCCAGCATTTATGGATCTGTGTCCCTGTTGCGTCCCACCAGTAGGTGGTAACCTAAGGGCAGCAGCAGGGACTGTTGGCTTTTCTTGTGCCTGCATCCCTAGCTTCTAGCAGACAGAGCCTTGCACAGGGATGCTTGCTGAACTAAAGAACTGGGATTACTGAAGCATTGAGAACAATGAAAGTATTAGCTCTAAAACGGTTCAGTGGTTTCCATCAGACTGTCTTCTTTAGTTACAAACATAAAGCACACTTGAATATTAAATTAGCACTTAATTAATCTTAAACTAATTAACCAGTAATGTGTGGATTGAATCACCAAGTGCTGATGCTTCCTCCACCCTCATATCGTGTCTATAAAAATATGCATTGAAATATGCACATAAAAAGAAAATCACTTAAAACTTAGCCTAAATAAAAGAAATATGGGAGGTGGAGAAAAGTTGGAGGCTGTTCAGCCAGATTTGTGAGAGCAGAGGGGGTGAAAACACGGGGAGAGGTGGGTAATGTCTCTACCAAGGAAAGAGTCCTACTTCCCCTCTATTCAACAAACAAGTAATTACTGAGTACCTATGGTTCAGGGCAGCTATGCAGTGCAATGGATAAAGTGCCTGGCCTACAATCAGGAAGACTCATCCTCCTGAGTTTAAATCTAGCTTCAGATACTTACTAGCTGTGTGACTCTGGGCAAGTCACTTAGCCCTGTTTGCCTCAGTTTCTTCATCTGTAAAATGAGCTAGAAAAGGAAATGGCAAATCACTCTAGTACCTTTGCCAAGAAAACCCCAAATGGAGGTCACGAAGAGTAGGACACAACTGAAAACAACTCAACAACAGCCATATACTCCCTACGCTGTATTAAGATCCAAGGAGCTCATTTTTGGGAGGAAGGAAACGAGCATTTATTAAGTGCCTACTTCATGCCAAGCACTGCGTTCAATGCTTTACAAATATCTTATTTTATGCTCACAACCCTGGGAGAGAGGTGTGTATATATTATTATCACCCTCATTTTATAGAGGAGGAAATTGAGGCAGACAAATATTAAATGTCTTACCCAGGGTCACACAGCTACAAGGGTCTGAGGTCAACTTTGAACTCAGGTCGTCTGACTCCAGGCCCAGCTCCTTATATACTGGCCTTCTAGCTGCCTCAATCTGGTCAAAAGAACAAACATATAAGCACTGAATAACAAGATGAGACAGCGTATGCTAATTTGTTTTGCTTCACTAAGCATATATATTACAAGGAATTTGTTTTTATTTCCTCATTGGGAAGGGAATGGGAGAAACAGGAAATACATTTCTGTTAATTTTTTTAAATTTTAATATTTGGGCAGGGTTACAGGAGTGGAATGTTGCTTGCAATTTCAGATGAGGTCATTGTATTGTTAGTTTTACTTAATTATTTTATTATAAGAGCCCTCTCACAGAGGAGAGGTTGGGTGTGCTTTCTTTAAATTTCCTCTGAAATCAGAAAACACTACAAATCAGGGATTCGTTTATTGTTTTGTTGATTGTCTAGACTTAAGAAAGTGAAGAGGAAAATATTAATAATGCAGACTAAATTTAAGTTTGGGTCTTGCATACTTTTTTTTTTGAGAGACAGTTGTTAAACATGTACCAGCACATCACTAGAATCTGTAAATGGTTATAAGGTAAAAACACATACACACACACACACACACACATATATGTGTGTGTGTGCATGTGTATATATATACACATATGTTCATATATGCATCTATATATGTGCATGTATATACATATAAATATACACATGTGTATATATACATATATGTGCATACGTGTCTGTGTGTGTGTGTGTGTGTACACAGTGCAGTAAAAAGGGAATTAAACATAGTCAGAAGACCTGGGGTAGAGTCTTGGCTGTTACTTGCAAATGGCTCAGTGGCTAGAACACAAGGACCTGAGTTCAAATTCTACTTATACTTCAAACAGACACTTACTAGCTGTATGACAGAAGGAAAGTCACTTTACCTGTCTGTCTCAGTTTCCTCATGTATAAAATAGGGATAATTATAGCACCTACGTAACTCACAGAGTTATTGGGAGGATAAAATGAGATTTATCTCCTCATCTCAGCCTCCTGGCTTCCTTCAAGTCCCAGTTAAAATCCTGCCTTCTGCAGGAAGCTTTCCTGATAATTCTTAATGCTACTGCCTTCTCTCTGTTGATTACCTCCAATTTATCCTGTCTGTAACTTGTTTACGCAGAGTTGTTGCATGTTCTTCCTCTCATTAGATTGTGAGCTCTATGAGAGCAGGGACTATCTTTTGTCTTTCTTTGTATTCCCCAGAGTTTTGCACTGTGCCTGGAACATATTAGGTGCTTAATACATGTTATCGACTGGTTAATATTTGCAAAGGAGTATGCAAACCTCCAAGGATGTATAGATGCTAGCTACTACTGTGATTATTATCACTATTATTAATAGGGTAAAAATTTGAGGGTAAGAGACTATTCTCTTTCCCTCCCTCTCCTATATAAATGAGGTTTAAAAATTTATTTAGGTCAGAGGCCATACAGTTCAATCTGGGCTATAATTATGAGCTAAATTAACATATTTTGGTTGGTTAAATGAATAAATAAATGTTGGATAAGAAAGGTTCATGAACCTTGACCTGGACCTTAAAGGAGGGGTAGGAATTCCCTCTTGACTCTTCTCAACTCCATTTGGGGTTTTCCTGGCAAAGATACTGGAGTGGTTTGCCATTTCCTTCTCCAGCTCATTTTGCACATGATGAAACTGAGGCAAAGTGAGTTCAAATCTGGTGTCAGACACTTTCTGGATTTGGGACCCTGGGCAAGTCTCTTAATCCTGTTTGCCTCAGTTTCTTCATCTGTCAAATAAGCCAGAGAAGGAAATGGCAAACCATTCCTGTATCTTTGCCAAGAAAACCCCAAATGGGGTCGTGAAGAGTGGGACATGACTGAAAACAACAGAATGACAACAAAAAAGTGGGAATGATTGGAGTTGTATCAGTTGAAGTTCCCTCTCCCCAAATCTCTTCTCCATTGGCCATTTAGAATCCTGAAATTCTCCTATTCCTTTATGTTTGGGTTAAAGCTCTGAATTAAAAGGTAGATATTCCCTTAGCTAAAATGACTAAATCAGATTAACCAGTAATGATGATAATTAGGATCGCATTTATATAGTGTTTGAAGGTTTACGCGGATCACCACATTTGATCCTCCTAACAGCAACATGAAGTAGGTGTTACTATTATTATCATATTGAAGATATGGAAATTGAGACAGACAGAAGTTAAGTGATTTGCTCAGAGTCATACATCTAGTAAGTGTCTGAGGCAAGATTTGAACTCTGGTTTTCATGTTTCCAAATCTAGCATCCTATCCACTATGCCACCTAGCAAAGAGCTGGGTCCTTACCAAATGGATATAAGAGTTAAATTTGGATACAGAGGGTCTCGGGAAGATGTTCAGCCTGGTAGCATAGACCCAAGTATTGGGAAATCTGGGATGAGAAGAGAGACTAGACAGTCAAAGAGCAGAGTGAGTTCCTTTGGGAAAGGAAATGATAGGAAGGAGGGAACACAGAGCAATGTTGGCAGCATGGAGCTGGCCATGGTGGTAGTCCTTGATTGGTCGATGACATGAACCTTAGAACTCACTGCCTCCAACTGGCCATCCATTGGTCCCTCAATTCTCTGGCCTCTTCTCTCCAATGATCTTTGCTTGTCCTTCCCCTCCAACTCAGGCCATCTGTTATTTTCATCTGGCTAGTGTTTACTTTCCCCTTTAAAGTCATTGTAAAGGAGGTAAGTGAGGACAAGCCCCAACCTCTAAGCTTCCCCTTCTAGCCCCCTTCCCCAGCGATTGTGGTCATTTAGTATCACAGTCTGTTCTGTGCCCTGTCTGTGGTCTTTGGAACTACGTTCCTATCAAGGGAAATGGGGACAGATTTGACACGTACATGATTATGAGATGCTGCATCTGCTATATCTGTTTCCTCATTTGGTTTATATTTCTAAGTGGAGAGGAGACCTCTTGAGCCTGCCTGGAATCAATTGTCTTTGTATAAACCCTTGATTAGCATAGTGCCTTGCCATCATCTGTTCTTTCCTTCCAGATTTCCCCTCATGCACTATTCCAGCAGAACGGGCCCGGTTTGGATACTTTGAGGGTGACAATCCATCTCCTGACCTAGGCCTCGGCTGACCCCACACAGCACTTGGAATGCATGCCCTTCCACTTTCGACTCTTGGGATCCCTGGTTTCCCCTTAAGGCTCAGCTCAAACGTTACCTTCCAACCTCATCCCGGTAGTTAAGACCACACAAAAATTACTTGATGTGAATTTTGTGTTTACTTCTTAGGACACATTTTGCCTGCCCTCTCCACTCCACTTCTAGTAGAATTCAAGCTTCTTAAAGCCTATGTTAGTGCTATAGGCCAACTCTCCAAGACTTTAAGGTGCAGATTAGGTGCCTGTTTGCATTGGTAAAGGGACTTACCTCATTAGGAGCTCCCTATATCAATGAACACACAGGTCTAGTCCCTAACCCTACTCCAGTACCTAGCGCAGTCTATCCTAGAGTCACCACTTAATCAATGCTTATTTAACTCATTAATCACAGGTTGATAAATTTATACCTGGAAGAGATCTTAGAGGGCCATTGAATCCAATGTCGCATATTGCATGATGAAGAAACTGAGGCATAGAGAAATAAGGAAACTTATCCAAGGTCGCACAAATAGCAAGTGTCCGAAGTGGGATTTGACTTCCTCCTGATTCTAAGTCTGGGGCCCTGTGTGCTAGGCCACACTGCTCCTCAATGGATGCATATGTTATGGTGGCTATTAAGAAGTCCCACCACCTCGAGGTATTCCTAGTGTCAATTTGCTGACTTTTGCTCTCGGTCTCTGTTCAGTGCCAGACCAGTAGGGTGATCATTCAAAATCCCAACTTCTCCTTTCTACCAACACAGCCTCTGCCCCAACTTTGTGGACAGAACTATGCAAGTGAAATTCTTCTGGAATCCTGCATTGCCTAAAGGCCTCCTCTGCCATTTATGGCTAAGTATAATTCTTTGGAAACCCTACCATTGTGGCTTCTTCTCTGCTAAATGCAGCGGATGACCTTGATGTCTTCCATGTCTGACCAAGCTCTAAGCGAGCCATAACACCTGTTTCAGCCAATTTTATGGCTGTTGGAACCAACTGTTCTTACCCACCCATTGCTCCAGGGGAAGTCTTTTCCTGCTTGGGGTAGATATTCCCCTAACTCTCTGATGGGTTTGAAGCCTATTGGCTACCCTCAACCTGGTTTAGCCCATCTGCTGAGATGGTTTTCTGGGGTGTGGATGTTGTGCATGCTACAGCTTCCTGGAGCCACCGGTGAGAGTTGGGTGACAGGTAAACACCAAAGGTGGATAAGCAGCCCTGAAAAGATCTTGGCAAGCCCTCACACCAGACGTGCTAATCCTCCCTGAACACCCCAAACACTGAATGCAGACCACTGGCTAGAGAGATATAGAGTTTAGGTAAGATATGGTCCTTGCCCTTATCTCCTTCCAGAGAAGGCTTTGGATGTATCTTGCAATGGTTAGCATCCATGAATCTCTTTGTAGTGAGCTCTCACTATCAGAGAGCTAAAACAGCTTGGGCAGAGATTCTATTAACAATCTTCGTTTTCTTTTTTTTTGAGGGGTGAAGATGGGGCAATTGGGGTTAAGTGACTTGCCCAAGGTCACACAGCTAGTAAGTGTGTTAAGTATCTGAGGCTGGATTTGAACTCAGGCCCTCCTGACTCTAGGGCTGGTGCTCTACTCACTGCGCCACCTAGCTGCCCCCAAGAATCTTTGTTTTATAAGAAAAAGACACCTAATATAAACTCCTGCATGTTGGTCACCAACAATAAGTTAATGTGTTGTTTTTATGACTGAAGTATCTATTAGTCAGTGATACTTTGTGTGTATAGATACCAACATCCAGACCTCCAAAATACACCAGGTTAAGGAATAAAACACAAAGGCAGATTCTGAGCTTTGGCCACATCCAGATACTCATCTTTGCTGCTCAGTCATGGTCTTTGGGGAGTAAAAAAGGACCTTTCTGACCCCCCCACTTCTCTCTAGTTCTCTTAATCTACCAAAAATGGGTCACTAATGGGACATGCCTTGAAGCTCCCTCTCTCCCAATTAGACCATTAATGAATACAGGGGAACCTTCTGGCACAGGTTTTCTGTAGGTTAAACAAAGAGATACAAGATCCACTTACTCTCTAGCTGTTGGGTTATGATCATTCAGAATTAATTCTCCGCCATTCTTTCCTGTTTCTCTCCTCACCACAAATGTTATATCTGAAATAGATTCTGAATTAATCTTACTGATTTCTGACTTGGTCCTGTAGTGACCCCTCCTCATTTTCTAGTTGGGCTTCAGGGAAAGTGCATCTGACAAGTAGCATGCCTAAGTCTGGGTGCACTGTATACCCCTACACTGAGTTGCAGATTTGGAGCAAACAATTAAGACAAGAAGTACACCCAGTACATGCCAATGCCACCATCTCTGAGAGCTATTGCTGGGTAGTAGAATCCTTGAACTGTAGTCTAAAGACCTAGGCTCGAAAGCTGCCCCTGCTCCTTTTTCCCTGTGTAGCCTTGTATAGGTCCCTTAACTTTTCTAAGTCTCAATTTTCTCATCAATAAAATGGGCAGGATGAGACTTATTATTAACTTCATAGGTTTCTTCTGAGGATAAATTGAGATAATGAGCCTAGTGATGTTTAAATGAAAATTGGTAATCTCTAATCAAAGCTAGAACTAAAGATAGAATGGTATAGTTTGGAGAAGAGAAGCCTTAGAGTCAGGAGACCTGGTTTTGAATCCTAGCTTTGACACTTATTAGTTCTGTGTCCTTTAGAGAGTTATATAACTTCTTTGAATTGCAGTTTTCTTATCTATAAATGGGCATAAATAATAATATATGTCCTACCTTCCTCACAGCAGAAGGAAAGAGTTTCCAAATATTAAAGTCCATCAGTCAATAAGCATTTATGGGCATCTACTACGTGCCAGACACTGTGCTAAGTGCTAGGGATATAAATAAAAATACTCAAGGAGCTTCCAATCTAATGGGAGAGGAGAGATAACACAAAAATGCTGAAAGGTAGGTGGTGGAAGGGACCTGTTGAGAGGGCCTGATGGAAACCAAAGAAGTCCAAAAGTGCTGTAGCTATTGGTAATAGAGATGTGCTACAGAAATGAGACCTATAAGGCTATCTTTAAGAAGTGACTCAAGGGATGGCCTATTCATTGAATAGGCATCACCTCACTGTGAGTACATGAAAAGGCCTTAGCCTAAAAGGGACAGGGTCTCCCATTGTATCCTGGCTTATCCCCAGTTGTCCTGATGAATATCTGGCCACTGGACCCAGATAGCTCCGGAGGAGAAAATGAGGCTGGCAACCTTGTGCAGCCCTCCCTCATTCAAATCAAAGTCAACTATAAGTCATGGCATCATTTCCCTGATGTCATGGTCCTCTTTGAAAACGAAGGACAAACACGACAACATCAATAAGGCTATTAGGAGAAACCCGAATTAGAGAACATCTGTATTTAAAAACCAGTTGTCAGAAAGTGTCTGTAAGTAAATTTCCATGGATTATGGCTCTTTGGAACTCTTCGTTTCCCACCAACTACTCTGAAGCTTTTCATCATTAAGAATCTCAACGTGAGGGAGATCGCTTCAGTGCTTCTCCCCTCTGATCGGAAGTCTAGGGGATGGAGCAAAAAAATCCCACAGCCTCTGTAAAGGGTTCAGAATTTCCAGCTCCTCATTCCCCACCAGACACTCTGCTTGGTTTGACTCAGGAAATATCATGTTGCCAACTAGGCACCCTTCGGTTCTCCCTTTTTGTGTATTGTTTTTCCCCATTAGATCGTAAGCTTCTTGAGGGCAAGGAGTCTTTCTTTTCTCTTATTTGTATCCCCAGCACTTAGCACAGTGCCTGGCATATAGTAGGTACTTAATAAATGTTTATTGACTATTGATAGTTAATAAATGTTTATTGACTATTGGGAATTTGAAATGAGATTTGGGGATCACAAGATTTAGAGCTATCTATGACCTTAAATGTCATCTAATTGAGTACTCTCTTCTTATAGATGAGGAAAAAAAGAGTGGGCAAGTGACCTTAGTCAAGGTCACACAGGTAGTAAGTGGCAGAGTCAGGATTTGAATCCAGATCCTTTGACACCTAATTCAATGCTCAGTAGATGGAAGATTCTAAAGCAATAATTGGATAAAGCTGTTCATTAACTACACAGCAAAACAAAAAGTCTTTGGCACTAATTGCTTGACCCAAGCATCGTCCTCTTAGATTAATCAATCAATATTAAGCACCTACTGTGTTTCTACTGACCATAACTGTAACTAGTTCAGAAAAATGTCCTAGTAGAGAAGAGATGAATTTCATGTTGCTTGGGGAGTACCTATCTTGAAGCAAGGCTCCTGAAATGAACTTCTAATACTTTAAGGCTTTATCTAAGATAGGAGCATGCAAAAGCAATGTGGTGAGATAGAGAAAGACAGAAGGCCAAATGGACCCTGAGTAGTAGGAATGGGAATAGTATTAATGAAGGGTCCTTGGAGGGATCTCTCTTCTCTCTAAGCTGGGCAGATGCTTCTGAAGATTCTGCCTGAGTGCACACTTTGTCTTTATATAATATAGAAGTGTACTTTGTTCCCACTGCTTTGTGTGTGTGTGTATGTGTGTGTGTGTGTGAGAGAGAGAGAGAGAGAGAGACAGAGAGAGACAGAGAGAGAGAGAGAGAGACAGAGAGACAGAGAGCATCATGTTTCAGTGTGATTGCATAGTGACTTCTTAACAACTACTGAAACATTAGGCAAGAAAGAATTCCCCTTTTTCCCCACCCAAAGACCCACATAAACTCTCATTTACTTTTACCTAAACCTTTTCAATAAAAACAAATTAAAACAAAAACATTCCACGCCAGTTTCATTGCTCTCAAATACTCAGGTCTGGTACACAAGTCTTTATGGCTGATTAAAGAGAACCCTTGATGATAATTAAATTATCCTGAAAATGAGGTCATTGGGCTTTCTCTTTAGAAACAATTTACACTTCATAACTGATTCCATTCTGCTTCTAAATAAAGTCTCACTAGTGGCTCTGAGAGCATCGGTACCAAGGACAGCAGAGACTCCCTAGAAAACTCATAGTCATGCTCAAAGTCTACCTTCACACAGATGTTGACTACCTGCTTAAAAAAAAATAGGGGGTGGGAGTGGGAGTGGTGCTGTAACAATCGTGTGTGTGTGTGTGTGTGACAGAGACAGAGAGAGACAGAGAGAGACAGAGACGAAGGAAGAGACAGAGAGACAAAGACAGAGAGAGAGAGAGACAGACAGAGACAGGAGAAGGGAGGGGAGGGGAGGAGAGGAGTTCAATAAAGCCTTTCTAGGATCCAGATTACCAGATTAAGTGGAAGAAATATAGAGCAGCACTCCCCTAAATGGAGTGATTTCTTTGACACTCTTGTGTTATTTCTACTCTGAGGCAAGCTCATTTTCAATCTTTCCTTTATGGGATTCCCTCACTGTCTTAGCAGCTGAGCAGCACAGCCTCACAATACATACAAATGGAGAAGAATTTCTAGCTGAGAGACCCACCAAAAGTCTCCATCAGGGCTTTTCTCAATAAGATTTGATGCTGTAGGAGTACAGAGATGTCTCACTTTGTCTTCTCACAGATAGGAAAGCAATGATTCTCTCTTTAGGATCTATTTAGACCAGAATCAGAGGCAACTGATTGAGTCCTAATCTACTGACAGGTCTCCCCCAGGGAGGCTTCTTTGTTTGCACACAGGATTTCACTTTATGGGAAAGCGCATAACATCTGGAGCTAACTTGACCTTTTAAAAAAGTTTTATTGAAGACAAAAGGCCATCAGTAAAACAGTTTAGAATCTTTTATAGCTGCACATGCATGTGCACACGCACACACACACACACACACACACACTGAACCTTCCTGCATAACAAGGAAAACCAGTTAAGTAGACCTGCAGCTAGGTGGTGAAGTGGATAAAGCATCCCCCCTGGAGGGACCTCAGTTCAAATCCAGCCTCAGACACTTAGTAACTCTGTAACCCTGGGCAAGTCACTTAAATTCCCTCATCTGTTAAATGGAAATAGTAATAGCAGCTACCTCAAAGGGTTGTGAGAGTCAAATGAGATAATAATTATGAGGGGCAGCTAGGCGGCACAGTGGATAGAGCACCAGACTAGGAATCAGGACTCATCTTCCTGAGTTCAAATCTGGCCTCTGACATGTGCTAGCTGTGTGACCCTGGACAAGTCATTTAACCCTGTTTGCCTCAGTTTCCTCATCTATAAAATGAGTTGGAGAAGGAAATGATGAACCATTCCAGTATCTTTGCCAAAAAAGCCCAAAATGGAATGACAGTCAGCCACGCAACAACAATAATTATAAATGCTTAGCACAGTGACTGTTTGCTTCAGTTCCCTCATCTGTAAAATGGGGATAATAATACAAGCTACCTCAAAGGGTTGTTGTGAGATTCAGATGAGATAATAAAGTGCATAGCACAGCATCTGGCACATAGTAAGAACTATGTAAATGTAAGCTATAATGATTATTATAAAAGCAACAGAAATTGTTGTGTCCAAAAGTGTATGGCACACCTGTGACCCTCACTTATCTACCCCACCCTATGTTTCATCATCTTTTCACCAAGACCAAGTTGATCATCGCAATTAATCTGAGTTCCTGCTACCTTCTTAGTTTTCTCATATCTATCAGGATAACCACTGTGATTATGGTCCAGAGAACCTGCTCTCTTCACTCCTCATCACTTCATAAAAGTCTTCCTAACTGTCTCATCAGAATCAGATCCTTTCCCAGAAATGCCTATGGGGCCATTCTCCATTCCTCCCCCACCCCTTTGTATCATAATGAAGTCACCGCAGGAAGAAGCAGAGCACCTGAATGGAACTCTCTCCTCTTAATGCATGTATGTGCCTTGGGCAGCCCTGCTTACATATGGCACTCATTCATGCACACTCACTCAGCTATGACCTATCGCAGCAAAGAATAACAGATAAAAGCAAATGAAACAATGCTGTGGTTGAAACCCAGTAAATAGAGCATATTACAATAGTGCCACTTAGAAAATAATTGACACAGTGATTGTTTCTGCTTGTTCCCAGGGACTCCATGCCCCAGAGGAAAAGAAGCTTCAATCAAAAGTCCTATTTTCAAAGGCCACTCAAGCCCTCTCACCTCTGGGGTTTGTACCAAACAATTCTTTCCCTTATTTTCAGTGTATGATTTACGACCACAAATGTTAACGGTTCTCACGGTTTTTAGCACACTAGACTAGAAATCCTGTAAGTCTCTCTTTGAAAATTATTGCACCGAACAATAGCATTTTTTTTCCTATGGTTGCTTGAAATACAGTTATGACATTTCTGGTCACTAAATATTAAAAATAAACTCAGATTTCTAATCCAATATATCCATTATATGTGAATTTTATCCCCACTGCTTTCTGGACTAAGCAGATTTTCTTAATCCTCTCAAATAATCCTAACTAGAAAAGTAATACCCAGTTTAAAAAATATACATATATATCTTTTCTCTCTGTGGAAAAAAAGTGACTGCTAGCTGCAATTGAATGGAATTGAATAGGAATGGAGTAATTATACCTCTGGCTCCTTTATTCCTATTAACAATTGTAAAAAGAAATAGAATTTTCTGAAGATTGTTGTCATGGTAACAGACACTATCAAGCAAAATGAAAAATCCATGGTTCTCATCTGAAGCAGCAGGTCTCAGAGATTTGAAATAAAACTAGCAAAGCTTGAAACGTTAATCAAGACTTTAAGCCTTAAGGTCAAGGCCCTTTTTTTCCTTCATTGGTGGACTCTTCCAACACCATACTGTCTTGAGTTAACCACATCACAAGGCTATTCCCAATTTTTTTCCCAATACATGTTTATTTATTTCATTAAATGTTTCCCAATTACATGTAAAATTTTTTTAATATTCTTTTTTAAATATTTTGAGTTACAGATCCTCTCTTTCTCTCCTGACCTTTCCCCCTCCTTGAGAAGGCAAGCAATCTGAGGTCAATTCTATATATATTTCCATATTAGCCATGCTGCATAATAAAACACAGACAAAAAAGGAGAAAAATAAAGAAAGTGAAAAAAGTATGCTTCAGTCTGCACTCAGGGTTGATCAGTTCTCCCTCTGAAGGTGGACAGCACTATTTAGCATATATTCCCAACAACCTTTTCAACAGCTCAAGGGAACACTCACAATGGTAAAGAGAGCCCAGCAATGATCATATCCCACATGCTTGGAATTGAGAAAGTGACACTTTTGGTAAGCAAACAAGGTCTTAATCTCTACGGGCCACGAGCTCCTTCAGGTCTGATACAATTTATACCAGAGTCAAAGCATTTCATTCATTTATTCAATAAATGTTATTAGGTACATAACACTTATATAATCATCATTATTATAGACAAACCTTAAGGTTAGTCAGCCAAAAATGACCATTTATTAAGCACCTACTATGTGCCAGGCACTGGGATGAGCACTAAGGATAAAATGAAAGGCAAAAATACAGTCCCTTCTCTCAAAGAGCCCACACACAACACGGAGGGATAACCTGTAAAGAACTAGGCACATAAAAATAGATATATGCAAAGCAGATGGAATGTTATCTCAGAGAGAAGGCATGTTGTTTTTTTTGTTTGTTTTTGAGGGAGGCAATTGGGGTTAAGTGACTTTCCCAGGGTCACAAAGCTAGTAAGTGTCAAGACATATTGTTTTAATGACCTCACCCTGATCCCAGGGGGATGGGGTGTGAGGAGTAGGGTACTAAGTAATGGAACCAAAATACTTGCAGTTCAAACTTGTACTCCTACTTGCATGACTCCTAATGCGGTCATGGGGTGGTTGTGCTTTTGAACGCCCCTCAGGAATAGGTTCTGGTCTGGATGGTTTCCCAAATCCTCAGACCCAAGGAGGCCACACCAACATCTACTGTCATTTACACTAAGGTCACCATGTTTGTTAAGCTGGAATAGCAGGGGACAGGGGACAACTGGAAAATCTCCAGTGAGAGGTCTTGATGATTGGTGGTAGATGGGAGTGGAATGTTGGCAACAGAGGCCTGACCAGTTATCTGGCCCCAAGGTTCTTCATGCTCATATTCCGAAAGGTACAATGACTCACAACTGGCCCAGGTGTTCTGTGACTTGTATTCTAGACAGATGGGATTCCTGGCTGGTAAGAGGTCTACCTAGCTTTCTCTGGCTGGAAGCAAAGATCATCTTCTTTCAAAAAAGCCAGGAGGCAGAGGTTAAAGGGCAGAATATTCTGGCCATGGTTAACAGCTAGCAAAAAGGCATGGAGATTAACAGGTAGAATATCATCTCTGAGCAACTGCCAAGTAGGCCAGTGACTAGGCTGGAATACACAGATGGCTTCTTCCCACTTGGATTTCTAGAATTCTACCAAGGTCTCAAAGTGGTTGGATCGTGGGGTCAAGGCTGAGGCAGAGGCCAGGAGGCTGCAATCAGAGCATGGAACACCAAAGCTCAGGATCTCTGAAGCCGTCCCATAGGACAGCAAGCTCTAAGTGGTTCCCATGTGTTACTGAACTAGAAAAGCAAGTCACCTGAGTTAAGCAGTTAGATAAATTTTGGGATCAAAGTCTTAGAATGGTTTTCAACACGGATTCTGAAGACTCCAGGGATACAGGCTGGGGATAAGGTAGAGAAGAAAACCATCAGCCAAGTGCTAAAACCCATGAAGAATAATAACAGTCCTGGGAACACAGGTCTCTCTTGACTCTAAGTCCAGAATTCTTTCCATTGTATTTTTATGGTGGTAGATAATGGCAAAGAGGATGGAGATTGAATGGTATAAATGGATTACATGGAATTAGAAGGAAAGAGTGAGAAGCGGTGGTCAAGGAATGATCTGGGAATAGCAGTAGAAAGCAAAAAATATGAGTATGTTTCTTCTGAGAGCATAAATAGCAACAGAGGCCACTAATCTGTACATAAAGATCCTTGAAGACTGCATATTGACTTTGTTTCAAAATGCAATATTACTATGATTTATTGTATTTTTATTTATCTTGTTAAATACTTCCCAATTATGTTATCATCTGGTTGGGGGAGCACTGTGAAGTGTTGTGGGCCATAGGCTGCTGTGGGCTGAGTGTTTGACACCTTTGAGTTAAAAGAGTTGGAGAAGGAAGAGCCTTGAATGGAGAGGGTTACCAGGGATATGATATCCTCAGGAGAAACCTTGTTCAGTAAAAGCAAGGAGGAAGGAGAACGTTTGAGGAAAAGTTCAAGGATGTGAGTTTGCTAAACGATAGAGTTCCAAAGGGCAGCATGAATTGGGATAGATGATGGGGGAACCAGGTTGGGGTAGGATGGAGGAGAGAGTAAGGTTTGTCTTTAATAGGGATAAGGGCTCAGATGGTGGTCATTGGGGTAACAAGCCTTTTTTTAAGGCAGTAAACCTCTGCTAGGTCTATATCCCAAAGACATAAAAAGGGGAAAAGGACCTATTTGTACAAAAATATTGATAGCAGCTTTTTTTGTGAAGGCTAAGAATTGGAAATCAAGAGGATGCCCATAAATTGGAGAATGGCTAAACAAGCTGTGATACATGCTTGTAATAGAATTTTATTATGCTGTAAGTAATGACAGGCAAGATGATTTTAGAAAAACCTAGAGAAACTTACATGAACTGATGCAAAGCGAAGTGAGCAGAACTAGTAGAACATTGTACACAGTAATAGCAATATTATATGATAAAGAACTGGGAATGACTTAGCTATTCTCAGTGACACAATGATCCAAGACAATCCCAAAGGACTCATGATAAAGCATACTATCTCCCTCCAGAGAAAGAACTGAAATTGTTTTAATACAGACTGAAGCATGCTATTTTTCACTTTCTTTCCTTCATTCTTCTTCTTTTATTTGCATATGTCTAACCTCTATCTGACTGCTTATGGTCTCAGGGAGGGGGAGGGGACAGAGGGACAGAAGGAAGGATAGAATTTGGAATTCAAAACTTATAAAAAAGAATGTTGAAAAATTGTTTTACCATGTAATTGGGGGGAAAATAATACATACACACATATTAAAAGGTAGTGAATCTAAAAGACAAAAGATTGAGAAATTGAGATGATTGGTGGTAGATGGGAGTGGAATGTTGGCAACAGAGGCTTGACCAGTTATCTGGCCCCAAGGTTCTTCATGCTAGAATGCTCATATTCTTAAAGGTACAAGTACAATGACCCACAACTGGCCCAGGTGTTCTGTGACGTGTTCTAGACAGATGGGATTCCTGGCTGGTAAGAGGTCTGCCTAGCTTTCTCTGGCTGGAATCATCTTGTATAATTTACATTCCCCTGAAGTGCCTAGTGAGGTGCCTGGGGGGCAATTGTGGCATGGTGGATAGACAGCTGGCCTTGGAGTCATGAAGATCTGAGTTCAAGTCCCACTCCTGAACTAGTGGCTACATGACTCTGGTCATGTGATTCCCCTTCTCAGTGCTTCAGGAAATTCTCTTAACTTTATCTTTCAAACAAGGATGCAATCTGCATTGATAGAGGGTATTTCCTCACTGGGAGTTCAGTGTACCCGTGAGATCACAGGCCTTGCACAAAGCAGATGCTCAATAATATTCCAACGGACTGATTCACAACTAATTAATCATTTTACAACAGACATTTGTTAAATAGCCACTGACAAGATGCTTTCAAATTTCTACAATGTTGATGCATTATAGTAGGCAAAAACCCAGGAGGATTCTATTCCACACTCATGACAGTCATCACCTTGAAAAAAGGGACTAAAGATGTCTTCCAAAGGTCATCAACAAACAGAAGTACAGTCTGTTTGGCTTTCTTCCAGGAGTGCCACTTAATTCATTTAAATACATTTTCAAACTTTTTCAATAAAGCCCTCTCTACCAGCCTCTTTAGCAGCCACATCTCCCCCTGCTTCTTGGCAAAAGTAGGGAATATGGGTGCAGGTTGTTGTTGTCCAGTCGTTTCAGACTTTTTGTGACGCCGTTTGGAGTTTCCTTGACAAAGATACTGGAGTGTTTTGCTTTGTCCTTCTCCAGTTCATTATACAGATGAGGAAACAGAGGCAAACAGGGTTACGTGACTTTGCCCAGGATCACAAAGTTAGTGTCTGAGGCTGGATTTGAAGTCAGGTATCCCTGATTCTAGGCCCAGAACTCTGTCCACTGCACTACCTAGCTGCATTTAATGTCAGATTTTTTTTCCAATGAGTCTGTTTTGCTAAAGTGTTTTTTCTCTTTTAAATCCTTTATTATAAAGGATGGTTTTTTGGAAAGGACTAAAGGAAAGGGCATATTGGGACTGTAATTTATGTAAAAACAAATGGTATCATTTTTAAAAATTAGTAGCTACTTCACTGGAAGAAAGCTGTATTCATAGAAGCCTAGATTTAGCTCTAGAATGGCATAACTTGTGTCTCCACCATTTCATCTTCCCGCCATGTTCTCATCAACCACCTCTCCCCGGTATCCTAGGACCCTCCCTCTCTATACCTTTCCTCTATTCTCCTCCCCTTCTCCACAGGTCATTGCTAATCACTCCAGAACCTTTCTCCAGCACTATCTACAAGACCTGATGCTTCCCAAACACACAAATTGAGAAATGAGCTTTTTCAAAGTCAAGGGAATCCATTAAAAAAAAGTTTCTGTCACAGACTGGCAAGTAAAGTCCAAGCTGAAATCTTATCTAAGTGAAGCCAATGCCCCTTCAGAGTGATACTTAAAGACTTCAGTTCCACTTCGGTCCCAGAGCTGAGACCTATTAGCCACCAAGAGATCCGTCCTCTTCCCTGAGGAGGAGAGAAGAGCGTTGGGCTGAACAAATACCAAGAAAAAAAAAAAGAAATCTGTGCTCCTGTGATAAGCATCTGACCTTAAGGAGATTTCACAGGTGTTCATTCTCTGGCAGGTAAGACTTTGCTAATTACCAAATCCATGCCAGCAGGATCTTCACCTGGTCCAATATAAAGCTACTCCTCCTTGTTTACAATTGGCAATAAATTCAGATACATCCTGCCTGACCAGGGAGCCAAGAAAGAAATGTGCAGGCTCCACCATAATTAAATCCTACTGGCTATCAATTCTCCTATTCTTATTTCAACTTTCCTGTTATAATCTAAACATTTCAGAGTTCAATAACCCACAAAGTGGTGTAGTGGATGGAGGGTCCAGAACCGGAAGGGGGAATAACATTTATGAAGCACCTACTATGTGCCACACACTGTGTTTACAAATATTATCTCATTTGATTTTGGATTTTCACAACAATCCTGAGATTATTATGTCTGTGTATATATATATTTCCCATGCTTATCCCCATTTTTAAAGTTCAGGAGACTGAGACAAAGAGAAGTATGGTGCCTTTGCCCAAGGTCACATAGCTAGTAACTAGTATCTGAGGGTCACCTAGCTGCCTTACTTGTAGTTAGGGAGACGTGACTTCCAAACCTTTCTCAGATACTTCCTAATCATGGGATACTGGGTTGTTAACTTCAGTTTCCCCTTCTATAAAATGGGATAATAGCACTTACCTTCCAGGACTTCTGTGAGGATCAAATGAGATAATATATAAAAAATTTTTCAAAAAACCTTAAAGTGCTAAGTAAATATCAGTCCTCTATATACGATATTTTCTATCTGGGCATTCTAGAAGAAAGAGAGGAGATAGAACCGTAACTACTTTCAACTCAATTGTTTCATGAAGGTCTCAAGGATTCTCAGCCTTCTGGAAAGCTCCTGTACAGCTGGGCATGAACACCCCTCAGCCCCCAAGACTGCCTCATCAATTCTTAACTCAATTAAGTGGCTTTTCATTACAATCTTTATGCCATCCCTGATTACTCAATGACATTGACCCAGAATTCAAAGGGAAAACACTCAAACACATTAGTCCATAATCTGGAATCATTTTCAAAATACACAAAATCATGTTTGTATGAACATATATCCACAGAACACCACCAATCCCCCTCTACCCCCCCCACCAATCCCACATAGTTGTTAATAAAATAGCAAATGCCTCACCAATTTACACATTCACTTACCATAAATGGCTATAGGATTTTTCCTCTTTTTTCAAGAAAAAGTACTCAGTAGTGAGCCCAGAAGAAACACTTGAAAGGGTCTGATCTCTAGTGCCCAATGGAAGCACTATCAGCAGCCGAGAGGCAACACCCAGTCAGGAGAAGCAAATCCCAGTGCCAATGGGGAGGGCAAATTGGCATTTGCTTACTCCTGGGGAGCTAGCAAATGAGCTCGATGCCAAGGCTCAGTGCCCATGGGGCAGTCTCTGCAACTTGACTGCTGGCCCATCACCTAGACAAAGGGTTTCTGGTGGTGACTGACAGCAAATAGAATGCATCCACCAGCACAAAATGAATTTTCAGGGGTTCTGAGCAGCGGTGTCCTAGAGCCAACTTGCACGGGTTTAAGGAAGCTGATTGCTAAATTTTTAGTGTGAGCATTTACACCTTGGAAATCAGCACCTGCTAAGGGTCAGTTTATTGTTTTGTTGATTGCCTACACTTAAGAAAGAGATGGAAAAACGTTAAATAATGCGGACTGAATTTAAAAGTGGGTCCTGGGAGAGCTGGTTGTTAAACTCTCACCAGCACGCCTCTGGTTAAGAGTCATTTTGCTCTTCCTGCCGTAGAAATTGCAAAATTGTGATTATCCTGATTACGCCATCATCAGATGGGTGATTCAAGTTGATAGCCAAGAGTTATACATAATTATGAGCCAGGAGCGGGGAATTCAGGGACCACACAAAGGCTGGCCAGAAGATAAGCATCCCAGCTCTTACTTCCCAACTTGTTTAGTTGTTTCAGTCCTGTCTGACTCTTCGTGACCCCACTTGGGGTTTTCTTGGCAAAGATAATAGAGTGGTTTGCCATTTCCTTTTCCAGCTCATTTTACAGATGAGGAAACTGAGGCAAACAGGGTTAAGTGACTTGCCTAGAGTCATATAGTTAGTGTCAGAGGGCAAATTTGTACTCAGGTGTTCCTGACTCCAACCTCAACATTCTATCCATTCTATCCACTGTGACACCTAGCTGCCCAAACTATCTATTTACTGGCTATGAAAAAAGAAAGATTTATGTGAATATATAATTTTGTTATATATTCATATATAATATATATTTAATTCATTATTAATATACAATTTTAGGTGACTATATAATATACTACATTTTTTTGTTGTTGTTGTGTCTAACTCTTCATGACCTCATCTGAGGTTTTCTTGGCAAAGACACTGGAGTGGTTTGCCATTTCCTTCCCCAGCTCATTTGACAGATGAGGAAACTGAGGCAAATAGAGTTAAGTGACTTACCCAGGGTCACACAGCTAGTAAGTGTCTGAGGCCAGTTTTGAACACAAGAAGACGAGTCTTCTTGACTCCAGGCCTGGCACTCTATCCACTGTACCACCCAGCTGTCCCACACTCCCCAACTAGGAGGCAGCAAGGTGGCACAGCAATTAGACTATTAGACTGGGAGTCAGAAAAGTGTTATTGAGTCATTTCAGCTGTGTCAGACTTTGCAACCCCATTTGGGGTTTTCTGGGCAAAGATGCCAAATGGAGTGGTTTGCCGACTTGAATTCAAATTCTGCCTCACATACTACTTACTATGTGATGCTGGATACCCCTGTCTTAGACTATAAAGTGGGTTTAATAATAGCATGTATTTCTTTTTTTTTTGACTTTTTTTTAAATTTATTTTTAATATGTTTAGTTTTCAGCATTGATTTTCACATGCGTTTGAATTACAGATTTTCTCCCCATTTCC